>VXBO01008298.1:117914-208337 GCA_013400135.1 Rhinoptilus africanus | reverse complement strand
GACCTGGCCCCAGCCCGCTGGAAGAGCTGTGCCCACTGGCGGGGCTGGAAGTCGAGGGCGGTGAAGCGGGACGCGAAGTCCGCGTAGGTGGTGGCGGGCGGGTAGCGGCGCTGCACGAAGCGCTGGTAGTCGGGGCGGTGCTCGCCCTGCCAGTGCCACCAGAACCACTCGGAGCCCCAGGCCGGGACGGAGAACACCCCCCAGTGCACGAACACCCCCACCTTGGCCTGGTCGAACCAGGCCGGCAGCGGCCTCGCGTCCAGGCTGTCCCAGTCCGGGCGGTAGCGCGGCCCGGCCCACACCGGCCCCAGCGCCGCCGCCAGCCACAGCAGCCCCGCGGCCGCCATACTGCCGCCTGACGTCAGCGCGCCGCCGCCATGGCTACCGAGGCAACGGCGCCGCGGCCGCCGCCATGGCTACCGAGGGGCCGCCGGTTCGAGGCTGCACTCCGCCTGGCAGCGGGGATGGCCGCCCCCTTCCTCCCTCTTTCCCTCCCTCCCAGCCCAGCTCTGCCCCGCTGTAGCTCGTGTGCCCCTTTCTGCGGTCTGAGCCTGTGTCCACCCCGTGAGGGGCGAGGGGAGAGCCCGTGGGGTTCGGCCCCATGGTGGCTGGGCCTCCCTGAGATCCGTCTCTCCCATGGTGGCTGGGCCTCCATGAGATCCGTCTCTCCCATGGTGGCTGGGCCTCCATGAGATCCGTCTCTCCCATGGTGGCTGGGCCTCCATGAGATCTGTCTCCCCCTGTCCCGCCAGGGCAGCTGGAGCAGGCCCAGCGCCTGGCTCCGAAAGCTGCACGTGAGGGCTAAGTGCACCCTCTGGGGAAACAGGGCAGAGTCCAGGGGCTGCCTGGCCATTCCCGGAGCCAGGCTCATCCCCGTCGGAGGCATTTCGGGAGCCCCGCTGCTCAAAGGGCCCTGTCTCGCTTTGCACTCCTTACAGGTTTTGCAGGTGAAGATGCCTGCTTTTGCGTAATTTGCAAAAAAACCCTACCGAGTTCTTCATGCTCAGAGTACCTGCCCAGCTTGGGCTTAAACCTGTCGCCTGGAGGAGTTTGTGCCCCAGAGGCTAATGGAAGAAAAGGCTGGAAAATGGCTTTAATGTTTAATCATATAACATCCAAATGCCTTCATGGCACAGGTTAGCTTTCCTTACATTTGCTGAAAGAAACACGCTGCCTGCAGGGGCTGGTCCACCTTGAAATCCTCAACTATGGCAGAGTCCATAAGCCACAGTGAGAGCATTTCAGTTTTCCATAAGGAATTTTAGAGGCTGACATCAACACAACCCTAAATACTGTGAGACACAATTATCCAGGACCATCTCCAAGCGAGTCCAGAGAAATCATCTCACCTTTCCCAGCAAGGGCCGAGGTCCCTCCTGCTCCTGGTCCTGCTCCCGCATGATGCAGCGAGGCATAAACCACTGTCGGGACCTCATCACGACTCGATGTTGTTCTCTGCCACCTTTGCCAGGACCTGAAGTCCTTTCGTCACCACGCTGCTAATGCAAAACACCCGGGGATAGCATTCAAGTCTGCTGTAAACAGATGTACCTCTGCTACGTAGCAATGTGCTATTAGCACGTTGCTGACGGTGCTTGTACAACTCTGTCCGTGCTCAGTTAAGGGGTTTAGAGAGAGTTACATGATGCCCGGGGATTTCTAGAGAAACCAAAGGTCTGCAGGGCGTTTTACTTGAGGTTAGCTATATTTTAAGGAAGCACAAGGAAGACACCACTGAATATAAGCAAAACGGGTTAGGAGGTTACTGGTGGATGGGCAGGAGGTCAGGCAGGAGGATTTGTCATAAAATGTTAGGATCTGCTGTTCTGGGGCATGGCAATATCTGCTGCCTCATGGCTGGCACACTGACGTGGCACCAGTACCTCTGCAGCCTGGGGACCGGCTGCCTGTGTATATCTGTGCACTTTATGTCCTAGCGCCTACGAATAACATCAGTGGGAGCTGGCTCCGTGACAGGCGTCTGATCCCTCCCCTCCCAGGACCTCCATAAGAACATAAAAGAAAAAGAAAAGTGATCCAGATTGTTTCTGCCAGCCTGAGCATAGACTTTCTGCAGCTGCCTCCCTATGTTACGCGCATGTCCTCGCAGACAGTCTCTATCATGGAGGACTTGTGGGTGCTCTCTACCTCTGGGCTTTCCTCAGGGGCCTTCAGCTGCCTCCTGAAGCGAGAAAAGACCATCCTCAGGGAGGAATATAGCTCTTTGCTGCGCAGGGCATAAATAATGGGGTTCACCATGGAATTGAGCAGGCAGAGGGTGCTGCAGAAGGCAAACACCTTGCGCAGGTGATTGCTCAGCCTAGCAAAGATGCTGTAGATCATGAGAACGAGGATCGGAGACCAGCACAGCACGAGGACAGTCAGGACCATGACGAGGGTCTTGGCCAGCATGACATCCATCCTCATCCTGGTGTTTTGCTTTCCCACCTGTACTTGGTACTTCTCCATGTAGGCCACGTGCTGGTGAGCCCTCCATAGCACGTGGGTGTAGGCATAGATGATACACCCCAGCAGGACCATGATGAAGCAGATCCAGCTTGACAGATACTTGTCATCCACAAAGGGGAATAGCTCTGAGCAGGTCGAATTGAGCGTGCAGCAGTTCCAGCCCAGGAGGGGCAGGGAAGCAATGGTCGCACACGTCACCCAGAGCACCCCCAGGGCTATCCAAGCTCTTTTCCTTGTCATGAGGAGCTTGTATTCAGAGGGCCGGCTGATGGAGATGTAACGGTCCAGGGCTGTCAGCAACAAGCTGCTCAGGGAGGCGGAGAAGGACGTGTTCACCCCTCCCAGCTGCAGCAGGAACATTTCTTTAGAGAAATTAATTTCATTAAAGACGTGGAAGTTAACAAAACTGCAGACGAAGATGATGCTGGCCAGAATGTCAGCCAAGGCCAGGCTGCTGATAAAGATGTAGGAAGGCTTTCTCCTGGTCCCAGGGGAGGAGAAGATCAAGTACAGCACCAAAGAGTTCTCGAAAATGCACAGTGTCCCAAAGAGGCCACACAGTGTGGCAATGCTTACCTTCTGCGCTTGCGTGCTGAGGACCATGAAGCACTCCATGGTGTTCACACTGCATTTGGAGGCGTTTTCATGCGTCTTACAAATATCCATTGTAATTAACTGGAGCCAGGAGCCTGCAGAGACCGTTTTTGCTTCCTTCTTCACTTCTTCAGATGCTCTGAAAAAGACCAAGGGGAAGGGGACTTACAGGAGCACAATGAGCAATAAATTCAAAGCACTCAGACACATCCCTCTCTTTAGGTAGAGGAAAGCAAAAGGAAAATAGCCCAGGGACACGTACTTTCAGGTCCACATCCCAAACATTGGAACCAATTCCACCCTTTCCCAGCAGAGATCCAGGCTTTGTCCCACCTGTGATTTGGCTGAGACCCGTCTATCGCAGCCCATGGGTACCACATCCGTACCACGTCCGTAATCTGTACCTCGTCTGTCTCTTGGGCTGTTTCCTCACCACAAGAGGGAAGCAGCAACGCTGAGAATTGTACAATGGAGAAGGGTGGGGGATATTGTGTTGCCAGGATCTCGGTGCAACTCATCTGGGAAGACAAAGTGTACTTTGAAGCATTTACTCTTCACCAAAGCTGTTTGAACACAAAAAATTACAAGATTGGTTTTATATTTAAGTTTGCCCATTGCAGTTTTGTAAAGTTTAGCCTCATTAAAGTTGTGTTTCTCTCCCCATAATCCCTGTGTCATGAGTCAGTCTGTCCCATGGTCAGAGTGATTAAAAGTTAGTGTTTCACATCAATATTAGAGTGCAGGTTGGACTTAACAATGCAGACATGCAGGAGTTAGACCACATGAAAACCTAAGAACCCCTGTACGTGCCCAGGATTAGATTAATTTTATCAACATTTTTAGCTTCAGCAGAGATGTGATGGAGGGAAATGCCTTATTTTCCCCTAGGCAGATGTTGAGCTGCTCGATGCACCCTGTGGCAGCAAAGTTAGGGGTTTTTCTACACTTCCACAGCTAAATGCATTTAAATTTTCATTACACCGATGAGCTTGTCCTTCAAATGTTATTTTTCTCCCATTCTTGCTCTTGATTATACTTGTGCTTCAAGCCAAATGCACTTTCATTGAGGGCTCAGCTGCCTTGTGTTTCCTCATGTAACAGGGGGAACAAGGTCATCCTGGACCGGGGTATAGAGAGCAGATGAAGAGGTGGGTGTCGGGTACACTAAAGCTGCATTGTTAGCAAAGAGATGTTGTGTCCCAATGCCTTGTACCAGCAGGTTGTACCGCCTGTGGGTCAGGAACCACCTTCCCAAAAGCATGTGCCTGGTTTCGAGTATCCAAGATCCCACATCCAGGCAATGGGACCATGAGTTCCTGCTGCTGGAGGAAAGGACTGAGCTGACAGCGTTCCCTTTGCCCCAAAACAAACTCTCCACCGCCTCTCCCTGCCCTCAGATCTCTTTCGAAATAGGAAATGTCCAAAACACGCAAGCCACAGCAGACAGGATGTGTGATGACTACGGCGACCTGGGGAGCGGAGTGAGCAGCCAGGCAGTGCAGGGGCTGCGCTGCTGGGCTCCAGGCACCTATAGCCAACCATCTGCGGCTTCTCTGTCTGTTTTTTGAAATTCAGCAAAGGCAATGGCTGTCTTTAGAGGTGACAATAGCCAGCAGTGACCAACACACTAGAAACCTCTGTCCGCAACATCTTAGCAGTGACACGTATTTTATACCTGTCTTCATTATTTCCTTTCCCGCTGATTCCCATGTCCCCTGGCACCCATCACTGTTTCTGTGTTTTGCAGTAGTTGCAAAATAGCCCTGAGCACTTGCGATGCTGCCCGGGAGGTCACAGAGAAGAGCCCAAGCCCCACACTTTGCTCCTGCCTGCCTGTCAGGGCTCAAACATCGGCGGTTGCAGGGCGTTCGGTGCGTATTGCAGCCAGAGCAGTTCAACCCTGATTTGCATTTCTTGGCGTATCAGACTGGAGGAGTCCTGGACTTTGGGCTGAAATGTGGCTCGCCATTGCAGCAAACCTCTCTCCTCTTACGTCAGGCTCTGGCATGGGGTAATCACACAGGACCGGAGATGTTGCACTCTAATCTCAGCACTCTTGTTTCCTGCAGCTCTTCACAAAAACATTACAAGGGCAGCAGTAATTACTAACTGCTGTTATTAAACCTGACAACATCTCCCTCTCCAGAGAGAGATGGATTTAGCGGACAGATGGACTTTGACACATCCCAGGGCTCACCAGGGGCCACCAGGGCAGCAGCTGCCTCCTCGAGTACCCAAAACTCCCCAGCCAAAACCCTAGCAGCCAAACCAAGACATCTCTTAATTAAGCAGACTCCAGCATCACCTTGACATGTATTAATTGCAGCCAGCATTCCCAGGACCATCTTAAATTCTCAGTATCCACAGTTGTGCAATGTCCAACAAACATATTTAGGAGATTGGAAGCTGTGCTGAATGCGAGGCAAAAGACTGAGGCCAGCAAAATGCTATCGCTCATGTTATGTTGCTTGGGGAGGGAATTTGGTTATAATGGCAAAATAACTCCTGCACTGACTGTTCCGGTATAGCTCTCTCCATTAAGCTGACACAATTCAGATAAGCCCTTAGGTTCAAAATACTGTGCTGGGCTTGCAGCAATCAGCCAGCTCAGCCCTTCTCTTCCCACGTGTGTTGTGTCTCAGGCTGAAGGACAAGGATGAATCTCTCTACAGTTTTGACTGAACTCCACCAAATCCTCCTTCCGGCTCCTGTGTCTGTGAGGGAAACCACGGGGCTTTGCTCCAGCACAAGATCTCTTCTGCAGAGGAATCATGGTGCCAAAAGCCCCTCTCCTTGCACTGCCTGTCCCTTTGGGTTTTAGCCATAAGCCTGTTTTTTTCCTGCCATGGGGACATTTTTCTCTTGTCAGATGGTCTCCTGGATTCAACCATTTGTTCATGCCCACTGCCTCCTGCACACTTCAGCTCCTGGGAAACAAGCCAGCCTGTATCTGGATCCCCGGGGGAGAGCTGATCCGCAGCATCCTCCATGGGGCAAGTCCCACTTCCAGACTGGAAAGCCCCTTCTGAAGGCAACATCTCCACCTCCCTGGGAATTACAGCCCCAGGCACAGCTGTGCATCCCCACCACAACCAGCCCAACAAGCCCAGAGTCCCTGCCTGCTGGGCTGATGTTTCACATCAGCAAGAAAGAGTGAAGGGGCTTCTTGCCCTCCTTTGGAGCCAGGAGGCTGCGGCACAGAGGGACTGTGTCCCTGGGAGCCGCGGGAGCCGAGCGGGGATTTCCTGGGCCTCTGCACAGGATTAATTCTGCTCCTGGCACAGCAAAGTGTCTCCTGCCAGCAGGATCTCCCAGGGTGGGGAATATTCTGCAAAATA
Source organism: Rhinoptilus africanus (assembly GCA_013400135.1). NCBI lineage: Eukaryota > Metazoa > Chordata > Aves > Charadriiformes > Glareolidae > Rhinoptilus > Rhinoptilus africanus. Next base: position 201,936 of record VXBO01008298.1, on the reverse strand, counting down.
AAGCAATGGAAACCCCGTCTCTCGCAATGGAGAAACCCCCAGACAGTGCCAATAATAATAGCAGAGCCCCAGGAGGCAGCAAATGAAGGCAACGCACTGAATGAACAAGAAACCCGGCAGAACAAAACGCAGATAAGACATTTCGGAATGCAATATATTTCTGATACAGCCTCCCTGACTGCAAAGTCTGCCCAGAAGCAGCAGAGAAACCTTTCCCCTGCTAGATCTGCTTATGAGCCCACTCACTCCAGCCTAATAACTCCACCGGCTTTGGCTGAAATTAAATCTACAAGTGAAAAAGTCCTTTTCCATTTCAGCCCGTTGCTGCGATTGATTTCAGCTGTCAGATGCACACTGCCTTGCACACAGCAGCACCGTTTCTGATATCCCTTGGGATGGTTTCTTCATTTACAAAGACATCTCAGAATCCTTGTGATTAATAAGTTAACATATCGGTTGCTTAGATAATGTAAAATTATATTTTCCTGATGTAATCAGCCAGTGCAATGTGCCTGCAGCACTCTGAAATCGCTGGTCTTGAATATTTTGTTGCCAGAATTTCTGAGAGTTTTGATCTTTACAATAAAATACAGTGTCTTAAGTGCTCACCTAGCATGAACAAGTGAAGTGATTTATCCAAAAATCGTAAATTACACCTGCTGAAAAAGCAAAATATCTTTTGCTTTACAAATATTACAGTTTCTACATGATTTCTTGGTTTAGTTGCAGGAGAAGTTTTGCCATTATTTTGGAAATAGCTGTTCATCCCGGTTTGTTCCTCCAACTATATTAAATAATACCGAGCGGAGCTAACCTCCCTGATGAACTGTCTGGCACAAATGCCACACTGAAGATTATATGCTTTTTTTCTGTTTAGAGTCCAGTTCTGTCCACAGGTGCCTGCTCGGGCTGTGTGGGTGCAGAACAGCACTGCGAATGCCTGTTTCGGCACAAAGCGTGACAAAACAGAGCTTCTCTCACCCCAGCAAACCACAGCACGCGAAGTCATAATAAACAGTAACTCGGGCAGAACGCTCAGCCTGAGAGCTCAGTATCGTACTCATGCTTGCAAAACATTTGGAAATACCTCTGACATATCCAGTGTTAATATTTCCCAAAATCAGCTGTAAAGAGGTAATCCCCACTCTGCTATTTAAACACCTTTCATGTTCTCGTTAAGAAAGGATTCATCCTAAAAAACGATTTTCCCACCCTTTGCTACACATTGCATTGCAGTTTATCCTGACTAACAGTGGGAATCTCCCCGTGACAAACCCTGCCTGGCAGAGTCTCCCCAGTCTGTGTGTGTGTGTCAGCCCCGTGTGCTCAAAGGCACGATGCGCGTCTTACTGCGAGAAAAAGGATCCTTGGCTGCAGGATCTCCCCACGCGTTAGCAAACGCAAACCACTCACCTCCTCTCGCTGGCGCCGCGGGCTGGGGGTGCCTGGGGGCTTCTCATCCCTCCAGCTCTCAGGGCAGTTTGTGCAGCTGCAGACAGCGCCTGCTTCCCTCTCACATCACTTCTGGTCTCATCTGGGTTTCTCATACCATTCTGTCTTATTCCCCTGGGCTGGAAATCCACCGGTGCAAATCCTTCCTCTGGTTTCTTGCTCTCTTTCGCATTCTTTTGGTGAACGTGTGTCACGTTTTCTTTCCTTCCCCACTTCCCCTCTGGGTCTGGTGTTCTGCTTCTGGCTGCTAGTGCCACATCTCACAACCACCCCAACCCTCCGACACGCTGAAATAATTTGCTCCGTCCCTCCGATTCCTCCGTGTACCTGCAGTGTTTGAAGCAAGAGACATTCAGGGGCTTTTCCTTATTTCTCTGGGGAAGTGGAAGAGGAGGGGAAGAAAAAGAGCTAGGTGGCAGACATGGAAAAATCTGGATATACCTAGCTATGTGTAGGTATAAGGGCAAGCTCAGAAATCTGCCATCTGTGCGCTTTCCTGGCACCTTTAACAGCAAGAACCCCACCTGCCTGTGCCCCAGAAAGCGGGCAAGCCACTTCTCCGTGCACTCTGCTAATGCCAGAAGAGAAAGGTGATTTTCTCTTTGCGAGTGGAAGGGAAAGGAAATGGCTTAAGGTCCGAAGTTACACCATCATAGCCCTGGGGTCATGCTGGACCCGGGGCCGCAGAGGCCGCTCTGCCCGCTCTCAGCCACCCCTTTCCCCTCCGCTGGGCAGCAGCGTCTGGAGCTGGTTGTTTGCAGGTTGTGCTGCTGCTGCTGCTGGAAAGCGGGGACCCCAGCGCACTGCTATGGGAGAATATCTCCTGTTACGCCAGGTTACCGGTGCGTAGAGGCGAGTTTGCACAAAATCCCAAAGGAATTGGCCATATTATGGTTGGGTGGAGACCATACAATGTGTAGTGGTGAGCACACACTGCGCTGGCTGCAAAGGAAAGGCTGCCTTCCTGGTCCTCACATGCACCCTCACAGCAGATCCCGCTCTGACATCCTACAGAGCAGCCACAACCATCAACCTGTCTTCTGCCGAGCGAGAACTCAGCCTTCCCTTCTACTTGGATCCCAGTTCTCCTCATTCGGTGGATTCATGGTAGTTTTGAACAGCAATTGCATCTCCTGCTCTCCAAACCTTTGCTTCGCACATTTCCCCTCTGCCATTATTCCTGGCTCAGGAGTTTCCCAGCAGCTGCTGGAGCTCAGCAATGCTCGGCTGCCCTCTCCAGGGGAGCCCACGACACTCACGGGGACATCGGCCTGCAGAGGCTTGAGAAATAGGCAGAACTGGGAACCCAGAGCTTCCTCTTGGCCCCTGGCCGGGAAGAGGGGGTTTCCCCGCTTGCTGGGGCGCTTGAGAATGCCTGGGACATGGGTCCTGTCTGACCCTTTCGATGCTGCTCAGGGCTGAGTGTTTCTGAACATGGAATCATAGAATTACAGGGTTGGAAGGGACCTCAGGACATCACCTAGTCCAACCCCCAAACATCCCTCTCTGGATCTCACGCATGGAAACCACAATAAAGATGAAAGGCCTCACAGACTGCTGTATAAGCAAAGGGTAAGAGGCAGGTTATCGGTTCCGTCTCAAAAAATAACAGCTTCCATTACAGCTCCGGACAAATTTTCCTTTGCAAGAACAAATATGAAACTGTAAAGAGCTCGTGAAAAACAGAAAGATACTTTATGCTAGTCCTGAGTTAGAAAATCATCACTCAGCCCCAAACTATTTCCTCCTCTGTCGTGGCTTCATGACCAGCAGGATCCTGTGAAACACAGACCCCGGTTTCCTCTATCTGCAACGAGAGCTGCTGTTCTGTCAGAGGTGTGTGTGCTATAAAGAGAGAAAGACTATTACTGCAGCACAGCTAAAATCTTGCAGTTTGGTTCTGGACACTTTTGTAGCAAAATTGCCCTGCCAGAGTAAGAGCAGGTCCTTAAAGGCTGACTTCTGTAATGTAAGGGCTCTTTGTTCCCCTCTAGCTTAGACTTTTTTCCCTTGGCACCAGCCGCAGCTAACACAGCTGTGAACAGCCCTGCTCTGGGAAACCCCCCGTACCCAGGGTCAGCTGCTGGGAGCAACCATCAGCTTTACAGCCCCATAAAGGTCACGTTCTGCTTTTGTCTCTTTGCCCGCTGGTACTGAGCAGAAGCACAGCCAGCTTGTGAATACTGGGAACTAAAGCAGCAGCACCACCACTATAAGAGAATGCCTTGGCAGGGTGGGCTTTAAATACCCCCGCCCCTCTCAGTTGGGGTGGGGTGTGAATTCAGTGCATCTGATTTTATGGTGTTTAAGCCCAAAGCATAATCAGGTGTAGCTGGGCAGTTATGTAGAGGGTGGTGCAGGGTTTTGCTCAGCTCTTTGGGATAGTCTTGGTTGCAGTTTGTGTTTCCTGCCTTGCTGCATCTCTCTGAGCGAGTGAGCCTGAGCAGAACTGCGGAGCTGGGGAGATGACCTTTGGAGGGATGCTCTCCCTGCATCCCTGGCACAGCTACTCGCTCTGGGCTGGTGGGCACCCCAGTTTGCTGGGTGCAGGATGGGCTGGGTGAGCTGCTAGCTCTGGTCCTGCAGTGTGATGGAGGGAGGCTCAAAGAAAAACTTTGTAGGCAGTGGGGAAAAGGGTTTATGAACTTGGTCGTAGAATTACAGAACGGTTTGGGTGGGAAGGGACCTTAAAGCCACCCCCCTGCCCTGGGCAGGGACACCTCCCACCAGCCCAGGTTACTCCAAGCCCCGTCCAACCTGGCCTTGAACCCCTCCAGGGATGGGGCAGCCACAGCTTCTCTGGGCAACCTGGGCCAGGGGCTCACCCCCCTCACAGCAAAGGATTTCTTCCTGAGATCTCATCTAAATCTCCCCTCTTCCAGTTTGAAGCTGCCACCCCCTGTCTTGCTCAGTAGTAGTGTCTCTGTCTCCAGAGCAGTAGGAAACAGCCCCTGAGGCTGCTGTTGGGACACAGCTCATGTGATGGGACACTTAGTCACCAGCACTTGCAGGAAGTGTGGCTGTGCTTTGCGCAGAGGACAGTGACTTGGTTGCGTTTCTCTGACTCTGGTGTGTGCTGGGGCTGAATTTGAAAACTAAGCGGCCCAGACAGCGCTGAGGGTGGAGGCACTGCTCACGCTGGTAAGGTGTGAATCAGAGGGAGACAGTGTGACTTTATACCGCACTCTTTGAGGAAATGCTCAGAAAGAAACCCCACCTTTATTTTCTTTTGCACAGCCTAGTTCAGGTGTGTGAAATGGGGCTTGTCTGAGGAGTTTGCCCTCGGTCCCCGTGAGGCTGTGAGCTGTCCTGCTGGAGAGCCACCTCCGCTCGCTCTTGTGTCGTGAGGTGGGTTGAGGGTGGAAATGCTTTTCCTGCCGATAGCATAGGAACCAGGTGTATTGATTGGAACGGGCTGAAGGCTCCCACAGGCTTTGGTGACTCAGTGCTGGTGTAAGTTTGCACAGGGAGCTGTTGAGGCAGAAAACCTACAGGGTGTGACGGGGGAGTCACGCCTGGATGGGCTTTTATTTACAAAGTTCAGACATTGGCTGTAACGAAACGCAAGCCCTTTAAACCCTCCTGGGCCATAAGGCCCAGGGCTTGGATATCTGATATCTGGTGAGCGCTGTGTGTCCGTGGTGTTAGTGCTCTCGGTGCTGAGTTTGTTGTTCTGGGTATATGTGTGCGTACAGAAAGGTGCACGCTGCAGTCACACAAAGGAGATTCGTTCTCCGAGATGTTCCTGAGGACATAACTGGTTTCAGCTGTGCAGAAGAGGAAACTTATTCTGGAGAAAATGCAACTCGGGTACTGGCGGACACTGACTAAATTCATATCTACAGCTTATATAGAAGTTATCTTTAGGTATCCTGCCTCTGCTTTATTTAACAACAAACTTATATGGAGCTTTAAGCAATTAAAGTACATTGTTTTATTTCATTGCTAGGGTGCTCGCCTTGTACCTCTTCTCTATTTACTCTGCAGAGATTCAAATATCCACCTAGTTCCTGTAGATCACTGCTGTGGATTTCCTGAGCTTTATTTGATTTAGAAACAGGGGTCCTCCACCAAACAGAATAAAAGATATTCTAAATGTTACTGTATACTCAGTACCTCCATGGAGATTTTTAAGAAAACAGAAACTCAACACATTTCCCACACGAGGAAAACTGTTACCCTGGTTAATGTTTGGCTCTGATGGAAACATCTAACTAGTTTCAAGTGTGTCATGGGACTCTTAGTAACCCCAAGGTGTTTACTTTTTATGGCTCTAAAAAAATCAAGTACCACCGGAATCTCGTCACCTGTGGAATAAAACTGGGGCAATGGTTCACTATTGACTTAACAAATGATTCATCTGTGCTGCTTACTTCCTGCAGCATCCACCAGTGGGTGTTTCCACTGAAATGCTCGGGCATGAGTATGTGCAGGGTTGGATCCATCTCGATCACAGCTGGAAGCATTTCAGTTTGGGGCTAATGAAGCTCGGAGGACTTTGTCTTCACTGGAACTTCTATGCAAATTGCTAGTTATTGCAGTGCCAGCACAGATGGAGCTGCTTCCCTGCGCTGGTATTAACGTTTGCTTTGAGAGGGAATGGAGATGCTGAACAGAAAATAATAGTGGCTAGGGAAAACCTTGAGTTGCTGTCACTGTGGCAGCACAAGTCTGGTGGAGGGCTGAGAGGAGGATTTGAGTAATGTAGATCCTGGCTCGCTGGGAATATGAGGAAACTCGTAGTTATTGCAGTCAGACTTAGATTACCCGGAGGAAGCAGAATAATCCTAGACCAAGCAGACACTTGCACAATAGAAAAAACACGTATAATAAGAGTGTGTAGCAAAGGTGTAGTGGAGCTGAGGTCATTGAGTGTGTGTCGCCACGTGGCAATGCACAGCAGCGTCAGGTTTGGAGGTTCAAGCAGCGTGTTGGAGGGCACGGTCCCTTGGACCTTGTCTTCAGCAGGTGGAGGGCTGCATGGCATGGGCGGTGGGGTAAAGCTGCTCCTTGAGGCAGCTCACATCCCTCTGCAGCCCAGACCGTCTGCCCGTGAGCAACTGAGGTGAACAGTGCCATAGGCGTTGGATCGGGAAGTCTTGTGTTGGAAAAAAAAAAAAAAAAAAAAAAAAANAAAAAAAAAAAAAGAGGATTTAAAAATCATTATTTGAGGGAGTGGAGTAGCTTCCCCTGGGGAGGTCTCAGGTCTTAGTAATAAGGGATCAAGACTGAAGCCTGGGACTGTCTGTGCTGTGTCTCCAGGACATGGCAGGCACTTGAGGTGCCTCTGTGTCAGGGTTCCTGTAGCTCTGGGAATCACAGAATCACAGAATGGTTTGGGTGGGAAGGGACCTTAAAGACCATCTTGTTCCACCTCCTTCCCTGGGCTGGGACACCTCCCACCAGCCCAGGCTGCTCCAAGCCCTGTCCAACCTGGCCTTGAACCCCTCCAGGGATGGGGCACCCACAGCTTCTCTGGGCAACCTGGGCCAGGGGCTCACTGCCCTGACCGTAAATATCTCCTCGCACTGCAGGAGAGAAAACCTGCCCAAGGTTTTAGCAGCTGAAGAGTGAAGCACGAGAAACCTCCTCTTTGCTCACGGGTTGGGCATTGTGATGTTTTGGGTAATCTGGACCACCTGCCCTTTTGATTTAAAGCCACCCCTTTGTGTTCCTGCTTGAACTCTGAACGACACAACTTACTGTAGCGTTCAACTGGTTTCCTGGCGTGTTTCCGTGAGTTTCTGCACAAGGACATGATCGGTTTATCACTGACATTTCCTGCTCTCCTGTGGCTCTGGCTAAATGTGTCAGCCTGACCCAAAAAGCAATTCTGAAGGACAAGATGTTTTTTTGAAGTATCTAAAAGATAGTGAGGAGCAACTGCCAGACCTTGTGTCATCCTTGATCTGAATTGAAAAGTACATAGCTGTTCTGTTCCCCAGACAAGCGAGCACATGTAAAATGTTATTTCTAAATATCAGTGACATGTCCTGACTTAAAAACACCTGCACACTGAGCTAAGACGATGTTTTAGCAGATATAAACATGCTAAAAATAGAACCAAAGCAAAAAATTCTGCTGATGTGCATTGTAGGAGGGTGGTTTGAGTTAATTAGTGGAATTTCAAGGCTTAAGTATTTGGTTACAGCAGATACTGTTGTCTTCTGTCTAAATGGAAGCTGCTACAAGGATCTTAGACATAACATGAGGTGCCAAGAAATACAGAGCAAAGGGAGGAAAACAAATTAATCTCAGCTTGGTTTGTGCAACATACAATAAAGAACAGGAACAAAGGTCTGGGCTTGATTATGTCAACACATTTTGTGTATTAAAAAGCAGCATATTTTTTTCCCAGTAACACGGCATAATGAAATACAAACTTCTTAAAGATGCAACTTCCCTTTGGAGGATTTACTTTTGTCCCGTAAGTGCCCAAAGACCCTCTGATGGATCAGAGCCCTGTAAAACCAGGTGTCTGTCAGTCAGAAACCAGCTCTGGTTTAAATGGTTTACAGATAGAGTGGGAAAGAGTAATTTTTCTATTGCGTAGCTATAAATGCAGAGTACCTCAATGAACTCTTTGACGTTATTTGTACCTGAAAATTAAAACTTTGAATCTTTGTGTGGTTTGTAAGTACTTTTCCCCTGTCCCAGGGTTGATTAAACTGAATTCGTTGCTTTCTGGTTTCTTTTGAAATTCCTTTTTTTGGGCCTTCATGCAGGGTGCTGTGCTCGACCGGCCCCTCAGCCGTGACAGGGCCCAGAGCTCCCTTGAGGGTGTGCAGGTTTCCTGTGTTTATGGAATTTTCACTCAGCCTCTACACGTAAAATTTCGGGGGTTTTGGTGTAAACCATCCCTTGAGGCAAAATAAGAGTATATGAAGATAAACGCAAACAGCCGCCAGCGCTGGGGGCTCGGCAGCTTCGAGTCCTTTCCCACAACAGAGGCTTAAAACTGCGGAAGCTTTTCCGTTCACCCGTTTCCTTACAGTTTGACATTGAAAATCTCTCTAAATTCTTTCTGATAATTTAAACATTTGAAGATATTTTATTAAAATACATGCAGCTGTCGACGTTGGGCTGGACGGACCCCTTGCTCGGAGATACCCCTTTTATGGCGGTCTGGAGGCTGCGGGGGATCTCTACGGGGACGGATTTCGCTTTTTGTTCGTTATTCGGTGAATCCCCGCTGCCGGGGACCCTCTTACAGCCGGAGGGGTGGCGCTTTTTTGTTAGTTATTTCACCTCTTTGAAGCCCCAAGCGGCAGCTGGCGCGACCACCCCCCTACTCCCTCCTTTTGTTGTGCTAATTGCCGAGCGGGGGCGGGNGCCCCTGTATTTGTATCTGTGCTTTTGCGCGAAGGAGACGGACAGAAGTCGGTAAGGGCGGAGCGGTGCGGGAAGGGCCGGGCGCTGTCGCCGCCATGTTGTGCTCGCTGGGCTGCTCCATTGTTGGGGAAGTGGGGATGGGGGCTCCGGGGGCTGTAGGCAGCATAAGAAGAGAGAAAGTTTGGAAGTGAACAGACGGCGGAGCTCTGGCAAGCGCCGAGCCTTGGAGGGCCGCTCCGGTGGGAGGAAAAAGCAGCTTAGTTTGTGCTACTGACGTTACTTCGGCCCTTAGTTCTAGTCATAACAAGACGAAAGCTGGAACTGAAGATGGGCGGCTCTTCTGGAGCCTTTGGGGAGAAATAGACCGAGGGTGCTGGTGACCCAAGAGTTACACGTCGATTAAGGGGGAGGTGAACAGATTAGAGTGCTTTAAGATTAAAAAAGATTTCAGGAGAGGATGAGTCATGGGCTAAACGGGAAGTTATTTTAAGTTAAGAAGGAATTACTTTGGTGGAAAGAAAAAAAAGCTGGCAGATGAGAAAGCTGTTTTGTAATGGCTGGCGGAGGGTTTGGTGGGGCGATTGGTTTCTTGGGAAGTGTGGGGACACTTGGGGACAGTTCTGGGCTCTGCCTTCCTGTCCCAGTCCCACAGGGTGAGGGGGTTAGTTCTCCAGGGGTTGTTTTTAGGAAGGGTTTCTTTGTGCTGAGGGGTGATGCTCTGGAGCGCTAGTTGCCTAAGAGTTTATCCCAAATATTTCACCGTTGTATTTGACTTTTTCCCCCGTTAAAAAAAGGATAAGGTTTTTGTCTGCCTCTCCTTATTAAAATACTACATCTCATGATAAAAATGCTCCTCTTTGTGAAACGTAGAATGGTTAAGTTTATATAAACAGAGTAAGAGAAATACTGTCTTGGTTTTTTTTCTTTAAGTTGGAAGCACATTGTCATCTTTCGCAAATAATTCAAGTCACTTGTCTCTCTTACCCGAATTATTTCAGATTATTTTGATATCTTTTTTTTTAATTAGAGAGGGAAACAATTGTTTCCTTAACGTGAGTTCGAACTTGTGTTTTATGCAGTGGGACTTCTCCCTTGGAGCTTCTGTGCCGAGAATCCGATGTTGGGCTCGGCTGCCTGGCTGAAAACAGCAGATCAGCCCATGAAAACTTCTATTCCTAGCCAAAGGAACGAGTCCAGCAAAAGGCAGCACCTACTCTTTCAGGCTTGGAAGCAAGAAAGGGGTCAAGAGTTGGAGAGTGTGGAATCCGAGAAGACAACTGAAAGGTAAAAAGGGGTGGGAGGGTAAGCGTATAGTGTAGGAGAGTTGCCACAAAGGTGCCAAGTTCTGTGTGATAGTATCTGGCTGGCTGCTTTGGAAGTTCAGCTGCAAATGTCTGCTTTCCATTTGAGATTGTTTTAATTTCACTTTGGCTTTATCAGAGCAATTCTTGGATTTACCAGAAGACCAGGGAGCAGCTTTATCAGTGCAAACAAGGTGAAACAAGCTTGGTTTAAATGTCTTGAGGATTAAATACTAAGACCTTAAACTTGGCAGGGTATTTTGCAAGCAGCATGTCTTTCACATTCTTCCAGTAACATCTTTTGCTGAGAAAAATGGTGTATTTAGTTGTTGGGCTGCCTGGAGGACCAGTGTTTTCATAACTAGGTAGACAAAGCTGTGACTGTTAATAAAGGGGCTGAGGTACGATTCCTGAAGGATGGATTGGTCTGTGAGGCGTTGGTCAGCCAGTGGCAGCAGAATTGTTAAAACAAGCCATTTTATCTTCCAAGTGGGAGATTACTGACTCTACACTGCATTGTAATTCAGTTCTCATGAGTGTGTTGGTGAAGTTCTTCAGTATTTTTGAAGTGGTGTCCAGTAAAGAATAAAACCCACTACTTTCGATAAGTTTGTTAGATTGGTTTCAGTTTCCCTGCTTAGAATCTAAAAGGTCTCTGAAATATTTTCTGGTTTGTTTTGTTGTTGTTTTTTTTTTTTTAAAGGAGTAATGCAGACTACTCCAACTTTTCCCCGTTTTTACAGGTGACATTTAAGTTGAAGATGGGTGGTGGAGAAAGATTCAACATTCCAGCTCCCCAGTCTAGAAATATGACTAAGAACCATCAGCAACTTAAAAACAGGCAGAAGAATAAAGACCAGAATTCACAGATGAAGACCTACATGAAGAAAGAAAGAGGACATGGATGCAACTCATCATCTGGTGCATGGCAGGCCATGCAAAAAGTGGGAAAGAACAATGTTCATTTCCCCAATAATCAAAATTGGAGTCCTACTTTATCGAATCGCAACCTGTTTTTCACACCTCAAACCAATCAGAACTATGCTGGAGCAAAATTTAGCGAGCCACCCTCACCAAGTGTTCTTCCTAAGCCACCAAGCCACTGGGTACCTGTTCCTTTTAAACCTTCTGATAAAGAAATAATGACATTTCAGCTTAAAACATTACTTAAAGTCCAGGCTTGAGATGTAACTTTTCACAATTTTGAAGTTATTTAAATTTTACAGGGTTTCAAATTTAAAAATTGTAATTCCTAACTCCAGATGCACAGGTGTACAGAACTAGATGTTCTTGCTGCATGTAGTTAGTCACTTGGAAGGGGCTGGAAGTTTACATTCCCCTTGTATTTTACCTCAAAAGTTGTGTGCTGTGTTCGCTTCACTGTGAAATAGGTATTCCCACAGAAACATGGAATGGTTTGTGTTGGAAGGGACCTTAAAGATGATCATGTTCCAACCCCCTGCCATTTTCCCTGTAATCAATCTAGTGAAATCCTCAACAGTGACCATTTATTCTATTTGTTGTAAATGGGACTGTCTCTCAGACTTGGAATTGTTACTACTTTTTGGTATGGCGTTAGAAAACCAGCTTCTGCCTAACTTAATGCAGCATTAACTGGAAAAAAAAAATGCACTGAAAGCTTTAGTCTCATACTTTGCTGCCTTTCAAACTTATGTTAAATAAAAACAGAGCAGATCTGCTGAGCAGAAGAGACCTCCACCTGGCTACTAGGTAAACCAGAGAGATTATTCTCTTGGGAGCTTGACTTGGCACTCCTGAATCAGGAGAGAAGCATTTCAAGCCTGTGATTAAAATTTAGATCTAGGAAACATCTTGGTGCACATTCTTGAACTGCTGCTCTCCAGCTCTAGCGATTTTCCATGGGAATCCCAAGTCAGACTGTGCCAACTGACATTGCCAGATGACTGCCAAAAAACTAAAAAACCCTTTTGCATAGCAGTTGCACTTCAATTCTAAAATACGTTTTTATACCAGTTTTTAAAATTGCGAAAAAGGTGTAGTAGTTACTTAGGCTGGTCTTAAATTGGTTACCCTGTAATAATTGTTTTAACTTAAAGTAGCTTGTGGCAGGTAGAAAAATGTTTTTGTAGGGAAGACAGAGCCATGTAAATAAATGTAAAACTTTGTAGCATATGTAAATTGATGCTGGGCTTTCCTGCACAGAAGTATTTTTTAGTACAGAACTGCTGAATGTATGATAACCATGTTGACTACATGGACTGACTTAAAAAGATATTTTGTTTAAAAAAAAAAGAATTGTGGCTGTGCCCTTGCACTTAACATACAGTGAATATGCACGTTCTACTTGGTTGTGAGCTCATTTTTAAAGTAAATTCAGTGCAAAAGAGCCGTTAGAATGTTTGTGTTAAATTAAAAAAAAAATAAAAAAATAGCTGCTCCAGTTGAAGATACTTGTGATCTGAATGTATAGGAGAGGTGTGTATTGAATGATGAAAAAACACCAAGGTTTTTAAAATCAAATTGGATGTTTCACAAAAAATGCAAATGGCTTGAGTTTGGGTGCTCGATGCAATGTTTCTTAAATGAATCAATGCTACATCATTTTGTCCCAATATTTGCTAAAATACAAATACAGAATCAGGGCGGCTGCCAGGTGCAGCTTTCAGGGCTGTCACAATTCATCTGAGCTCTAGTGGAAGCAGCTGAGCTGTGACAACCGAATCCACAGTTGTTTAAAAATACAGTAATTACTAAAAAAGTGCTTTAAGTTGAGTTTTGCAGCTTGTGAAATGTTCGGAGAGATGTCTTTCTGTACATTCAAAACACATTGGCAGCTGGTTGAATGTTTACAAATCTAAGATGGAATTGGCAGTCTTTAAACTTAATGACTTTGTGACCTGGACCTTCACCAGTGAACAAGCTGTTATCCCAGTTACAATTGTGTGCATTCGACTTCAAATTGTCAATTACTAACTGTATATGTACAAATTGGAAACAACAAAAATTTAAATAAACTAAACTTTTCACCCCCTAAAAAGCATCTATTTATTTTAAGAAGGTAATGGAAAAGTGGGAATTTTTTTGGCTGAGTGTTCTATACTTCAGAAAACGGATTAATGTACTTAAATGCCCTCTTTCATACCCTTAACTGGCAAGAAACTCTTTCCAATTATCTTTATCTGGTATGAATCAGCAACCCGGCACATGTTCCGTGTGTCCAGTTGTGAGAACAAGCTGGAAATGGCTTCACAATAAAGGAGTTTCCTCAACTCCAGCCCTTTCCCTCCACCCGGCTGGGGATTTGTGAGCTCAGGGCTGGAAAATTCACACTCACCAGGACAAAAGCTGGGCTGGAAGGGGCTGGTGGGCTCTGCCCAGCTCTGGGGTATCCGAGCGCTCCGTGACCGGTCTCCAAGAGGCTACGGCTGCAGTAATTAAGTCAGAAGGTGCTCTCGAGTTATAGTCAAAACTTGTACATTTTATTCCCAGTTCACAGGGTTATTTGCACAGATGGAACACAAAACTCAAGAAGAAAGGATGTGGATGAATAAAACATTAGCATCTTTTGATCAAACACACTACAGGGTACAGAGTCTTCCCTTCCTCTAATAGTCTCATCAGTAAGAGCATCTTTAGACAAATATTATAGCAATGGACTACAGACTTTTTAAGCAAGTTACAAGATAAATGGAGAAAACCAGCAATTATTAATGGGTGATTATGTCCTAAAAATGTGTAAATTTATCCCTTTGTACTCAAAATGTTCATCTGCAACATCCCTGCCAAAAAATCAAGTAGCAGTGCTGCGATGGATACCGATCCAATTGCCCTTCTCTGAACATATTTCAAGCTGTTACCCCAGACTAAACAGTAAGGAAAAAAAAGCAGCTCTTTGCAAGAAGAGAGCTTAAAATAACATTTAAATTGAAAATTTCCACTTTGAATAAAGCCATTATACTGTACATTTAAACATCTTTAAAAGACATAGAAAGGATAACATTTAGCTTTCAGAGACCAGTCTATTATAGTCCCTAATTTAAACACCCAGCTACTCAACCACTAAGTTTAAGATTTATAATTACCAGTTGGGTGCATGGACTTTTGGTGAAAAAGAAGTTCCAACAGAGCCTTCTATTACTGCTGAGATAAATCAATAACTCTGCAGATATTTTGGAGCACAGCCGTTACTGTCAGCAGATTATTTTTTTTTTTTTACACACTACTTCAACTCTACAAATTTTGCAGGAATGACAAAAAAAAAAAATCTCAAATCTAGTTTACCACAGAAAAACATAATTCCCACCGTTGAGACTCCAAAAGAAAGATGCCTATACACGATCTTTTGTAGCCTGCGTATGTTCTTGCATTCCAGCTGTGCATAACCTGCAGGTAGCGCGCACTAAACAGGCTACTGCTTTTTTTTTTGTGTGTGTGTTTTAGAGCAGGACAAGGATTCCTGCACGAAGGGAGGGAGATGTTTTATCTAGATGGGCTGTGGCTTGACTTGCGTGAATGTGTAAACATTCCCTGCCCTTTTTGGCCACATCCTGCTAACTCGTCCCCAACTGAAAGGCCCACAGAACAGCTTCTTCACAATTTTTCCATGGGAGCAAGAACTAGGACAACATCTTTATTCATGCACTCTTGAAACATCGTGGGTTTGTGTTCGGCTTTTCTGGCTTGTTCATATACACAAGTCAAGTCAAAGTTTAGTCCTACCTCTGGGAGAGAAAGAAAGAACCATCAGAACTGTCAGATACTACATTATACTTGCAATGAATTGGATTTTCAAAACAAAAATTTTTTAAACTGTGCTATACATAAATGTTGAGGCACACAATATAAGGACATGCTGACAAAATAGTTAAGGTATAGTTAACTCTTACTCTGCAGTCTCAAATTAGAACCTCAGCCTGGACCCAAAGATGTTCTCCTCCCTCCTCCCCACCGATCCAGCTCAAATTCTGGCTGGACTAACGTGACCATTAATTACAGCAACACCTCACAGGCTGCTGACAAAACCATATAACCCCACCCTCCCAGGACACAGGCGGGTAGACCACTTATAAGTAGGATTTTAGTCTTGAAGACTATATTCATTTAAGCAAGCTGAAAAAGGGTGGGCTTTTCTGCTCTCATGAGCCACTTTTCTAGACAGCTACAAGACAATCACAGCTGAACTTGGGAAGTGTAAGAGTGAATTTCTCAAAGCAATTAAGTGCTTTTCAGAGTTGTTTTCGTTCAGTGGCATACAAAGAACCAGTTGTAAACACCACAAGTGCCAGGAGGCAGCTCGAATTCTACATGTCACCAGCAAAGTTTTGCCACCTTCTAAAGAACCACTGCTGGCGCGGCTTTTGATATGGCAAAGACAATTCGATAAGGTGATACTAGAAATTTGGTTCTATAGGAATCTTCAACTACTGATTTTAAAGAGTTCATAACCTGGCTAATAATAAGCGAATTGTAACCATAGGGCAGTCCATCCAGCAATAATGAGTTAACGGAAAAGAAACGTCAATGTATTAGACTAAAACATATGCTTATCATTCTTATTTTGTTTAGTACCCCTTTAAAAATGTGAAATGATACTTATTCAGACATTCAATGATAAATTCCTGACACTACTGAAATACAATAGTAAGTATTTTACTCCATAAGGGATGCACAGCTCTACTCCTAACCATGCTCTGGAGTCAAATTCTAAAGCTACAATAATTCCAGTGGATCAGTATTTCCTTCATTTTTTTATTACAGCATGTTTGCTAAATTTACAGCAAGCAGAAAATAAGCTGGGTCTTTAGTTATTTTGATCAAAACATTGGTGTTTTAAAGGTAGTACACAATATTTGTTAAAAAGAACATATAAAAATACCTTTTTAGAAGCCTCTATAAGAAAGGAAATACAAAGTTTAATCCCACAACTTTCCTCTGCTAGAGCTGCACGCTACTGCTACAGTTTTAAATAGACTTTTTGCTGTTTTTAAACTATACATCCAGGAAAGTCTACAAAATTAAAGGAACGTGCATATAAATGATTGCATAGCAGAACATGAACATTAACTGCAAACAGTAAAGAAAAAGTTAGAAATACTATCAAATGTACAAAGATTCTAGAATCAACCCCCTAAGCACGTTCCACTGCCAATATTTAAAAGCCATCTGCTTTTCTTCAAAGGCCCTGCTGAAACCACTAAAACCAAAACCTAAAATATTTCTCTAAAAAGGAACTTTGTGAAACTGATGTCCTTATATGCTACTACGTAAGACAGCAAGGAATACTAGGTGTCTGATGCTGGCTTTTGAAGGTAAATAGAAAAAACAATGCCAAAAGCCATTTTCATAACAAAGTACCTTGCCTTCTAGAGAAATACTGGTAAGATTACACACTGGTTTTGTTATTTTTCACATTGAATTTACTAAATATACTGTATTAGTGATAAACTAAATAGCTAGAGATGCAGCTCTTGTTCATATCCAGCTTCAAACATTTGTTCTTAAGTAAAATGAAATCTTGTAACCAAACCACTATCCGCTCTGAGGAAGAAGTGATTCAGACTTGCTTGACCAAACACTTTTCGATGTATAAAAGCAAGCCTTTGTTACTCAGGAAGAGAGATGGCTACAGTTTTATACCTATGAATACACCAACTAACCACAGGAGTCATTGGCATAAAAGTTTAGTTCTTATATACTGTACACACACAACTTGAAACAATCTACTTGTATCTAACAGCAAGAAAACTAAGCAATTTTATGGTTAACTGCTCACTAAAATTTAGAATAGATACAAAAACTGCGTAAAATGTACACACAACCTAATATTTAGTTGCTCTGCCATTTGCTGAAATTGGAATTTAATTTTCCTTTCAATGTGTTTTTTTTCTCCTCACACATTTAGTACTAGCAGCCAGGTCAAAAGCAGTGAAGCCTCTACCCTGACAAGTCACGACACTGCACAGTCTCTGAATGAGCCTCCAAGACCAACTCTCTCCCCATGTAGGACATGCAATGTTAGTACCATCCCTCCAGATGGCAGGGTTAAAGAGAAATCTCAAAAAAACATCTCTCCATGGAGCTCCATTTACCAACCTACTTGTGTCAGTGGGCATGGAGAACACAGAAACCTGCCTTTGAACAATGGAAACATAAAATAGCCAGTCTGCATTTCACAGCGGTCAGTGTTGCACTACAGCTGTCCAGTTTTCCGCTTTATCACAAAGTTTAGCATTAAAGAACAAGTTAAACAGTTGGTTTAACTGTTCAGCACAAACTGGTACCAGTTTCTCTATGGGTACGACATTTTTAATAGGACAATGTTGCAAGTTACGATCAATCAAGTCATCACCAATATCTAAGCATTAAAAATGCAAATCTTTACAAAAATATACATAGAGACACCACAACCAAATCAGTAGCTGCCCATGACATTTAACCAAGTGGACATTCTCTCTCTCTCTCTTTCTCTCTCTCTCTCAGTGGCTTCTCAACACTGTTTTAATTTTAACCATTGTCGGCTACAGGGAAAACTGACAAAAGAAAAGATTTTTTAGCACTGTTGCAACATCATATTCCTGATAATTTAAGTAAACTGAACTGTGTGTAAATGAGTCTTACATGCCTAAAAACAACATGGATACACTGTTAGTGGCCACTGGACTTGGGACTAGTCCATGACCGTGATCTGGATTTTGACCTAGATCTAGAATGTGATCTTGACTGTGATTTGGATCTAGCTGGTTCTTTTTTTCTCGACTCCTTTTCATATCTTGAGCTGGACTTATAGTGTGTTTTAGAATCTGTTTTAGAGGTGCCTCTAGATTTGGTGTGAGATGCAGACCTAGACCGTGATTTAGCCTTCATTTCTTTCTTGGGCTGTGACTTGGATCGTGATCTTGAATTGGACTTAGATCTTGAAAAAGATCGATTGCGGTGTTTGAACCTATCAGAATAAAGGGGAGAGAGGAGATTTGAATGTAAAAACACTATTCTTAGACATCTAGTACATTAAAAATTGTTTACCTTTTTTTTTCATGAGAAACTTTTTTTATAAACCTATAGTTAAAGGAATACAGTGATCTACTTTTCAATTTAAAGGGTGTAAAAAGTATTTTACCTATCATTGTCCGAATGGCTTCTGCTACGACGAGGTCTTCCAGTAGGTCTACTGCTAAAAAGGTACATCAGAAAAAGTAAACGGTGACAAATACCTATGTATATATAGAAATGCTTAATAAATTATTTTTCAAGCTGTATAATTTCTTTTAGTTACTCTTCAATGAAGCACAGAATCATTTCATTCAATATTTCTCATTTGATGTAGCATGCAAGATACGCAACTCTCACAAGTAATTACAAAATGAGTGTAGAAAAAGATTTTTCAAAATTTTAACAATTAAATAGTCAATGTGGTGTTTCTCCTCCAACAGACTGCTGTGCAGTGGAAGCCAAACACACACTACACTTACTTTCTGGGACTATACGATCTTCTGTAGCTGTAATCAAAAGAACGACTTCTAGACCGTCTCCTTTCGTAACTCCGACTTCTAGATCGCCTATATCTGTCATAGTCATCATAACGAGAAGAACTGTATAAGTTTCTCCCTTCCTTGGCTTTCATTTGATTCGGTGCTGTAAAAAAATAGCAATATTTAACATTTTAAGTTAAAAAAGATGCCCTACTTTGTTTCAGTGACACTACTAATCCATATTTCCTATTTAGCAGAAAACCTAACTCATGATTTCAGGCCACCTGGAAACTGGCATGACAGGCCAACTCCATGACCGAAACATTCTAACATTCCTGAACTTACTCAAGAAGTGAAAGCTAACAAGGAATTAATTAAACACCCATTTTCTTGACTACACAGCACCACATACTACACCTGATCCACAGTCTTCTTTAATGATTAAGAGACAGCTTGTACAGAAACAGCAGTGGAAGCCACACAAAGAGAAGTTTGATTCTAAAAGTACTCCCCCTGCCAGTACAACAACGCACATTCACTCTGTAGCTTAGTTATTAAAACGATTAAGAATGAGTGAACTTACTAGTTTTCTGTTGTATTTCCTCTAAGCAGCACAGCTATCTTTCCTTTGCATTAAATCCCATTCTCATTCAAACCCAAAGACCATGCTTAAAGCATTTTAAACGTATGTGATGTGATGAACACTACCTGTACTAAATGACTACAATTTTTATGTTTTAAGTGCTGCTGTTTACAACACTGAAGTAGATTTAGTTAATTTTTGTTAAGAAACTTGGAAGGAATCCCAATGCTTATATACAGGACAGAAGCTCAGAGCATGTAATTTCCATTGACTTCAACAAAAGTTAAACGTGCGCATTTGAGGGAAACCTGCAGTTAGGTTGTTTCTTTGATAGCTTTAACTGAAAGATCTTTAAGGCAATTTTATTCCCAAGCTGCACCTAAGTATTACAGTCCTGTTTTAGATCAACAAGTACGTGTTAGGTTTACCAACACCATGCTGTATTTTTATATAATATCTGTATCTCTTTAGATATTAAGAATATGTATACGAATTACAGATGGGAAAGATTTAAGTTCTCTTTACAATTTTCTGTTCAGAATATAAGACTTCTGTTCCATGTTGAGTTGAGATGCCTTGAAATTTACTTTTATCTTGAAGTCAAATGAAAATGAAGACATTATCTCAATCCCAGAAATTGGACTGCACTAAGAAATGTCAACACAGAACCACTAATACGCTTCCACACAACATAAACATTGCAATACATTAAAACTGGGCTACTCATTTTGACAGGGGGAATTTTCAACACTGTGTTTCTGCAAAGAAAACTTATTAGAGCTGCACAGAAAACTCTTAACAATTTTCCGCCAGCAGCAAGGATCAGATTGTGGTAAGTGACCATTATACTTAGTTACCTGTTTTTAATTAAAATGAGTCATTAATAGTTACCAAATAAAAAGCAGAACATCCCCATACTATTTATATACAAGTAAGAACATATCACAACAATTAATAACACATGTAATGTTGCCTGGCATTACACATTGAGGCTAAAAACATAGTCTTATGAAACATGCAAGGCACTTACTCTTCCGATCCCCCTGTGCAAACTGGATTTCTATTTGCCGACCACAAATCCACTTTCGATCCAAATTATGGAGAGCATCTTCTGCATCACGGACATCTTCAAATGTGGTGAGTGTTAAGGTACTTGGGAATTTGAGTAGTTTACAGATTTGGCATTTAAAATAAAAAAAAAAGTTATTTTATAATTTTACAGGGGTTTCTGGGCTTGGGTTTTATTCTTTTAAGTTCTTTTGGTCATGCTACAGTATGCACTAACAAATTTATTTTTTTTAAATTAACCATCAGCTATCTGAGAACTCTTATAATAAAATTAAAGTCTCATAATATGACCATGAACTTATCCATCAGCAAGCAGTTACTCTGCAATACTCTAACTTTTTTCTTCTCCCACTTGTACTTATGCAAGGAAAAAAAGTGGTATCCTTTTCAAAACGCATTTGTTAATGGTCATTCAGTTCTCTCCACTACACTGACTTCACTAAAATTAAACTCTAGCTCTTAAATTATATTAGGCATAGCAACAGTAAATTTAATATCTATTAATTTTAGAATTGGGATAAAGCTTTCATTTTTTTCACCAACTGATTTTAAATTTAAATTCTGTAACGCCATGGACATGTATACAGAACTTCAACAGCCCGCGATAAGAGCATACACTAAACCCCCTACACTATCAGTCAGGTCAGATGTTCAGTAACACGAACATTATTTATTTTAATCTGCGAGATTGACCACTACTGTAATTCACACACCTTCTTCCAGCTATTTGACCTGAAAGAACAAATTGCCTTTCTCCTTGTAGCAACTGAGTTCATCACCAACACCAACTATGCAGAAAATAAACTACCACGTTGTAGGTATATATCTCAGTAAATCAAGAACGAATGCACTTTCACTCAAGACCACAGTTACAGTAGCACTCACAAGCGAAATATTACGGGTTTTGTCAATGGACTAAACCAGAATCATTCATCAAATTACTGCTTACGTGACAAACAGAAGAAAAGCTGTTATTCTGTAGGATACATCAGGTATGACTCCTTTAATCTTGGCCACCATTCAACTTCATCTTGACCTTTAACTCTTTAAGTGCTTGTCAGAAGGACTTGTCATGAGATGCTTGGCCAAAAATGACAGATGGCTTTATCTTTTACTTTGAAAAACAACCTTTTCCCCCTTTTGTAGATAAAGCGAAGCTTTGTCTCCCATTATGGCTTGTCCTTCTTCCAGCTTTTCTTTATTTTTTCTTTTCCCAAACTCTCCCTTCTCTTCAAGCCTGATCCTTAAGAGGTCTTTGGCTTGTCTACTTGCCTTAATTGTTGAACTCTACTCTAAAGGTTCTTTCATGCTTTCTCTTTGGGGTCGCCATTACTGTACAGCTTTACATTCTGAGGCAACAACAGAGGACAGTAAATTAGGGGACAATATTAAAGAAAGAAGTTCACCTCATTTTTTTATACAATCTGATTTTGATCAAGTGATTCCAGTTTCCATTTGTTAAATTAACAATGAATACCAGCCACAGTTTGCTAAGCACAAGTTTACTTATATACCAGTGATAATAAAAACGTGCTAGACAATTTTGAGTCAGTGATAAATTTTCATTTAAATCATATAGTATTAATTTCAGTGACATAAGCAAGCTTTTATATTACTGGACTTGATTTAAGTTTTGCAAAAAGGCAAAGAACAATTGAGAGAAGTTAATCTTCAAAAATAATGAAACACCACAATATAAGTAAGACACTTATTAGATACAACACAAAAGTAAACTGCTTTTTCATTTAGATTTGTTACCTCTTACACAAACTTGAATTTCAAACTTCAACACCCCTCACTAATCAGCCATCTGAAGAAAGGATATTGAACATAAGCAAATCCTCTGGGACGACGAGTGTAGAAGTCAAGCGGAACGTATACATCAACTATAGGCCCATAACGACCAAATTCACGGCGCAAGTCTTCAGACCTAGAATATCACAAATATCTTATAGGGTTTTTTTCACTATTCAGGTTGTTAAAAAACATCCATCAAATAAAAAATAATAGTAATAAAAAAAAATTTAAGTCTACAATCAACATGACCACCCTTTTTTTTGGAAGCAGTTGGTAGAAGATGCACATATCAAAATATTTTTGGGGAAAAAAATTGTTTGAGCAGTTCATTGTTAAGCAGCACACTAGGTTTTCCGAAACACTCAAGACTCAGGATGCTTGAGATACACTCTGGCATTTGGAAACCAGTGTTCAGCATAACTCTATAACAGAAGTGTAAACCGAGAAGTAACGCGTATTAGTCAATTCAATGCAGGATGTACTAGCAAAGGTGGTCAGAAAGCAAAAAGATAGATCTAAGAATTACCATTATTCAAGTACCTCACATAACTCTTGACAATGATTTTGCAACATGCAGGCACCAACTGTAAGCTGAGTATGAGAGTACGAGAATAAACCAGTCACACAAACTCATTTCCATAGAATAATCAATACTTACAACCACATCAAATAGAACAAAACTCGAGTGAGCAACCATTCATGCCCTTAGGATAGCTTTTCCAAGGAGGTGGCTTTAAGAGAGCTGAGCACAAGAACTGTTGAATAGATCTGTAACTATACTTGGAACAACTACTGTCTCCTCAACAGAGAGGTTTCTTAATCACATCAGCTTCTTTACATGTATTTTTGTGTCATTTGAGGACAATAACCTGTATGAGAAAGAGTCATGTAATACCATATTTATATGGTATAAAAGTTACTACTATTCATTTCTCTTTCTCATCGGTTGGGAAAGAATCTGCAGTGCGTATAGTCAACGAGGGCGGAAGGCAACTACACCAACCAACATCAAGATCTCACAATGAAACCACCTCTCAGAAGAATGTACTGTCTAATCACAAGCTTACAGTGAAAGTGTCAATAAAACCCACATTCTTTTAAAAAGTTAGGAAGCAACAGTCCTCCTGGACTGTTCTGACAGTAAAATAAACTACCAAAAAGAGGAAAGAAAAATTCATTAGAAAAAAAGAAAATTGAACCTATTTACACTTTTGTCTACAATAAGGTCTCTAATTCATTCCATCGTGCCAATGGTGTGGTTATTTGCTGAACAACTTTGGTGCAAGCTGCCCAGGAAGCAAGTTTAAAAACTCATGCTTGCATTTCATGCAACTAGACCTTACAGGAACTCCCATACAAATTCTACACTAATTAACAACATAAGAGTACTCTAATTGACATGCGCATTCTATACTAATATGCTCTATGCTTCACAGCTGATAAAACACAAAAGGGACGCAATAAACTGCAAAACAGAAATGCAGAAATCTAGCAGTTTATTAGAAGTACCCAAGCCTTAAATAAGAACTTGTGCAATACACGGTTTTTAATTGTTTTCAATTCGCTGCGAAGTTACTTCACTAAGTCGCTGCACGTATTTAATCCTTACGGAATTTCGCTACAATTATTACTGAGAAAAAGCATTGTTTCCCCCCCACTCTACAGTGAGTGTTATAACAAGACACCACACATAACCGTTAATGCAATAACATTCCACCGAACTGGCAACAATTACCATACTAACGGAACCAACTACGCCAAGAATTTCGGGGACACCCACAGCAAAGGCGCCGTTTTCGCCCTTCTAGTAACAATCGCTGTATTTCAAAGGAGCGTTCCACACTCCAGCATCGCTGAGGGGCACGGGCGGCTATCCCTCGAGCGGGCTTGCAAATCCCGCCTCAACCTCCCGCTGGACAAACTCAAACGCGAGTACGAGAGTTTCACAGTCTTCCGGCCCACCTTTGTTCTTTCTGGATGTTTGTTTTGAAACCGATCCTCGTGGAGAGGAGGGAAGGAAAGCGGCATGGCGAGGAGGGAGGAAAATGGAGAAGGGCGCGGAAAGGGAAGGCAGGGAGAAAGGTAAAGCATCAGAAAGGAGCAGGCCGGCCTCGCCCCCTCCCCTTCCCTCGCTCCGGGAGGGCCCCCCCGGCCCTCCGGCGGCTGCCGCCCGCGCGGCCTAGCGAGCCCGCCAAAGCCTGCGCAGCCCCCGCGCCCCGCTGGCGCCCGCGCCCACTCACCGGGTGTCGTCGGCCACGTTCCGCACGAAGAGCGAGGTGTTGGGGGGTCGCAGGTAGCGGGACATGGCGGCGGCGGCGGCGGCGGCGGGGGAGGCAGCGAGCGGCAGGCCGGGCCCGGGCGCTGCGGGGAGGCGAGCGGCTGAGGCGACCCTCCGGAGCTGCACGCAGCGCCACCGCCGCCCGCCCGCCGCCTCTCGCGAGACTTCCTGCGGGGCTTCCGGCGAGAGCTGGGCGCGAGGAGGGAAACACAGAGGGGACTCTGCCGGCGCCAAAAGCTGCCCTGCCTTCACTGCGCATGCGCGCGGTCCCCGGCGGGGAGAGGGCGCATGCGCAGAGCGCGCAGGCACTGAGAGGGACCGTCCCCCCGCCCACTCGCGCATGCGCTTTGCTCCTCCCCCGGCGCCGCGCGAGTTTCCCGCCGAAAGAGGGGGAAGCGCGCGAGCGGCTGCTCTTCGCGCGGGCAAAATGGAGGGCGGGTGGTCGCCGTGAGGGGAGAGGGTGTCTCCGGCCTCCCGCGGTCCCATCTCGGCGCCTGTTGGTCTTTGTGGAGTTTGGAGGTTGGGGAGAAATACTTGCTGCTAGGATTACCCTTTCAGAGCATTTCCAGTTGGAAATGAACAGTTTTGAACAAGGTCCAAATAAGAGTATAAATGCTCTCATGAAGTCCTTTGCAGAAAGATGCACTGCACAGCGCCTTTTCCCGTGGCTTGAAGGATTGCTGCTCTGTGGCCATTTTCAGCAGCGGTTGTTGTGCTCCAGGACTTTTCATTGGACAGTTGTAGAGCAGCAGTATTTGCAAAGGACCAGCCCTTTTTCACCAAAGCCATTTGTGTGATGACGACAATAAAGTAGGCAGGTAGGGAGATTATTTCTTAATGCCTTAATGGGTGACTCACCAACAG
Source organism: Rhinoptilus africanus (assembly GCA_013400135.1). Taxonomy (NCBI): domain Eukaryota; kingdom Metazoa; phylum Chordata; class Aves; order Charadriiformes; family Glareolidae; genus Rhinoptilus; species Rhinoptilus africanus. The sequence goes on along the minus strand of VXBO01008298.1, from coordinate 176,811 downwards.
GTTTATAGGCAGATAAGTGGCAGCTCTGTGGCTGTGACTGAACGGTTATAGGTGAGTTGAAGTCAATAAAATACTGTTGCTGAGGAATTTTCAGTGAACGAATGGGAGCAAAAGACGTGATGTCTGTCACCAGTGTATTTTCACTTTTTTATTTTTAATGGCTGAATATGAATGAAAACTCGTGGGTGGATGCTGTTGTTCATATCCTGGCAATCTCACACTCGGAATTGCCTGACATTTCTACAGGTTTTGAATGACAGATGAAGTTCAATCACTGACACAGGAGGTGTATCTCAACTATATATGCTGCTTATCCAAAAAAAAGAAGATGATGGTAGTTGTATGCTCCGTGGCCTGTGTTAAGGACTGCAGAAAAGAGATGGGGCTCTCTGGCAATGTTTTATGCATTTAATATTTAGATTTAAGGTCATTCTGTACTAAACATTCTACCAGCAGGTTGAGTTTGTTACCTTGTGCAATATATACACAAGTCATCAAAGGAAGATGAAAATCAAGCCAAAAAAGCACATTAGAGACTGAAATTATGGTGGGAGTGTGTGACACACAGCAGAAAAAATTCCTTCCACATACTTCCTGAAAAACAATGGAATCACCAAAGAGTGGGGTTTGGTGGTGGATAGAAATACTTGCTGCCAGGATTACCCTTTCAGAGCTTTTTGAATTGGAAATGAACAATTTTGAACAAGATTCAAATAAAATTGTAAGAACTCTCATGACATCCTTTGCGGAAAAACTCACCTGGTTTTGTGGAAGAGTCAGTCTAGTGCTATCGTCTAAACGTGTAAGAGTTTGTTATCCAGAGATGATTGATTACTTTGGGCAATGGGTCAAGGCTCGCAATCTCATCAAAATCCTTCAGGTTTTGACTGCTTCACATAAGAAGCTGCACTGAATATTTTACCTCAATCTGAGATGCCCTGTGGCGGAAGAGTATTGCCATTGGATTGAAAAGATCGTCATGGTTATTGGAAATACTAAATTACCGCAATAGTGAAGTAAGGTGAAGTTATTCTCTTAAGAATTTTTAGTGCTTTCAAATTAAAATGGTTTATCACCAGTTTAAGTTCTATATAGGATTAGTGTGTTTTTAATATTTAGTAGCTACAGTCTATAACTTAAACTGCCTTTGTATACCAGTTGTCATGTATTGAGGTTGAACTTTGTTAGGGGAAGAAACTAGTTTGCAAGGCAGATTATGTCAAGTGAGCCAGGAATATTTAAATAGTCACTGAACCAAAATAAGACCTTCATGTTTCTTTTAAAAGCAAACAAATCCATATGCATTTTGCTTTAACTTCAATCCTATTTTATGTCACAAAGTATCAGAAGCAATTGTTGTTTTGTAACAGGCAGTTCATGGGAATGACTGATTTCTTCATTAATTTAGAAATAAACCTGAAGTGTCTCATATTTTGTAGCTTACAACTTGCTGATACAGCATTTGGTCATTGAAGACTTGCAGTGTTCTAGGAATTTACTGCTGGAAAACTGCTCTGTTCTGTAGTGCCTTATTGTGTAGTTAGCAGCAGTTACCCAGCAACTTCCAAACAGAAGCGTTTGAAACTCTTACATGGCTTTTTGCAGTACAGATGCTTTAAAGCAGCCTTCTCCTTGAGTTTTACCAGTGTCTTGATTTCTGTTCTGTTAGTCTTATTTATGTGTAACTCACATGGAATTTAATTTAGTCTGCAAAAGTGTGCTTAGTATTATAACTGCCTGGGAAGCAAAATGTACACAATGATACTTGCACAGCTATGCTAGTATAACCCTCCATGAGGACCTGCCTTATCCCAGAATAAGAATACACTTCCCAGATTGCTTAAATCATTTTGCAAATGTTACTAACTAAACCACAACCTTCTCCCTCACAAACCACCCTTCTCCTAGGGTAGGAAGATGTAGACTCGGCACTCTTAATTGGAATAAAACGTCCCCATGAAGACTTTTAAACGGCATAATGAGTCCCGCAATTTTTTTCATGGAGGTCTTACGCCCAGGACCAATTCTAACAAATCTCCAGTGACGTGAATAAGTATGAAATAGCACTGCTAATATAATAGTAAGATCTAATGAGCAGTGAACAGAGGAATGGTTATAGGCATGGTCCCTGTGCATCACACTTTAGTAGTGACACATAATCTGAAAGTAAATGGTTTAGTTGTATTTGAGCTTCACAAACTGTCACAAGCAGATTCTGTGTGTATGTTGCAAATTGGAAGAATATTTAATCCCCTTTGCTCTTGTAGTGCCTCATTTACGTTTAATTGTACTCTTGTGTACTTCAGTTGAAGAGCAATCATTCCTATTATTACTTTGTAATTGTTTATGGCTGTTAAATACTTCATAGCTTTTAAAATATTACTGTTTCTATTCCTGTTACAGACACGTGGTGCAGATCGGCTAAATAAATGCCTAATTGTTCTTTGCTGGCTAAGTTATAGAGAAAGGGGTTTTAGTAGAAGACCAGACTTTATTAGACAAAGGAACTAAAGCTGAATATGTGTACTGATAATGTAAGAAATCAAGAAGAATTTATATCAGCTTTTGACTGCTCCCAAGGATTATTATCATAAATCATAATGTTCCAATTAATGTCCAGGTTTGGTTGTCTGGGAGGCTGACTTCTGTCACTTTGAGTACAGAAAGGATCTGTAAGTGTACTCAGGGAAAACAGTCTCATAATAATGGGAGGTGATGCGTGTATGAAAGGAGAGTAGAAATCATAATTATCTTTTGTACTGTTTTTTCAGATAACAAAGATCACACCTTGTGGAAACTGCGCTTTATTATAGGTACGTAAAGATGTCACAAAGAAGGTGATCTCTCTTTAAACTCTCTTGCTTCTTCTGACAAGTGTTACTCCACCAAAAGTCATAGTCTGTAGAAAACAAATATGCATAACATGTTTTTCACTTAGACTTTAGGAAATCTAGCTAAAAGGCTAGAAGTTTCTGTAATTCATGTCTAAATCCATCTTATTCCACAAGAAAATACATTTTCAGTACCTGCCTATAAATATGTGTATAACATGCATACCAAGGAAAATTTTTTTACAGAACTAGTTCTGAAAATGGAAAATCTGTATATAAATGCCATCATCAACTACATTTTATCTCTCTGTTTTAAGAGCTGTCATAGATACTACAAGAAAGATGTGCTTCCTGTAACAGAAATCCACTGTCCCAAATAGTCATGGGTTCTTTTGCCTGGTGTTTTGCTTCCTTAGTGTTAGAAAAGTAGTTTGAGATACTCACAATGATCTTAGGAAATTGTATGTCCAAACCATATAACTTTAATACGGTTAGTTGTCACTCTTACAGCAGTCTTTGCCCAAGTGGACACTTCTTAGAAGCCAAATGAACTAAACTCCATAGAGAAAAGCTCTTTGTCAGTACCAAACAATTAAAAAATAACCAAAGAACTTTGGAGAACTGTAGATGGAACAAGTGTATTGTAAATTTTCAGATTTGACTGAGCCTTTACTTTCCAGAGCCAATGCTGCGGATAAAGCTAAGGGTGGAAACACTGCTATAGTAATCTAGAGGAATTTATAAGCTGTCTTTCTGGAACACGCTCAGCAGCTAAAGCCCTTCACACTTCGGTGCCTAGAATTGGCCCCAGGGTAGTAATTAATAAAAACATTTGTTGAGCAGGATCCCTTAAATATATGAGCAACGTGTAAAGGAGAGTCGTCTAAGACTATTGGTTTTGATAAGAAACTGGAATAATAAAGGATAGTAATAGTATTTTCCATGAACTGTGCTTAGTTGGAAATACTAAAATTCTGTATCTGCAGCTTTAATCACCCACACGGAATTCTGCAAGTACTGTAGTAATTTTGGGGCCAGGATTTGTCTAAATTATTGTGTCTACACTGAGAGCTGATCAACGTAGAACTTTTTTTCCTTCAGCATTTTTCTTAATGTGCCATTATTTTCTAACACTTACCTCTACCATTTCACTTCCTTTAACTTCTTGCTCATGACAGAATTTTTCTGATTTACACACAAGCTTCCCGTTCACCATGTTCACGGTACACTGTTGAAGCAGATTTAAAAATTATTAAAAAAATTAGATTTTGTAATTCAATCAGAATACGTAGGAATCAATAATAAATAGGAAATAAATGATACTGATGTTTCGTAATCACATCTGCTAATTTAAATGGGAGAGCACAGCATTTTAGTAAGAGTTTCAGAAGAAACTTTTCTGTTTGTTGAAATGATAGAAATGTATGGTAATGGAAATGGTACAAACAAATTTCACTCATATACAGAAACTGAAGTATAAGGATGAATAAAGAGATGCACTGGTTCCTGAAATATATTACCTTTAGCTTTCTGCCATCCATAGTAGTAATGTCAGCTTCTTTTCCAAGCGTAAATGAGTTAGTTACAGATTGCTTGGGTGTTTTTGATGTCACAACAAAGTCATCCCCTTTTTGTTGTATTTCAACAATAGGCTTAATATCTTTGGCGAGTTTGATAAGGTCATCTGGCAATGCTGTAAAAAAGGCAAAAAAGGACTTTTTCTTTTATGAAATAGTCTGTTGATATGAAATAGAAAATTCTTTTCTCTGATGAAGTTGCAAAAGATACAAACCAATAATAGAAAGTGATATCTGAGTTAAAAGACAAATCCTGGTTTGGATTCCTCCCTTTGCTGTGGGCATATTGTTCCATTCCATTGCGGCTGTATAGATTTTGATATTGATATTATATTCATTAATCTTCTGTAAGAATATGTATTGTTTCTTTGAGCCATTAGGCTTGCCCTGTGATGACTTCTCTCCACGATGAAAACCATGTGTGTATTATTTCGTTTCCCTCACCTCTTCCCGGGGAGATTGGAGGTGAGGGTTATCTGGCTACTCAGAGCTGCAACAGTGCAAGTACCCTCAAACTGCCTTATCGGCGTGTCTCTAGTGTGATTTGAGAGAATCATCTTTAGCAGTAGAGTTGCAGGCATTGCAGTAGGGTTGGGTCAGGCATCATACTGTAAGACTTTTCAGTAACTGAATTTTATTCTGTTGACTATCTCTTATATACTCTTAAAAAACCCGATGTAAATATTTTTTCAAGATGGTCAAGAGGCTAAGTGCATTTTTATTAATGGAGGCACCTACTAAGTCATAACCACCAAGTCTGTTTCTTACAGATTACTAAGCAGCTATCACGTGTTAATCACTGCTGCTGTAGAAAGAGCCTGCACTAATAGCACATTGGAATTCTGTATGCATCATTGACAACTCGTTTCTAGTTAAATGTGTTTATAAAGTTATGTGTTAATCAAAACAAGATTTCTGATATACCTCTTCTTTCATGAGGGACTCATCTGATGTCAAGGTAGGGATTTGTGGGTTCTCTGTAACCCTTCAACATCTATTTGTACGATTTTCAGCTTCTTTTCACTTCCAAATTAGACATAACAGACTTACCTGGCAGGGGTATTTTGTCATACAAACGAAAGAAAAAGCCCATAGAAATACAGTAATAAAAAATGTCATTCCAAGTGTGTGTTGCAATCCAGGCAAACTATTTCAAAAGTAACTAGACACTTACCGAGAGCCTTCAGAAACGCTTCGTAGTTCTCTTGAGCGTAGACCTGCCAGGTTCCATTGAATGCCATTATGGATGTTATAATTCAGTTTAGGGCAGGGATGCTAGCAGGAAAGCGAGGGCTCTCCCTGGTCATTCAGATGCTATTTATGGAAAGGGAAAAGCCAGCCCAAATTCTGAGATGACTGGCTAATTATTAACCGTGAAGTAACAATTATTAATCATTTATTTGTTCTTAATGATCATAACCTCTAGTTCATTCTGCTTTGTAGAAAGTCTTACCTTGACCAGCTGGTTTGGGATGTTGTGTTTATTGTGGGTTACTGAACTCAGGCAATTATTCATAATTGTTGTAAAGTGCTGCATGGATTATGATTATATTTTTTTGTTTTCAACTTCTATGTCTAATAGATTTTCTGTGTTTTGGACAGAATTCTTCAGATGAAATGGCATAATTTACAATAGAAGTGAGGTAATTACTGTCCTGCAGCAGGAACTTGCTAATTATCACAGTATTTTCTAATACGGGCGCTTGGACCTTAAATGGTGGGAATAAAATCCATGGCTATTTCTTCCAAAATTGTGGGCCTCCAATTGCTCGAGGACAGGGAAAATCGTGAGGGTGGGACAGTCAGTTATGACTTTATCCAGTAGATGTCAGTAATGTGCATCTAAGTCTGTATTAAATTCAGTTTGGTTTGTTTTGGTTTTTTTCAATAATCACTGCATGCATGGAACATTAAAGGGAAAATATAAAATGGAACATTGCTTGGAGACTGAAATGGAAGAAGTAAATGGGATGTATTGTTTTTCTTCTCACCAATTCCACTAGGAATTCCTCACTCTTTATAGCTATTGGGTGATATTCCTTGCTCTCTGTGCAAGCACGACTGTTGATTTTGGAAGACACTCATTAGGTTATGTATCTTGCAATTATATTGCTTAATTCAAATAAAGCCCTGTATCCCAGGGGTAGATGACCTTTCTAAGTTAACTTTTATTACTCCATACCAGTCAGTAATTCTTCTATTTAAATAGAAAACCAATGCTGAACTACTTCTTACAAATTCACAACTTTTTTTTTTCAGTAATTTTAAAGAAAATTCACAGAATGAACCAATTTTGTAATTACATTTACATATGATAATACCCAAGTAGCAAGGACGAGGTTCTGATAACGGATAAGGCTGTATTTATGCATGAGATGTAACAGAAATGGCTCTAAAAGGTGCATATTTATACTGGAGTTATTCTTGGACATGATTGATCTTTTTTACTATAGAGTAATGTTAGTGATGGATTAGAAGGGCCTGCTTTTCTTCGTTCACTGTCAGGTGAATCTAGACAATTAGCTAAGCTCTCGCTTTTTAACATTATTGATTTTAATGATATATACATTTAATTTAACTAATGTCTGAAATGTAACTGCCTTTGGTCAAATGATTGGCAATTCTGTACAAGATTGCTGTGCTCATTTATATTGACACTGGAACAGCAAGGCCCCTCAAATAACTGGGAAAAATACTGCTGTTGTGAGAACAGTTTATACTAGTTTGTGGAGCAAGGTAAGATGCTATTTTGCTGAATAAATGTGTTAAGATGGATGGCTGTATTAGGAATACAATCACTTTTTTATCTCTCACTGACACAGAAGCTGGGAGTATAGCTGTGGCTTCAGAGCAGTTGAGACGCCACACTTTTTTCTGCATTCAGAGTAATGTAACATAACTATTAAACCTAAAAATCTCTTTAATTCTAAAGAATATAGTCGTGTTCAGTAGGGCGGAAAGATCTGAGTCTATCTCTGTAGACATTCACTCAACCCTTTTGTGTAAATGTATTACTGCATGTCAGTATATATAGAAGGTGAATGTATTACTCCAAAGAACCAAGCTTTGAAAATGTCTCTGCCTTGTTTTCTTCCCATATGCGTTAGGTTTGGAAAGGTGCAGACTTCGAGGCTCTGATTCAGCACAGTACTTTGGAAAATTCCTAACTTCCCACACACTGTCCAACTGATTTCAAGATGGATGTACTTGACAACAGTGCTGAGGTGCCACCAAGGGTGTAAGTTTAATAATTCACACACACACAAGCATTTGTCAGCTACAAGATAATCAGTAACACGTGGTGATTTAATACAAAAAAACTCCTCTGAAAGCCTGGTTCTTATACGGGAATCCTCTGGTATTTCCCACACAGATTTACTAGGAAAGAGTTTCTCTGTAAGGTGAACATGCACGTGCACACATGTGCGTGCACACACACATATATGAGAATTGTTTTCTAACAACTGACAAAATAAAAATACCAAGATATTACTAAAATAAAAATAAAGACATGAACCTGAATTTTGGGGCAGAGACACTGAAAGGAATCCAAAGGAGTTAAATTCCTTTTAAATTCAATGAGATGTAACTGACGTTCATTTAGGCTTTTTCATTATAATCCCACCTGAGACTTCTCTTCTTCCATTCCTATTGGTATCTCTCCATGCTTATAGACACTGACAGTAACCTGCCCTGTTTCAGAACCATACTTATTCTTGACATAGATGCTGTATTTTCCTGTGTCTTCATTGCAGACTTTCTCTATGGTAATTGTGACAACTGTCCCCTTCACATCCATTTTGTAACGATCTTTAAAGACGATAACCTTCTCATTTTTGAACCAAGTGATTTCTGGGTAAGGATCTCCAGATACACAGCAAGTTAAACACAGGGTCTGTTGTAAAACAGATAGCAGAAATAGGTTATGAAGGTATAAATCAGCAAGGAAATTCAGTTGATGAGAAATTAAGAAAAATAAAAATCAATTCTCTTAGACTTTCAGTAGGTGAGATTCCAGGACTAACCACTCCTTTTCCTGATAACCCTGTAGAATAATCAGGATTAACCTGACTTCACTGGGCCTGAATCATATTTCTGCTCCTGTCTTTTTATAGCTTTCTTACACCGTAAAGTGATACTCAAATAGGCACGTGGTGAATTTGCAATTACTTTACAGGATTTTCATTCCGCCTGTGTACCAGTAAAGGGGAATGTAACTCAGAAATGTAAGCAGCAAGTTTATATGATGAGAAAATCAGGTCCAGCACTGAAGGGCCTTAGTCTAAGCCTATGAAGTGGGAAGACAACAGAAATGATCTGGCTGTGAAACAGACGTAGGAAGCAGTAACATCCAAAACCTGCAAGAAGGAGGTTCTGTGCCACAAAGAGCACCCATACGTGCAGAAGCACATGCATGTTGGAAGCACCATCAACAGTATAGGGAGCTGATACAAGCACTGTGGAGGGTACCACTTCACACCCTGGGCAACCGTGGTAGCTGAGAAAAGCTGCTGGGAACATACAGGAGAGGAGAACAAATAATTTTCTCCCCATCAGTTATTCTATATCTGTGCAAGGACCAATTATACGAACAGTTACTCAATATTACCTTATCCTCCATGATGGTGGCAACATCAGGCAGACCTTGAACAACTCTGGCACGACCTGGGAATGAACAAATATGACCTTTTAGTTTTACTTATCAGCGTACCATTAGGCTTTGTTTCACAGAAGGAAGGTAATTAATTTACTTACACTTTTCTGCTACTGCTGCTTCCCTGAAAGTGAGAGAGAGAAAATTATAGTGGTTTTATTTATTAGGCATTGTATTCTCAGTACGGAATACGACACTCAATATAGATTTAGCTGTGAAAATATTTAGGCACGAACTTACTTTAGCCTTCTGTGCTCAGCCAGGGCATCTTCAAAGGCTGCAAGGGGTGAGAAGGTTTTAGGGAAAGTTGCCGTTTATTTCATTTGATTTAGTAAATTTAACATAATGCATCAGTATTGGAATTACAGGTATTTGTGCACATAGATATATATAATTATCTAGACAGTATCTATGTGTGCCTTAAGGAAATATGACTCTATTTATATAGTACTGAAATAAGTGGGATCTGGTACTCCCTTTCCAAGAGAAGTCCAGAGGAGGGAAAAAAGCCCAACTTTTGAACAGTTTGGAAAAGTGTTTGTAAGCCTGAAGCCACATTCTCTTTTCCAAGGGGCTGCCTGTATTCTCTGTTGGTCTATGGAGGAGTCAGACCCAGGAGCAGGTGCTCATCCCACTCATCCTTTCCCCAGGAGTGCCTTACACTATGGCAGCAAGGCTCCCTAAAGGCTTCAGTCCTTTCTGCTGCAGACTTCTCCTCTCCCTGTGTTTCCTACTGCACCCAATTTCATAGTGCTGTCATGGAACTGTGGCTGCAGCTCAAATAAAGGAGAGAGGAATCACTGCCCATGTTTTGAAGGAGTCTTGGAAAGCAGCTCGGGTGTATCCCATTCCTGTGATGGTATCGTTTGACTCAGCTTACCTTGTCCAGACAAGTCAGTTGACAGCTTGCGAGAGTTGTTCCCATCAAATAACTCCAGGGTGTATTTTCCCTTATCTGCATCTGTTGGGTTCAGTATGTGAAGCCAGATCTGATTCATTGTGCTCCCAGCTTTCAGTCTGTCACGGCTTTCCAGTTGTTTCTCCCTATGTAAACAAATGATATAATTTCAACAGTATTTAGCAGAGCTGTATAAATTATAGTGCTAACTTTTTTTAGACTTATACTGCTTAGAATAAGAGAGTGGGAGTCGGGACCTCACAGTTAATTTCATGGAGAGTTATGTGCTCAGTCACTTTTGAAAATCTCATGGGGTATCTACCAGTGTTCTTAGGCAGTTTGCCAAAGCTCTAAAAACTCTACAAAAGACCTCTTAGTTCTTATTTAGGAGATTAAATAGGATTTAGATGTTGAATATTTGTACACTTTTAGCCCTTAAACATTATTAAAAATTGGCCTCCTTATATACATGTTTAGGTGGTATCTAATAAAACACTATTTCTCTATTTTATGAAGACATTATGAGGCTAAATTAGCTGGTGTTTGGAAAAAATTTTATAATGTTTGGATATATTTGTTATTCAGAGTGGGGTAATAGAGTGGTGTAGGGAAGTAAAAAGTAGTAGAAATAAAGCATTTGAAAAAACCAACAGTCTCTTTTCCTGTCTGTAACCAAGGTAGCTGTAACTGAGCAGTACCATTGAAGGTACTGCTCAGTTACAGCCACCTTGGATACAGGACTCCAGAAGTCTTCCAGATATCTTTTGGGGACTTACTTGTGATACCACGTTGTTTTCATGTAGTCTGTGTAGTACTTCACATCTGTGTAGATTTTGATGCCTTCTTCAGTAGGCTGAATCTTCAGAGGTGTAGCAGAAAGAGCTAATAGTGTAAATGAAAGACTGAAATTGAGGAGGACGTCCAAGAATGCACAATTTTGCATGTAATGTAAACAAAAGCCCAAGCAATCCATTAACATTTCTCCTGGAGAATGTGGCTAGCTAAAAGTTGGATGGTATTCTACCTCTTGAAGACCCTGTATCTTTTAGCCAGCAGCCAGTAGAAACATGTCAGCATCTCTTCCAGAGACCTGGGTCTGGAATACATATCTCAGATCGAAATAGTACAACTTGCCCAAATTCACATAACAAGTGATGTGACAAGGAGCAGGCTGCTGGCACGTAAGGGTCACAGAATTCATTTGTAAGTGCAGAGGTTTTTATGGCCCTGGGTTTATTTACTGACCATCCTCCTTGACAGTTCAAAGGTGCTTCTAACACTACAGGAACAGTAAATGGGTGGTATCATACTTGATCCAAACCCAGAGCCAGCCCCTGAGCAGTTTGCTCTGATCGTGGCATCCTACCTTTCTCCTCTTCCATTATTACCATGTCAGCTAATGAGAAAATGACATACCACTGATCCTACACAGCTCCTTGAGAAGGTCTTCAAAGGCTGCAAAGACATAAAGATTTAAGTGCCTATAAATACAATATTTAGCAAAGCACACCTTATCTACCATCTTAATTTCATTATGTTTAGAATGTATTACATCTGGTAGTTATTCGTTGTCTTTTTCTGTTGCAAAGCTTACTCAGAATGGAGTTTTTGCCACTGACTGGATTATTTTTAGATGCCGAGCATTTCTTACTAAATTTAGAAGCTGCTATCTTCCTTAGCACTCAACATAAGCAACAGACTGCCTCGCAGAAAGCAGATTTATGTATCAGGTTTAAATGATAGATTCCAGATGCCAGGGTAGGATTTAATCTTGGGAAGCAGAAACTTCTGATTGATGCTGAGCTGAAGTGACTGAAACATTACTGCGCTTTTAACTATGGTGCTTGACAGAATTTATAATGCAGTCATAGCTTGAGAAATGACTATATATGTAAATGACATTAGAATGTCAGAACTGCATATTTATTTTTTGATTTCCAGAGCATATTCAGAACACTAAAGAGTGAGGCAGGAATCTGTAGTAACATGTAATTATTTTTCCACTTGGTGCTGTTTTTGACAACTATTCTGTCATTGTAATTCAGCCTAGAATTTTTTTTCACTGGTGGGGATGCAGAGTGGAAATGGAAATTTGTTCTGATGCTTCAGAGGACTGGCTAAATGTTCAGGAGTGAAGTGTTGTCTGTAGATTATCAAGGGAAGTACAGTATGGACAGATGTAAAAAAAGCTCTGAGATCAGGTACAAAGGAAACTTTTATTCTGTTCATGGGGCTGTGTATAACTCTTGCAGAGTAAGAGGCTGTTTTACATAGTGCATTTTACGGCTTCAGTCTCACATGAAATACTGTGATTTTTAAAATGATTGGCATGTGTATATATATGCATTATAGTAGATCAGAAAACTCTTTAAATTTGACCAGTAAGTTTTTAATGCAGGTTTTAATCCCTATAAAACAATGTACGTAGTATAGTAATTATAAATGTGGTAGAAAGTTACAAAATTTGGTTTTCATTCTGAAATGAATCCCAGGCAGGGGTGTGAATATGTGTTATTGCCTGATACAAGGTTCTCTTACCTCCTTTTGTAAGATCAAGTTGGGTGTAGTCCTCTCCTCGCTCATCTGAAACAAGTGCTTTGTATTGGCCCTCATCCGCTTTGGTTATCTAGCAAATACATATGTACAGATGTAATATTTGTTTAAAAAAATCCCAAACCCAAACACACACACTCCCAACAGAGATGTCACATATAGTTTAAATGGGGCAGGATTTGGAAATGGCTGAAAAGCTGAGATTTTCTTCTTCCCACCCAATGAATTTGGCTGGACAAATCAGAAAGGAGGGCAAAAAAAGGCAATTCACTCCAAAGTCTCCTTTGAAAGGTGAGAAGGACCCGTGGTTCGATATGAACCGATGTCTCGTCAGTTCTGTGTGGTCAGCAGCTCAGCTTTTGCCCTCAGTCACCCTGTACCACTGTGTGTCCTTAGTGGCATAAGGTACAGGTATGTCTGGGACTCAGTGGTGAGGAATGCCCTCTGCTCCATCAGTTTTCCTCGTGTTGCTTTGCCAGTGCTCTCGACTTCCAGCCTGCAGTGTTCCTGCTGTTAGACTTCTGTGAGCAGATATTCCCGTTCACATACATTTATCTACCTCTTCTGTAGGTGATTTGTCTGTTTTAAATTAAGATGAAAAATCAAACCCCAACAAGATCTGACTATGGTACATGATTTCTTCTTTTGTGCTTTTCTCAGCATTTGTTCAATTTCTTTCATTTTGTGGGCACTACACAAAACACATATAGAACGTTAATAAGATCAACCCATGTTTTTTGCATTTTCATGGGATCACCGAAGTCTCTGAGTTGCATTATGTTTTTCACCTTTTTAATATGAAGAGTTCCGATCCCAGTCTGTGGGTCAAACACACCACCTGCTCGTTCTTTCTTATTGAAGAACCATTGGAAGCTGGTGTCCTTTCTCAGATTTGTTGCCTGTTTGAAGTCAACATTTAGAAGTCAGGGTTCCAAATGCATTTGATTTCTGAATGCCTGGATGACTTTCTAATATGAAACGTAACTTGCATTAGAAGATTGCTCCAGAATCTCAGAAACGTCCTTCTTTATTAAAATATCTGTCCAAGATACAATATCTCTTATATTTCATTGGTCTGCAGATAAGCATTTGGATGAGCACTGTTTATACCCTTTCCTTAAGATTCACATCTAAAATGTAATGCTAAAGAAATTCAGGCTGTGCATCACATAGCTGTATGTACCTTGCAGGTAAGGAGGACTTCACAGTTCTCAGTAACCTTCCATTTCAAGTTCTCTATAAAATGTGGACCTACGAAAGAAAAGAAATGTCTTTTGCGATGCAATTCTGCAGCTCTCAAGTGTTCTCTACAGAAACGCCTCCATCTAGTGGTGAATCCCGGCAGTGGGGGGTTCCATAGGGAATGCTTCGTGCTACGGAGTTTTGCATGCAATAGGCACCACGCTTCAGAGCATGTAATTATTGCAGGTTTTGTAATGTCCTTAGGTAACATGTCTTTGTTCTTTGTTGAGGAATACTATCTTAAAATGTAGTTAATGGTGCTGCCTAACCAGTCCTTTATGACTCTACTTTGCGTCAAGTCAGTGTAGGAGTTGATAGGTATTTCCCAGGTGAATTGCAATAGAATAGAAAAGCCACATACTTTCTGACTTTCTTCCTGATTCTGTGAGGGTAAACGAGGGGACAGATTACTTTATATACCCTTTCACCTCATAGTAACCATCTCTGAAGACAGGAGACCGGGCCTATATACTAGTGTGGTATCACATTTATTAAGTAAATATTATTATCCCTACTAGAAGGGCATCAACTACTACAAAAATGGTAGTATTTTTTCTCTGAAACTGTTTTATAAATTTCATTATTCATTAATATAAGATAAGGGATAAAATGAAAGTGGAATGCACGGTACTTTTAAAATTTATCCAGAGTCCTGTTTTCTACAAGGAAAGTGAGTGGAACTTAATTACATGGTACATATTCAGATTGGACAGTTTTCAGAATTCAAAAATGTTCAGTGTTACAGCACTGGTGGAGAAGGTCTATACTGAGGATTGTGGCTAGCATGGCTAAAACTATTTAAATAAACTATTTTGATTTTTAATGGCAGAGTATCTTGGAATAAGGAATCTTATCCTAGTGTATTAATAATCTTGTATAAAACACTTTTAAAAGATGATAAAGAAAAGTATTTAGAAATAGCTTTGCTCAGGTTTTGCCATCCTGGTGGCATAACTCTGTCAAGTCGTTAACCTTACCCTGCTTTTTCTTCCATTCTCTCCGTTTTGCATCAGCCTCCTCTGCAACTTTAGCAAAACCTGTAAGAACAGCAATGGTCAAAGTCAACAAGCCCTCACTATTTCTCAGTGCAACACTTTAGAAATTTCTGATTATGAAAGGTATTATCATTAGAGCTGTGATATTTGTTTATAAGATGTCTCTGGTGCACGAGTTACCTCTGGTACCCACTGGGAACCCTGAAGAGTTTAGTACTATCATTCTTTCATTGTACTGGTTGCTCAGAACCTAACATTCCTTTCATGAAAAGAGCCTCTGAAGACCTGATTGTTGTGCATTTAGGAAATGAAATAGGAGTTTTGACCATGCGAAAAGGTAGGGTAGAAATCCTGAAATTAAAATCTTTAAAAAGTAAGAAACATGTAAGGCAGAGAGCATAGAATTTACCACTGTTTTAGACAACTGCATATAACTTTAGTTATCTATACTTACTTCGTTGTCAGTAGAGAAAAATGGGCAGTTTTAGAGCACAGTTCATCAAACTTATTTTATATCTTGAACTTAGCATGTGCTGAATCACTCAATAAAACCCTATTTTTCTCCACCAGTTGTAAAGGGAGTCACATAGACTTGTTATTTTATAGACACTTTCAATTCAAAATGTTTGGAAGCTTTAGAAGGTCACTTGAAAGCAAACTGTTTGCAAGAACTGAAAATAGAGATAGACATTCTGTGGGGAAGTATTTGAATGAGAATCTTGTTACTTTCTATTTTTAATTAATTAAAAAAGGCTCTCTGTTCTAATATACAAAGACCCTTTATGTTCAGTTTGCTTTGTTGCTTGGACTTGTCCTTGACTACAGTTGACACTGGTTTCTTTATAACATTCAGTCTAGTGCAATTAACCAGCTGTTAAATATACTGAATTTTCAACCTGATCCTTTCCTGAGATAAATAAGTACATGCAATAATACATGCTATAGAGTTTACTGACAAGACACAGACAGTTTGCTGTGGCAAGATAATATCTAAAACATTTTTAAAAAAATAACTAAACATTCCACTGAACATTTTGCTTTATCAGACCATTTTATCATCAGGACCCTATTTATAAGACCAAAAGTTTAAATTTATGTTAAAGAGAAATTCAGATAATTTCTTACATGATTCCTGGACTTTAAATGTGCAGGAAAAGAAATACCTGTTCTCCTGGTTCCCAGTGTGTCATTATAACTGTTGGAAATACTTTGGGGCCTTAAGTGCCTAGAAAACTTTCCACTGAGCATGGCAGTCTATATTTGATCCCAAATTTCCACTTACATTCATCCACGAGAACTAGGGTGAATTGATTTTTAGCTTTTCCATCTTGCAGCTGGGCTGTGTACATCCCTTTATCATCATTACAGAAATCCTGGATTATCAGTTCTACAAGACCTTTTCCTTTAACAAAATTTATTTTATGTGTCTGTGAAAAACAAAGGAAATATGATAAACTGAGTAGTTTTTCCACAGCGAAACTGTTCCAAGATCCTGGCATACCATCTTCTACAACATGCAGACATTACAGTCCTTTTATATATGTATCCTTATATACTTCCCTCATTTTACAGGAGTAATGAAGCTGATGCACTCTGACATATTCTGGGATTCATCTATTACTTGTTTATATATATAGCTATAATAGAATTGCTTGCAGCAGAACTTTTCTTTGGGAGAAAGTCTCTGTTAAAACCACATAACACAACACATTCTTTCTTGTTGGATATTACAGACTTTTCATCTTACCAGGATCTGTGTGAATTTTAGTATAATAGAAGTGTTGCACTTAATTACACATCTGTGGCATGTAATTGCATATTTGGGCAATGATGAGTAATATTGCCACCCTCTTGACATCATGCAAGCACTACTGAACCTTTTATACATACACCCCGAAACCTGCCAGATGCTTAAACATAAATATCATCATTATGCCTTACCACCTTGTTTGCTCTAAGCAAATATTATCATTACAAAGAGCTTGACAAACACTTTGTAATTGTGCATGACCATGTCAGTTCTCCAGTGTAGAAAAGACAGTTCCTAGAATAGACAAAGCCTTCAATGAATTTGCTACACGTTGCTTTAAAACCCCCCCAACATCGCAATAACAGCTCTGGAATTCTTTGGCCAAGTCCTATCCCTTTGGTATATCTGTGCTTTTTCTTGTCTTGGCATTGCTACACTGCATTTAACTGACAGGCAAATGATTTATATTGTTCTTCATTCTCAACTGTTCTCCCCTCTGGTCCTGTCATTCCAAATACTTTTTAAATGTTATAATATTAACGTGATATGAGAAGACAAGAAAGAGGCTAGAATATTTTTTTAAATGTATCAGAAGGTTGGAGTGCACTGCAACACATGATGCAGTATTAATTCCAGCACCTCAGACTAAGAAATAAATCACTTTCATCTGCTTTTAGAATTCATGAGATTTATCAGTACTGAGTTCAGAGAGATGGGGTGGAAAGCTTGCAGCTTTGCTTGGTAAATCAGGAGAAAAAGATCCTATCTCATTGTGAGAGATGGCATTTCTTTAGCATCCACTGAAATTAGTCAAGTTTGTTCATCCAAGACAAAGCTTGCTGTCCTGTGTGGGTGCCTTTGTAGTATCAGATGAATTGCACATGACTGAGGTTTATTGTCAGAAAATTCCCTTATAAAAAGGAAGTCTCTGCTGCGGCAAGATTGTCGTCAGCAGCCTCTCAAGACAGGGAGGTAAAAGGAAAGCTGGATAAGAAGGAAACGTTCTCTGAGTTACCACTGAAGGTTTTGCTGGCCACAGCACTGAGGAATATTACACTGTCTTTAACTAACAGCATCAATCGTGCAGCCTTGCTTGATACTAGGGCGGGACAGCTTGAGAATCAGACCGTTTGGCTTTCTGTTTATGCACAGTGGAAAACCAAGCCCTAGGGTCTTGCAAAAACACATCAAAATATCTGATGTGAATATAGAAAACTGGGAATATAGCCATTTGCTCTATCTCCCTGTTCATCAGGGGGAAAGTAAGTCAGAATTAAACCCAGAAAAACCTCAAAACATACTGGAGTGCTTGTAAGCTCCTTGTCGTTGAAGATTAAATGCAGCTCTGCATTTGGTGACAGCTTTTCAACCTCCAACCATAGCCGCACTTCTCCTTTCTCCAGAACATCGATGTTCCACCCAGATATCAACTTGATCACTGGGAAACAAAGCAAAACACAGAGGGGAATTCATAGGCAAACCACAGAATTTGGCTCAGGCAGGGTTATGCCAGTGTTCCCCTTTTGGACTCTGTACATATGGTAGTGGCTTCCTACTGGTTCAACTTACATGGGTTCCTGATTTCATGGCTACGTTTCAATAACTTGTCCAGATCTGAAATACAAAAAATAACAAGTCATTTAGATTAGTACAACTAGGCCAAAATGAATTAATTGTATTAATTTCATTTAATTTGTTAATGAGCTTTATTTATGTAAAGAACAAGATGATAAGTACGAAACATTCGATAGCGAGGAGGACTAGAAAAGGTTGTGAAGACAGTTCTTAGTTACATCTGAATAAAATGTTGGTTGTATCAATTCAAGAAACATGTTAAAGACATTTTAAATCACTGTGATACTGTAGCTGTGTGTGAAATCTGAACTGTGATGGAAAAATGACCTTCCAGGAGCATGGAATCTTTTCCTGGGGGACTGTAAAAGAAACTGCCCTTGAGCCTTCAAGGAATGGGAAACATCTTTCTAATGATGCCACTATCATTAAGTGACGTCAGTCACTTACTGTTGCTATACAAGAAATTTTCCTCTTAACATCTAATATTAGAAAATTATGGCTCAGTAGATTTTTGTTCTTGTCGATTACTAGTTTTTACCTTCTTTTGTTAAAGTGCAGCTGGCGGAGATATCGTCATCTACATCCGTGACCTCCACTGAATATATACCCAGATCCTTTTCTGATGGGTCTTTCAGTATAAGCTTAGATCTTAGAAATAAAAACATTAATAATAAAAATTATATTTTCCTCACAAATTATGCCTTCTGTAACAGAATGCAATACATTTGATACACCCAGAACATGAAGTATAGTACTCACTGTCATTTATGTATGACACCGAGGAGCAAGACAAAAATGTTAGCAATATGATGACAGATGCTTCCCTTTTGTGACGTGAAGATTGCACTGAATGGCCCATTTCATGGACACTAGAGCTGAGAACCAGGGTCAGAGATTTGCAGTTCAATGGTGTGTGTGTATTTTAGCTGAATGTTGGAGGGAGAGGGAAGCGTTTGTCTTCACGTTTTTCTCAGTGTTTAATATGTTCTTTATGTGATAGTCCACAGTTGATTCTCTCAATGTGCATTATATACTCACTTATTGCCTTTCTCTTCAATCTGAACTCTGTCAGCATCTGGTGGGCCTTCATAGTCCTTTGACCAGATAAATTCAGAGGAGTCATTCTTTTCAGGAGCTTCAAAAGCCATATAAATGAAGCCCTCTTCATCGACCCCAAGTTCAATTTCATTTGTGCCTGTATGAGCAAAAAACCCATAAAACATTCATTACCAAAATAGATCAGGGCTTAGCTTCTGGACATCTAACTCAAAAAAAAAAAGCCAAAAAACCACCCCAAAAAACCACCCCAGAGTGTACAGCTACAGTAAATTAATTTGGGCGGGTTGATTTGCTAATCTTTATTTTGACTGAGGTTCGTTCTTGCTAGGAACCATGTAGCTGATGTTTCTATCATCATAGTATTTTCAGAGTCCCATAATTTCATCAGTTTTAGTTTCATACCAGGTTTGGTTTTAGCCACCACAGGATCTGAGGGGAGTGAAGGGGGTCCAATTCCAGCCTTGTTCAGTGCTCTTACTCGGAAAACATAGCATTTCCCTGTCTCCAGATCTGAAACCTGCAGGTAACAGTGACAGAAATGAACATAAGAGTAAATGGGAAGGAACGCTTGGATACTAAGTGCATATACAGACCTTCATATGGGTGGTGGCTATGGACTGCTTGTTTATTTGATTCCATTCCTCTGACCCTTCTTCACACATGTCTACGTAATACCCTGTGACTGGACCTGCTCCTGTGTACAGTGGAGCTTCCCAGTGTAGCATCAGGGATGAGTCTCGTACTTCAGTGCACTTCACATCATAGGGAGGGCCTGTTGGAGAAGGGCAGGCTATCAAACAGTAACATTAAAAAATGAAACCGGGTGCACTTTGTTTGAGTTTTAGATCAGAAAGCAGAGGTTTAAGATAACAAGTGAATAGCGGGTCCACAGGGGATGCCTTCTATGCTAATTAACTGTAGAGGTAGGTTCTAGAAAAAAGCATACATCAGCTGGTTTCCTTTGGTCTAATATACAAATAGGTTTAGATATTAGATCCAGAGTCTTCATTCTCTGGAAACACTATTAAAAATACCTGGGTGCTGTATCTGTGTAATGCAAAAATAATACCCTATGTCTGAATCGGAACTTTCCTAGAAATATTTGTGAGCTTTTCTTGTACTGGGGGCCACCCTTATACACATCTATAGTTTTCATAAATCCCTTGGATTCACAGAAGAGTGAGGAGATAGCTAGTATACCTGGTGATATTTTTCTGGCTGTTGTTTTTACATGAGAGATACCTGGTTCTGGCATTGTCCATTCCTCACATCTGAACAAGTCGCTGGGTTCAGACACTTTCCCAACACCAGCCATGTTCATTGCACAAGCACGGAATTCATAGAGGTGACCTTCCTCGAGGTTGCTGACCTTTGGGTTCAGAAGTGCAAACAGACTATTAGTACAGCCCTGCATGGTCGTAGACTTGCGAGGGTACCAAGAGAGTTCTAGACTAGAGGAAGCAGAGGAAAACCAGCTCAACCCTTGTTATAGCTACAGTTCCCACCATGCGTAAAGAAGGACAGTGTTATATCTGAAATGAATACCGTGTAAACTCGTTGAGGAATTGGGTGAATATTGACTTCGTGCCAATCTAGTTCAGATGTATCGTGCTGATCTAGGAAGTAACCCAGAATCTTTGTTCCTCCCTTGCGCTTTGGGGGTTTCCAGCCGATGGTCATGTCAGCCTTCCCACAGTTGAGAAGAACAAACCCGTGTGGTGCTGATGGACAAGCTGTGCAGCAAAAGGAGAGAGAAAACCGGGCATTGTTCACTGCAGGTTTGGGATCTAGAGATCACGAAATGAAGCATAGGTGTGGGATAAACTGGGCTGAGGAAATCTCTGTGTGCTGGTATCAGGTGTGATTCTATGTGTGTTAAGGCCCCCTAATACACTTTTGCAGTGTAACAGTATTTGAAAATTACCAGATTCTTATTTGGAAGCCACAGCAAAAGTCACAGATGTGTCTCAAGACGTTTCTTGCATGTTGCTTTATGCTTTGTGTGACAGAGAAGATGGAAGCAGTGGGTCAATAAAATGGAAAAGATGGAGGGTTAGATACTGGCTAATGTGTTTGGTAGGATTTTGCAATTGCCCTGGGGAAATTCACAATGCTGATTTCAAGATACCTGCGTAATTGAGCACTTAAAGTGGTCATTTGTACCAGTGCCAAATTAATACTGAAAATGTAACACACTGCTAAGTCAAAATGCTAATTAACTCTGTCCACCCTTGACAAGTGTAACTGATGTCAGAAGCTGCAGGGTACCAGAAAATCAGTTCCCTGTTGCTTTGCTTTGCTTATCTGCTCAACATTATTAGCACTACATGGAATAATAGCTATGCATGATAGATACATTTTTGAGGGATTTAATTTTTAGGTGTATGTGCACCTGTAAGTTACTACTTACCAATAGCTGGCCTTACAATGATAGGATCTGTTTCTGGTGAGCTTTCACTTAGTCCTGCCTCACTGACAGATTTCACACAGAAGACGTATTCTTTTCCTGGCTGCAGCCCTGGAACAGTAAATCTAGGAAAGCAAATTAATATGCTTGTGTCTGACTGTTCAAAGTACAGGTAAACAGTCTTTTGAGCAGACAGCAATACATTTTAATTAGGCATTGTTACTTAAAAAATCATTATTTGCCATTGTAAATTAAAGTGCACTGTGTCACATAAAATGGCTACCAATAAATCAGACAGTAAGTGTAGATCAGATAGAGAGGTGTCACAGTGCTGGCTGGCATTGTCGGTAGAATAAATAGGAATTTTTAATGGACTTTTTCTGCTTGACATGTGACCCCCACAGCTAGAGAGGTATTCTAAATCCTATGTGTGAGTGACACCAACTTACTCTACTGGAAAGCAAGCAAAAAGAAGGAATGTGGTTCTGCTGGGGCCACAAGGGCTGTGTTCCTTCTGCAGATCCAGAGTCTGTGAAGATGCCCACAGACTTTGCTGTCAGTCTGGCTTTGGATGTAAAAGCGAGACTTCGAGCAATACTTAATTCTAAAAGAGGACGTAGTGTATGTGTGCGTGCAAGCCTATGCGTGTGCAGTGAAGGAAGTTCTTTTTTTGTCTGAAATATGACTCCAGCCATAAACAGAAGAATCCAAGTTGTCACGCTGTCTTCTCTCAGCGGAGTATAATAGCTGAACTCACTCAGTACATGTCACGGGCTTATTATTGACAGTTTGCCATTCTTCTGTCCCAGTCTCCCGACAATATATGTAGTAACCAAGAGGCTCCAGACCATCCTTTAATTTATCCCATTGCAAAACAACAGATGTTTTGGTGTCTCTGAAAGCTAAAACCTGAGATGGTGGAGGCAGAGTAGCTAAAAAAAGAAAAAACAGACAAATCGGGGGGTTTAAAATTAATGGATTAGGAAAAAACTTTATAAGTGAGTTTGATCTGTTGATTTATTTACCTTTTCCAGAGCATCATTTCCAAATTAGAGCAAAATACCACGGACATTGTCCCAGTCTACAGCTTATGTTTTTATGTTTGGGTTTGCTATATCTCATACTCCTCTCTCTTACTGCCCCTTGATTCTGAAGAGTTACACCTACTTAACCTTCTCTGAACTAAGGGAGAAATGTAGTAACTCTCACGTAACTTCACTATGAAATGGACGTGCTTCACTCTTGAGAAAAAGGACAGTATGAATGAACACTGGGCCAGTTTTAATACAGGAGAATATAAAAAAAATAAAGAGTGAGTGCTCATTGCTCTTCATAATGGAAACATGGGCATGAGTCCTTGCATCTCTTACTGTTGTCAGCTCAGTCTGGGAAGAAAACAAAACAAATCAGCACTGCAAAGACCACGGTTCTGTCTGAAGCCCCCAGAAACAGGCTGCTTCAGTCGCATCAGTCCTTCCAACACTGATCTGTGTAACCATTCTTACGCAGTGCTGGAAGCATACTTGGATTAAACACAGGCTTCAACTGTTTCTTATTTTATTAAATTTAATTCTCCCATCATTGCTCTGTTAGATTTACACTGCACTGACCAACTGCAAAGTAATTAAACAAGGATTTAAGGCTTTAAGAGATTTCCTGATATCAAAGCAACTGCTGTGTAATCATATACCATGAAGTTTAAAGGAAAGGGGGGGCAGGGGAACCCACATGTTACTTTCATAGTACATCTCCTTTTCCATATTGTTAGTGCAGAGCATATTAGTGAAATAATTACCCAGTTTTGCTCCAGCTGTTACAGGCTTACTGGGAAGGGATGGCTCACTGATTCCGTACTTGTTAACAGATCGCACGCGGAAACAGTATGATTTTCCTTTAACAAGATCAAAGAGTGCAAATCTTGGGGAATTAACTGGCGTATCCAGATTAACCATTTGCCAGGCGTTGCTGCCTACAGTCGACTGTAACGAAAAAGGGGATGATTTACAACTCATGTTGTAACTTGAGCTTAAAACCCTCCTGAGCAGTAACAAACCTGATCTTTACCAGAAAGTAGTTAAAAAAAAAAAAAGAAAAGCAAAACCAAAAGCAACAAACAAACAAAAAACCAAACACAAAATGTAGATGATGTATTTCCTGCTGATATATCCAAGCTTTTCTTCCTTGGCAACAGAGGGCCCCTTTGCAGCAGAAGTGGTACAGCAGGTGGAAAATGAGTACATGTGAAAGGAGATGGGTAGAAGATAATAATTAAACAGCGAAATGACTAGTGAGGAACAGGAAAGTGAACTATTGTGCAGTTCTTCACAGCTTTTCCACACTTAAGGGCTGATAGAGCAGATACAGTCTTCCTGTTAAAACTCTGCTACTCTTCTGTGGTTTAAAACTTACTTGTTTATCCTTTGTTAATCATTACTACTTGAGTTGTTGTCAAGAGTCAGGATCATAGCTCAAGTCACTATGGAGCTGGAGAGAAGCCGAGCAAGCCATTTTTGAGGCTGTAGTTCTCCAATTATCAATGCAGGGAATAGCCTTGCCTGTGCTATAGACCATCTGAGAAATAAATGATTCTGTTCTGTGATTTCCCGTCTATGCAATATTATTTTCTTACCTTTTCCACGTAATAACTCAGTGGCTCTCTGCCTCTTGGATCTGGTTCATCCCAGGCCAAAGCCACATAATCTTCTCTGACCTCACTTGCATGAACATTGGTGGGTGGCAAGGGAATTTTAATATGTCCTATGGGAAGTCAGAATAAGCTATGCTTTAGTTATAATGTGGTAGGGAAAAAAAAGTTCTTTTACAATAGATTCTGCTTTCCTACTATAAAGTAAGATTCTTCAATGTAAAGGAGGAGACTTAAACCCTATGGGGACATACAGGCAAACCAAGATTATTATAAAAGGCTGTTTCTGACCCTTATGCAGCTTGCAATGATGTTTCACCATATATTTTCCTAAGTGTGTTTTCTCCAGAGTCATGTTATAACAGATCTCATTGTTGTACAACAATCACATCTCTCTGAGAGAATGCCTCCGTATAAATTTGTTATTACCTTCCAGGTCATCCTTGAGAATTTCTATTGTTCTGCCATCGTCGTATGGAATAACTGTAATGTCAAACAGGGCAATGTTATGCACTAGAGAAAATGCTTGGGCCTTGTCAAAAAATACAGAGCACAGGACTGTGTCATTTCGCTATATGCATAATTATATACACATTTCATTACACGTACAATGAAATGTCCTAACTGGTATTTTGGTCTTTTTCCATTCAGAGTAGTACTAAGGTGGGGTCAGCAAAGGCACAGCACAGCAGTATGTTGCAATGATATTTGTGAGAATGGGGAGGATCTGGACAAACTGCATTCATTTATAACTGCAGCCTCACATTGTACTTAAGGAGCACATTTTCCTGTTTTTAGTACAAACCTGTCACTCTCTTGTCCTTGCTGGGGTCATATGTTGTAACTGGATCACTGGTTTTTGAAGGGTGACTGATGCCCTCTTTATTGACAGCCTTTACTCGGAACTGGTACGTCTGGCCTTCATCAAGGCCCAGGACAGGGTATCTGCAGGTTTTCACAGGCTTCTCATTGCATGGGACCCAATCCTCTGACCCAGCAACACACCTGAAATGAAACACAGCCCATGGAGTCCCTTTGTGTTTTTTCCATAACATGATCATGAGCTTTTTTTGCTCAAAGATGATTAACATACAGACCTTTCAATATAGTATCCTAGGATCGGACTTCCTCCATTATCACTAGGTGCCACCCAAGAAAGAATCAAGCAATCTTTATTTACATCGTGGCATTTCACGTTGAGTGGGGATCCAGGTGCACCAGCTGTTTCTGCTGCAGCATCTATAGAAACACCCAGTGATAATGGCTAGATTTTTTTCTTCCCTGTACCAAAATTTTCATTCAATAGCTTGATTTTAAGTGTGTAAGGGCCTACATCCCAGCAATACAAGTCATATTTTCTAATACTACTGAAAATAAGATTTGGACATTTTGATAATTGTATCCATGCACAAAACTGGGAGACATTTTCTTGTGAAGGAGGTTGTGAATTCTTTTATGCCAAGGTATTAGAACAGGAACTTTTGTTATAAGTAGGATAGAATCCTGCTTATACCTTTAACAAACACATAAGTGGTCTGCTCTTTATATCCATCCAGTGAGGGGACGCGGACAGTGTAGAATCCCTCATCTTCTTTGTAAGCACATGACACTGTCAGAGAAGCCTCCCGGTCTTGGTGCTTTATTTCCCGACATTCAGAGTTCTGCAGCAACTCACCTGTGAAGCATGAGAAGGGATAAAGGATCTCCACCTGAACTGGCTGAGTCAAGAGTGGCATATTTCCAAATACAAAAAAAAGCCACAGAGCAAGATGGGAGGGATCTGGAAGACTCTCCTGATATTATGCCTCCAAGTTATAGTCATGGACTCTGCTCCTACTTTGTTGCTATGCCTTTCTGTTCCCTTTATACACAAATGCAGAGCAAAAAGCATGGTCCTTGTCCTGTTGAGCTTGCAAGTGAAAAAGAATAGTAAAATGTGTCTTCAGACAAATTAGTGAGTAAAAGGTACTCTTCACACCAGGTAACCGGATGCTCTGCTGTCT
The DNA here is from genome assembly GCA_013400135.1 of Rhinoptilus africanus. NCBI lineage: Eukaryota > Metazoa > Chordata > Aves > Charadriiformes > Glareolidae > Rhinoptilus > Rhinoptilus africanus. The sequence goes on along the minus strand of VXBO01008298.1, from coordinate 150,623 downwards.
GCCAAATATGCCAGCTGTGACTGAGGATACATTACTACTCAGTATGTAGGATCTTTTGTCCGAGTGGTGCTCAAAACCAAGAAAACAGAATGGCACATACTGTGCTTTTTGTGTATATTTGTCAGATACGAGATACAAACTCCGCCCAAATTCTCCTCAAATCACTAAAATACAATAGGTCCTGCTATTTTAACAGCTGATGCTGGCGGAAGTGCTGAAATGGCAAGAGCGGTCTTATTGCATTGCTTCTCCTTTCCAAAACTTAATAGCACAGAAAGATTACCCGTTTGGCTAAGCTTGACATTCTTGATTGCCAGCAGAACAACACAGAATATCCAAAAGGGGTTTTTTTTCACTAGAGATCCACTGGCTTTTCAAGAGATCCACTGGCTTTTCAGTGAATTAACAAACACTTGGAGCTTTCCTGTATAGAACTAAAGCTCTTAAACTATTATTAAGAGCAGAAATATATAACCTCCAAAACATATTAGTGGTATCATCCTTTTACAAACGAGGAAAACATACAAATTAAATAATAACATCTATAGCTTGAAAAGAGTTGAGAGCAGCTCAATAATCCTGAATTCTAATTCTCTTCTGTGAACGTTACATCACAGCTGTGAATTCAAATGGTATATTCAAATAGGTAAATGCATATAAAATTGTCTGTTGCATACAAACCATCTCTGAACCAGGTAATGTCTCGTTGGTGTTCAAGTAAATCAGAAGAGAAGTAACAGGAGAGCGTGAAAGGCTCCTTTTCTCTCGAAAATAAGGGTTTCAATGGAAAAGCAAAATCTGCTTCTCTGGCCATAAGGGATCCTATGAAATAAAAGTCAGCATGATAAAGAGACTTCCCAGAACATTCCTCCTTATAGTATTTTTATTATCATATATTTGGAGTGGTACCTCAGCCTTGCACTTTTCATGTGCAGTTAGGCTAATAGGAAAAGCTATAGCTCTGAAAAAAAGAATCAAATTGCTTTGGGCTATAAAAATAAAAGAAATAGTAATAACAACAATCATTTACTCACTTCTGTATATTTCTGAATCAAATCCTGACTCCTTTCCGTAATATTCTATAAGAGAAGAAGAAGATACATTTAGCAACTCTCATGTCAGTGTTTATCTTCCCTTCAAAAACATACAGTGATGCTCAGCAAACTATATTTTTCCCTCAAATCAGTTCTTAATGTGAACCTTCAAAGTGCCATCACGTGGTAAAACATTAACTCATTTGACAGCTGATGACCTTCACAAACAACTGAGGATGCGTGTCATAGGAAATTTCTTACATGGCTATACTTGTATAACTAATACTGCTTTAAATGCTTATATACATGTGGTTAGCTAAGGAGATGTTTGGGGTTTTTTTCCAATTTGGCTTCTGTCATTTTAAGGTGCACTAGGAAAGTTACGCTGAATAAAAGCATGCATACAGAGAGCTACAACTTCTGTCATATGAGTGTACCAATATGGTACTGTCCAAATGAGAAGCGTGACGATCTAGGATCACCCATAACTGAAATGCGTCAATTATGTCCCTGTTCGAAGACAGAGCATGACAGCTACTCATTGCCACATACAGCACGGAAAAGGCAAGAAAAAAGTGTCGGTGTCATAAACATTACCGAAAGTGGAATTTGGCCAACCCCCTGGGTTTAAGCAGCATTCCCAGAGGATGATACGGGATTCTTGAAGGCTACCCGTGACTGGGACTTCAAGCTTCAACCAAAAGAAAGGATCTCTCCTGAGACACTGAGGTAATTCCTGGAGGCAAGGGAAGTGAGCCCCTACCAAATCACTTGGTTCAACAGCTGTGGATTCTTTAGAGGCATCACGCGTGTACGCTGGCCTGCTTCATCTGATCCAGCCTGTGAGAACTGCTGTCATCCCAGCACAAAATAAAATTGTTTGGAGCTGGAATCTTAAGAACTGATGCACTTAACACAAGATGAAATTGAGATACTTTCCTATCTTTATAAGCCTCAAGAATGGCACATAAAATACTGCCTATTTTTTCAGTGAATGGAACTGGCAGTAGCAGAGCTCACTCATAAGCAAAAGATGTGGACTTTTAATAGCTGAAGAGGAAAGAAAGAGCTCTCAAGAGGCAAAGCACAGCCCCATCCCCGGTCCTGTGAGACCCTCAGTGATGTATTTAGGGGAGGTGAACTTCTGCTGTAGGAACCATGGATCCCCAAGACCCTCCCCTGGCATCAAGGGCATTCCAGACAGCATGGGGCCGGGAGCAGAGATACCATCGGCCTGCCTGGGAGATTAGGAATGTTTCCAGTGGAGGCAGGATTAAGGCCTTGGTGTAGTCTCTATTTTCAGAATGTTAAATGCAAATAGCAAAAGGAAGAATCATGTTACTGGGATGGCATTAGACAGGGTCAAGGGAGAAGGAACAGTGTGGTCGGCTCACCCCCAATCACAAGGAACAATATTTGTGAGCTGTGTGAAATGCTCGTCAGGCCTGATGAAGGACAGTTTAATCAGGGACTTAGAGGTGAAGAGAGCAGTCCCACCCAAGGTTTTCTATGATAGACTGCAGCTCTTATTCTACCATCATGCCTGCTCTCATCCTAAAGATGCTGACGGCAGTTGGGAGGAGTATGTGATTATTGCTATGGATTTTTTTTCAGACAGCTGCTTCTGCTTTATGGCAAAGGCCCAGTTCCTGAGTTCTCGAAATGCTATAAGAACCTTTATAGAAGAGAAGCTTTGCACACCTGGTAACTTTTTCTGTATTTCTGTGTTAGGGCAAGGGGAATTTAGGAATCTGGGAAATGAAAGGCTTGCAGATGAAGGTTTTCTCATCTGTTATACGTATCCCTTTAGAATTGGTGTGTGCTGCATATTTCCAGATATGCTGAATTTTTACAATGTTTAATTAGAGGATCTGAAAGATATGATAAACAATACACTTCTATTACAATTCTGGAGTCACGTTCTTCTGTACGCATATGTATCCCCAAATGGTATTCAGATGTGATAAAATATGGCATGCAAAGAATAAGGATGATAACATAACCTGTGACAGAGCCAAGAATGTATTAAAGCACTAACAATAAATATAATATCTAAACCAAAGAAGACCCGTTCTGTCTGAAAAAATAGTTCAAGCTGGCTTTGCAGTTCAGTCAGTTGAGGGAACCCATCTCTTCATGACCAGTAAGGTGTCCGATGCAAGTGTGTTCCCTTCCAATTCATCTGTGACCATTTGAATTACCCCCTCGACTCTGTCAGTCCCACTGAAGCACGTAGTTGTCTACAGTTTTGTGGGTCTATTCTGTTCAGGCTTTTTACGACAAAATTGTTATTTATAGATACATGTATCTATATATATGAAATGTGAACGGCTAAACTGATCCTGTGATACTGCACTGCCTATTTATTGAAGCTTGATATAATTTCCCTTTTAAATACTGGTAGTTTAATTGCTTCACCTTATATCTGGATTTCACTTGTGCAGAATGTGTATCTATGGAGTCTATGACAGTTATTTTAAGAGCAGCACAGGTCCAAAGAAGAAAATTTTGTATTTGCTCCTTGTAGTTACTGATTTGAGGGAGAAACGGGGTATTCTGTGCAATATCGCACTGAGAAATCCCCTTGAAAGCCACGGTACTTGTTAACCAATTTCTTGCTTATCTTTAGAAATGCAGCAGATTCTTTCTACGCCTGTTATGTATTTAACTGTATGGCTGTTTTGTATCAGTCCAGAAGAAATAAGTACCTAAATTTAGTACAGTTTCAGCACAGTGGATGGACAGCTGTGTCCAGATGGAATCTGAAAGATTTTGCCTGTGTCCAGAAGTGACTGAGAAAGTCTTTATATCAGCCATATACATATTAGTTAATGGTAGCTAAGGATTATTTTACCCAGTTGTGCTTTTTCCTCACTACTAACTGAGAGAAATTCTCCTCTCCTATTAGCAGAGTGCTCACTTCTTTCTCTGTTTTTCCAGAGAGCTTGTATGTTCCTGTGATATAATGGATAGCATTGAAAATATTTTGAAGGATCTAAAGAATCTGTACATTTAAAACCAAAAGAACATTTTTACTTACTCCTGACAAGCACTGTAGCAAAGGAATAAGCCTCGCCATATTGATTCTTAACTTCAACACTATATTCTGCAGAATCTTCCATGGAGCATCTGGAAAAAACATTTCCCTTCCCTTTAGGTTTCAGTTACTGTTCATACTTCACTGGACAAATTCGAGGGGGTTCCCCTTTAATCCCAGAAGTTAAAAGTAGATATTTGCTTTTCATCAAAAAACTGCTTTTGCTTTCAATTACAAGGATTCCTTACACTTAGAGGTCAATTTTTTTCCTCTTGATACACAGAAGCAAACCGTTTCCAGTAATGATCAAGCAAAAGCTCTGTGGAACACTTGATTCCACTGAAGACATGCATGTATCTTTATCACATATATAATTCACAGAGTTGAACTAATGTCATTCTGATTACATTGATCCATCCTAAATCACACTGGTATGTCTGCTTCTGAAGCCCTCTTAGTGTGCATGGCCTTACCCCAAATGAGGAAATTTTGGCCGTGCCTAAAAAGGGCAAAACCAAATAAGACTCTAATTTTTTTTAAGATTTTTTAAACCTTATGACCTGCTGTTGAGATTGCTTCCTAGTGGCAAAGGTGTAGTAGCTCAAACACAGCACACTAAAGTCAAGCAGGGTCCGATTCCAGAACACTCTCTTTTTGTTTAGCATACACAAACTGGGAGCTGCTGGAAAGCAGGCCTCATTCAACTGAAAAACCAACTCAGACAAGAGCACATACGTTACCTGCTGATGTGCAGGGTCAGCATCCCAAACTGGTTTTTTATCTGGTATTTTCCTGCTGGGGCTAGGCGAGGATCAATCCGGACTCCATTTTTATACCTAGTTGAACACAAAGGAAAAGTGCAGCTTAGGAAAGGACAGAGAAATTGACTGGTAAAATGAACACTTTCTTTTAAAATGAACCATGTCAAACACAACGGAGGCACAACAGAAGTGAGGAGTAGAAACAATTCGCTCTTTTACTGGTCTCCCACATCAATCCTCCCCTCCCATAGTCCTGCGGCTGCTCCGTCCCTAGGGCTGCTTGCAGACTGCCCACGGGCAGCTTAGTGTTGGCTTGTTGCTTCCTCCTCCGTTTACGCTCCCTGCTTTGCAGGTCGTGTGAGGGAGTTTGAACAGATGTCTCTTGCTTCTTTGTGTTCATTGGGAATCTGTGGGAGGTTCATAGTCTCTTTGCCCTTTAAATAATTCAAAGAGGTTGTTCTGGAAGGACACAGGACATCAGGAGCTCTGACAGTAGCAGAGTGAGCTGCCTACGAAGTTATTAGTAATCAAAATGTTTGCATACTTCAGACCTTCCATAGGAGGAATAGTCAGTCGCTTTAACAAGCCAATCAAAGGACACTTTGCAAATTGTTTGTTGAGGTGATCTTTCACTTATTTCTGCCCCTCTGTTATTAATGGTAAATGCTGCAGTGAGGCCCAGTACATAACACTTCCTCTTCTGTGGTTTGGTAAATACGCAAAGCTGAGTAAATGAAAGAGTTGGTTTGTATTTTACAAATTGTGGAAGCAATAGCAGTTCAATGCTAAAACTTGCATGGTAGTCAAGGTAGCCAGGCCTTGATGGGTTGTGTGTGTGTGATGATTTAGTGCTGACAACAGATTCTGCTTTCCAAGACTTAAATCCTGAGATCGCCTGCAGGGTGGAGGACAGTACCAAAGGAAGCAGGGAAATCTACATTAACATCAGTCCTATCCCAGAAGGAGCCCCGTGCACTGGCTCCACAGTGCACTGAATACTTAATGTCTTTATGGGTCCTAACAGTGCAAGTGGAGAACTGAAAGTGTTTTCTGTGATTTCTGAAGCTCTCCCTTCCTTCTTTCTAGCAGGACCCAGATGTTACTCCTTTGGTTGCTTCCTGAAACGCACGCGGGCTCTTAGCCACATGGGCAGCTTGAGTCATTGCTATCAACCAACATACCAAGTCACCTGCGGCGGTGGGGAAGCCAGGATTGTACATGCCAGCGTCACTTCCATCCTCTCCCAGACTGCATGTACTCTGAGGGGGATCCAGAACATAGGTGGTCGCCCTGAACGCAGCTCAATGTATTCCTTCTCCACGCGTGCCTTTTCTACAGCCTATAACAAGGATAGACTAAATAAAGGCAATAGAAAGGGATTATGTTCTAACTATCCAAATTCTTTGACAAAGTGACATGTGTAATAATGCTTCAGTGCCAGGAGTATGAGGCCTTCTTCCTAATGGGTTTAAGGTTGTCCTGACACCTGGTTAGGTTTAGTATCCTCTCCAGAATGATAATTAGTCTTGGCAATTTTAATCCTGTTGGCGTTTCTGCTACCAATACAGATGTCTGATCTGACCTTCCTCCGAAGGGCCTTCCGGTCAGCTCTCACACGCAGCAGTCTGCAGTTCCGAATAACCTCCTCTTCCAACTTTTCCATGTCATTCCCAAACCGAACTCTCTTTTGACCCCTTTGTTCTAGCTCTAGGATGGCAGCTTCTCTTCTTATCTTGTAATCCCTGCCACAAAGGATGATACAAGCCAGCAAAATTTACGATTATGCTTTTTATTTTGTTTTAGTCTATTTTGTTGTTTTATAGGACAGAAACATCAGCTTGCATGCATTAGGGGTATGAAGGTCAGGCAATTATGGTTTATGGGAACCAGTTGTGCTACCGTGAGATGTAACACTTTAACAGGACATGAAGGAGATCCACTGTATGACCACTTTTGATCCCAGCTGGGGAACTGGGATAAGGATTAAAGGGAGGAGGGATGTTGCTGACTACTTAGGTTGTTCAGCCATCACAGAAGGATGGACAGCAGGATCATTGCCACGATTTTCTAGGAAAGATAGGGAGTTGAATCCATTCCCTTTTATTAATCTGTGTTTTCCATTTACTCCTGTGAAGCCTGGTTTCTCTTAAGCCCTTGCTTGTGAGCAGGGCAATATTACTCTTTATCACAGGTATCAAGGTGATATAATTTAATTTCCTGCATTTTAGCTGAGGTCTGGCATTTTTCATTTTAAAAGGAGGAACCTCTTGATTGACCTGCTCTTTTTGCTTCCATTTAAATGAGTTGGAACCTATGACCTCTACATACAAAGGTGATGTTGGTTACAACGGTTGCATGCGAGTTATAATGATTTCTGACTTACTGTGGTATTTCAGTGGTCAAGGCAAGGGCAGCTGCTATCGATAACTCTGAAAGGCTGAAAGTCTCTTCTTCCTCACTTCCAGAATCAGACAAACATAGAAGAATCCAGATAAAGTTCCATAATTTCATAAACTCAAAATTCAACAAATCTATGAATGCTCAGTGTCGAGTGTAGAAAGTCCTATCTGGACCTGATTTACTTGGCCTGTCCCTAACTCTGTGTCTTACCTGGTTTTGAATTTTTTCTTTCTAGTTGTGGAGGTCATTTGCAAGCTCTGTTGCCTTTCCTCCTTTTGCTCCTCCTCTCTGTGGTGGAAGAAGGTTCGGGTTCCCATGCTGGGAAGTCAAATATGAACTTTCTTGCTGGAAAAAGAACATACAGTGGCTTTCAAACAAGACACCTCAAAAGAATCTCTTCTTTATCATTAGTTATCATTAAGTCCTGCTTTCAGGGCATGTTCAAGGGCTGTGGATGAAAGCTCATATAATACTTCTGGCATTCAAACTATGAAAAGGGTTTGTTTTGTGATGCTTCTATGAAAAATGGAATCAGATGAAGAAGTTAATAAAGGCAGCTGAAGCTGTAACAGAACAGTAGGTAGGCAGCATTTTCTGGGTAGATTTATTTTCCTAGGACTGATCTTATGCTCTAAATCTGGTGGATATTCTTCCAGGGAGTTCCATTAGATCAGACCCCCAATATAGCAGGCAGGCAAATGAGGAGCACCATGAAAAGGACAATCAGAGAGGCATGGAAGATCCGGGCCAAAATAAGGTACGGAACATCAGATAGTGAGATACGGAGGAAAAGGTTAGAATATAATCAGTCTGGAAAATACATTGCAGGAGTAGCTGTGATGTCAAATAGCCTGTGACCTGCCACCCAAAGTGTGATTGCACCATGTTCTGCCCCTGCCTGGATGTGCCCGGGGTTAGATAAGGCAATGCTGCTGAACCAAACACACAGGCTGCTGTGCAGGAATCACTTGGTGTCAGTGATAGTTGGAAAATCCAAGTGGATTTTCTGGAACTAACCAGTTCCGGTTCCAGTTGCCGAAACAGAGCCCTTCTTCAGTCTGTATTCCCATCTGTGAATCTAGGCTGCTGACAAAAACAGTTATAGGTCGGTACTTTAAGAGGATAATGCTTTAACCAGTCCTGTCAGTGCATCATGAGAGATCAGTTGTTTAGTCTTAGGTCTTAGAAAAAGGTTGATAAAAACATCAAAACATTGTCCTTAAAGGAGTGACTCAGTAAACAGCAGGATTTTCCCCAGAGTGACCAGAGAAGCCTTCCCAGAGAGATCCTTCTTCTACAGGTGAGACGTGGGGAGCAAACATCAGCGCTCTTGGCTGCCATCCACCTCCTGCATTAGCTGCTAAAGAACTAGGCTGTCGCCGCGGCTTTGGGAATAAGCAGCGTACTGCTTTTAGGCACTGACTAATGAGTGGCCATTAAACAAAGTCAGTTTTAAAAGTATATCCCTCCTTATCCCATTGTGTCCTGCAATTGGTTCAGAAACGTACAGCACAATCCTTAAACGGTTCAGATTTTCAAGTTGTAAGATCTTAGGTTACTTTATAAAAACAGCTTTGGAAATGTAATTGTTGCTGAGTAACTCTTGTTAAAACATGCTTGTAAATCTTTCCCTAACTCATGTTCCATTATAGAAATTTTCCCTTGGCAAATTTTGCACCTGGATTTTAGTTTTACTGCTTTCTAATCCTGAAATGATTAAAAATACAAACCCCTCAGCTTTTACTAATAGTACATTTTTCTGTTAATGTAAGCAAATTTCTTAAAAAGTCTGTGGAAAAAGACAGTTGTAGGAAAAGCAGAGTTGTTGTGATAAAGCAAAATATCCCAAAATGCAAATGAAAATACGGAATTATCATGATAATATCTCCTCAGTAGACATTAACTTTGGAAGAAACAAAGAAATGTTGTCAAGTATAAGAAAAAGAAAATAAAACAGGCTTTTATAGAAAAATATCTCTGTAATTTCATAGAATACTAATCTCTTCAGGATTATTTCAGCTGCAGAGTGACTACTGGGTACCAGATCTTTATTCCCATTTTCATGAATAGTTATCGATCCGGGTTAATTTTTGCTATATAACATTTTTTATTTTTCCCTGGAAAATTTTCAGTGCTTTATAAGCTGGTGTTTATTGTAAACGTATAGAGTTCTGGTCTGCTAAAAACCTACACTTTTCAATCCAACTATTTTTTTTTTTTCTAAACAGACCAGTAAACCAGAATAGATTGTTGCAAGAAAACATGAAGCAAAACAGTATTTTCATAAGAGCAACACTGGAAAAACAGTAATGACACTTTAAGGCAGATACAATCACGAAGCACAGTCTATTTCTGAAGTGCAAGTCAAATAAAGTGAACATACAAAATAGCTGATGCTACTATGAAGATCTTATAAAATCTTGCTATAAACAGTAGCTTATTTACAGATAAACGAAACTTACCCTGTGAAGACTACAGTGCCTGTCCTCATGAAAGAGAAAGGACAAAGGAGCGTTTCCTTCTCCCTGTTGATGACACTAAGAATGACTCTCCCCAAAAGAATGTTCCCCATGTTTGAGTGCCCATCCTGGAGTCTTAAATATAGCATCCTACCATGCCATCGCAGTGACAATGGGGAGACCCAGGCAGGGGTTACGCAGTTGGAGCTGTTTACTGCAATGGCAACTAGCCATAAACTCTTTTTCAGATCGGGCAAATTATTGCCTTTGCCAAATGATATAAGGAAAGACAGGTGCCTCCAAAATTCAGGCATCAGAGTATTGGATTATCCTCTGCTCATTTAGGATAGAAGCTCACAAGGCATCTAAAATGAATTATGAATATTTTAATCTCCTCCTGGAATTTCCCTTGGGTTAACGTTGCCATTGCTGCATAATAGAGTGAAATCATTTACTTTGACATCTCTTTAGTGAATGCCAACTCCAGCTGAATTATGTCAGTGTATAATTAGATCAGGAGCTAAGAGCAGCTCTTATGTTTTGGTTGTCTGCAGCTATTACACTTTCCTTATTACAGGCAAATGAAGGCTCGCTGCCACAACATCAGGTGAGCTTACACATTCAGCTGCCCTTGGCAGTATCTAAGAGTCTGGGGTAGAGTAAAAGAACAGACATTACTGTTTTTCCATTTATTTGAGATAGGCTAGCAGTTTCAGCATTCAGGATAAACTCTTCCCAGCAATGTGAGAAGCAGGTGGTATTTTTTGTGGTGTCAAAAGGAGAAATGGTTTTGAACTAGCAAAGCTCTAGAGGCTGCAATGCCAGTTCGTGAGCCAGATGTTTTCCAGCTACATTTTATTAGCTGAAGAGTCAGCACATCAGTAGTGGGCTTCTCAGAGCTGCTAGAAGTCTGTAAAGAGGATGTGTAATAACATAAAATTGCCAGACTGGATGAAGCTGAAGGTCTGTTCAGCCCAGTATCCTGTCTCTTGAGAGCGGCTTGTAGCTTTTCCTGAGCTGAACACAATGCTTTATTGTCGCTAATAGTCCTATCACTGTTAAATTGCCTCATTCCTTTTTGAACACTTTCTGATTCTGGCCTCCACAAGGCCTCGTGGAAATGAATTCCACCAACAAAGCTGGCACGCTTTGAGTCAACCTCCCCATATCAGTAGGATCCATTTCTAGGAACCTTTGTTTGCTTCACTATCCAAACAAAGCAAAGCTGAAACCCAGCAGGATCAGGGCTAGAACTACAAGGACTTCTGTGTTTCAGACATTCCTGAGAAAGCAATAAACAGGTACTACTGGGCAGGCATGGCTGCACACATTTTGGTATCAGCTGAGCTGTCAAAGTGAAGGAACACTTTGATTTCCTTGGTTTTGAACAGTTGCACAACCATTCGAGTCCTTTCCTGAATTTTGTCTTGTGAGAAGTAATGAGTAATTATCATCTACTCTGCTTAATATTAATAATTTCATACATCTTTGTCATATCAACCCTCTGTTGTATGTTTTAAGAAGAGTCTTATGCTCTCTTCATATGGATGCTGACCACTTTTGTCACCTTTTGCTTACAAAAATATCTTATAATCATGTCTCACGGCTCTCATTATCTCACTCTGAGAAGAAAGAAGATATACATTGACATTTTAAATCCTCTGAAGCAGCAAGTGCAAGGCCACTGCTTAGCAGTGTGATCCAGCTGCTGCAGTTCTGATGCATCAAACCTCCCCATCACTGACAGCAATCCCATTAGGCAGATGTGATGTCAGAGCTAAGATACAAAGTTTATTGTATCAAGGTCCTTAATACTTTCGGGTCCTTAATACTGCCCTTCAACTCTGCTTCATTCTGTCTCCAGAATTTGGAGCTTTTAATTTGTTCCTTGAGTAAGACTTTCCTCAAAGGGCTTGGGTGATTTTTTATAGTCTTCAAACAGGGCACCTTTCAATGCCAAAGCAAATAAATAACGAGGGAGAACGTGAGCCTCAGTCTGCAGCAATGTGTTCCTCCCAGTGCAGGGATCCCTTATGAGCTGCTGGTGTGGGGAGCAGCCAAGTGACAGCTCCCCGATTTAGCTAAGAAGACAAAGAGTAATACTTCGCTATAGGGTTACAGCTGCCACCTGCTCTGCTGATATCCTTGTGACAACTGGAACTGCAATGTTCACCTGTCATCGTCGTGACATCTGCTTAGGAATAAGCATGGTCTTTGTGGGGAGGCGCTTCTAGCTTTTACTATCTAGAGCTATCGAAACTGTTACCTGGAAAAGTCAAGATAAGTGAGGAACAGTCTGTTCCTCAGTTGTTAGATACAGATGGTTTGCGTGGGAAGACCTTTGAAACAATGTTGAAATCCTGCTGTTTATCTGCAAATGAGATAATTAGATCCTACTGTAGTTATTTGCTGTGTTGCATTTTGAAACAAACAAGCCTATCAATTTGATTATGAAAAGCAACGAAGCGGAAGGCAATAAGGTCAGCACATGTTGAGGGGGGATGGACGAGCACTTTCCTTGCACAGCTACAATAAAGCTCAGTAGCATCAACATCTGTTTCCAAGCTTTTCCACAGAGAAATAGTTTTAGAAGGGATAATCTTTCTGTTAAATTTAAGAGATGACTCATGAGGCAAGAACTGATCTCCTCCTGCGTGGTATATCAAGGCCTGAAAGATAAATATTGACTTAGTGATGATGAGAGCAGGAAGCTGAGAATATTGCTGTCAATCAACCCTTTAAGACATGGCTTGCTGAGTTTCTCTCTTGACTGCATTCCCTGTTCACTGCAGTTGCTGCTGTTAGGGGTAGGACAGGATGGGGCAATAGCTGAGTTGTAAGCCTTTAAGATCATTCATGCCAAGGCAGCCTTTGAATGTGGTCAGAGGCAAAGTAGCTTATAAAGTGCCTGAAGAAGAGATGGACATCCCAGCTGTGGACATTTTGCATCTTTAGGCACCTACACACATTCTAAAAATCTGGTCCTAAGCGTTCTGTGCCTCAGTTCCCATCTCTCCTCCTGGAGCACCAAGATGATACCTTTATTAAGGACTAGACATGATCAGACCCTTTGGCAGGGGGTCTGCAGAGGGATGTGAAAAGGCTTTTAAATAGGAAATGTTGTAATTTTTAGCAGCATCTAAAGCTCTCGTAAGGCCCCCTTCCCTTCCACACTATGGTGCCCATACTGACCCTTTGCTGAGGGTTATGTTTCACAACATGAGCCAAAATGTTGACATGGTGGCATTTGATTATTGCCTGAGTAGCATCACTGGGAATGTTGTTGACACAAGATATGCAGCCCACAGGCAACTCTGAATAAGGTAATTGGTATCACTGGCTTGAAATGCAGCCTCTCCAGGGGGGTTAGTGGGGCAGAGTGTTACCCCTGGGGTCTCACACTCCTTGGAAATGACACAGCCAGGCTGCTGCAACTCCTGTAACTGCAGCGCCTCTGTGTGTATTGGTTTTGATGTTATAGTTGGGACACAGAGTCCATGAAACAGCTCAAACGACATTCCATGAAACCTTCGATACTGCATGGTATGAAGTGAAGCTCGCACAATGGAAATGTCCTTCCAGGTTGCTGCCCAGACCGTGCACATGTTGATACCTTCCATACCCTGTGCCATGACACCTCTTCACCGCATCTGGCATTTTGACCTTTTGGCCTTATGTGACACAGCCACAGTGCTTTGTTCGTTATTGATGCTGGAGTTAACAGCTGAACCTTTGCCTGTAAAGTTTCTAAGACTATTCCTTTAGTTCTGGGCTGAATCGTCAAACCCCTTTACTTCATAAGGCTATGGTTTATTTGCAAAATCACACCAAAGCAAGTGGAAGTTAGCCTAAATCAGCTTCCCTGGACTGAGAAAACACCCAAGTGCGCTTGTGGTGAGAACAGCTGAGTTTTGTGTCTGGCCAGCCTTTCTCTGGCAGTGCTCTTCAGGTGAGTACTTGCCCATACCATTCAAAGCCTTGCTTATTCCTAGAAATGGTTTCAGTTCTCTAAAACTGATGTCGTCAGACACTCTTTTTCACCACACCAGTGGAAATCAAGAGGCTGAACTATGCTTTCCTCTTAATGAAAAATAATTTCCTCCTCTGTCCCCCAAATAAATACCGTGCATCTTGCTTCTTGTAAAGGTGCAGTGCTAAAGGAATTTGGCTCTCAGTTTACACTGGGTTTGGTTCATTCCAGCCCTGGAGGTGGGTTTGCTGGTAACAGGAGCAGAGGAGGACTCACTCTGTCATGCAAATGGAGCATGTTCCTCTTCAAGAGTGTCAGTGGAGGGTGGGAGGACTCAGTTCAAGACCTCTGTAGTCTCCTTAGTAGATTACTGAGTGTATGAATTGAGATTAGTGTAAATTGAGATTGAGAATTGAACTGAGATTAGTGTAAATCCTCACATTCCTGCCTACATGGGATGCGATCCTAGCTGCTTCCTCCCTGGGGATTTCAAGGGAAGAAGAGAATGTGTGAGTATTTCAGAGAAAGAAATGAGCAGCAGCTGAGTAATATGTCAGAACTGGGCCAAGGCTGTTGCAGAGATGAAAAAGGCTTTATCTTTTTACAGGCATTAAAGAGCACAGCAGTGTAGGGGACACGGAGCTCCACAGAATTGCTGCATCAGGAGCTATTACCACAGTTTCAATGACTACTTCAAAGGCAAAGTCCATTTCATGGAAGTAGCCTATTGCTTTGCACAAATCATATATCCAAGGGTAGAACACCATATATGTTTAATTCTTTTACATTGCTATGATATATTTAATTCTTTTATCTCTCCATACATCTGCACTTGAATTTCTTCAAAGGGTGGTTATATCTTGGGCCTGGATTTTTGTTTGTTTTAAAGAGCAAATAGAGTTTATGTTGTGAATTTTGCTAATTTTTCAGTAAACTGAATCTGGAATTTGATCTTAAGTCTTAACTCAGCTTTTAAAGTAGTCCAATTCATAATAAACTTGAAGAATATCCAAGAAATAAAGGCCTATTATTTAAGTGCAAAGATACAGTATTGCAGTGTACCAAGGAGTATTTTTATCAGTAAAGTACCTATCCCCATTACAGAACAATAGTGAAAACAGTCGGACAAGTCTGGGCGGTGTTAATATATCCAAGATTATGCTTATTTGCATTACACTGTTTGCAGGGTAGGCTACTATTTCATGCAAGCAAACATGATCTGGATTTTAATATCATTAAGTCATCCTAATAAAATTCTGTGTTTTCGTCCTGATCCCACAGTACTTTTAAGTCCAAATCTTTGAACAGCATAGTGAGAGGAGTGCCGTTGTCCTGGTCTGAGATAGTGTTTTGTGACACAATGTTATGCAGTTTTGTGCAGCTTAGCTCCTTTGTTGCTGCTAACGTTTTTGTTTCTTGAGTCTGTGGGAACTGCAATTTATTTGCAGAATGTGAGAATGAACCTGGCAACATCCACCGCTCTGTGTTCTTCTCTCCAGGGAAGTTGTTACCAGTGCTGACTGAGAAGAGGAGGGTTCCTGACAGCGGTGACAGTGATCTATCCCCTGGAACATAGTCTGTGTCAACTTTCACTGAAGACAGTGACAGCGGCAGTTTTGCTGTCTGCTGTCTATAGCATCCTCCTTGGTCCAGCAAAGACAGTGACAGCTGGGATACCTTCACCTTACTTTCCATCCCGTCAGTCTGCAACAGCAGTTGTTGTGTTTGCCCAGGGCTCCCCTGCAGGAGAACTGACTCTCTTTTGTCACTGCTGTTCCACAATGCCAAGTTTGGCCTCTGTTCTTTGTAATTCCAATGGCTGCAGCTCTTGTCCAGCACCTGGGTTATGAGCTTTCCACCAATAGAACTATCTGGAGAAACTTCCTTTAACATTTTGTTTGGCTGCAAATTCTTGTTGTCAATGTAGTCTGTGCCTTCAACACACACCCCATAGGTTAAGGGCAGAATTTTGCTGGATGTGGCCGTAGGAACACTTTGCTCAGCTATTTGAGGAGCATAACCAGCAGGAGCTGTGCTTGCCAAGCAGGGCGGCTGGGCGGGCGGCTGGGATGTCGGTACAGCTCTCTGTTGCTGATAGGCAGTTTCTGGTGGACAGAAAGACCATGGTGGCTCCAGGGCTCTATCCAAATGTTGGCTGATCTGTGGTAACTGCACTTCAGGGATGAGAAGTGAAGGTTTGGATAAATTAATGGGCTTTATAATATGCTCCACTGTCAGTGTAAGGGGCTGGAATGGTGATATCCCTCTGAAGTCCTGTTGAAATAGACAGACAAACAGGAGCGATTAACAAGAAGCTGTGACCATGAAGGTTTGCTTTAGGAGAAATGTCAGTAAAAGAGAGTGACAACCACCAGGGATATACTCTGTTCACAAAAGAACTCTGGGGTTTTTTTCCTGGGGAATGACCCTTCAGAGGAATACAGACATCTCTCATTATGCATTAGAGCAACTGTACAATCCTAAAATAAGAGGAAGAAAAAATCCTGCTTTCATTTTTGCAAAATTTGGACTAAGCCCTGGAGCATAGATATAGATTGCCCTTGAGCTCTTTAACAAGCAGAACCAGTGCTCGCTACAGGAGACAAAGAGTAAGTAAGAAGGCCTAGGGTTTCAAGAGGAACTAATGATGGAGGATGCCTCAGGTTTTAGCTGATACTGCCTTTAAAGGGGCCCAATTTGTGGGAAGTTCTGAGCACTCGCCTTTAAACTACCAGTAGTCTGTAGTGATTGCCTAGCTTGCTCTTGTCTGCTCATTTGTCCTCCTCAATTAGCAATGCTATTTAAGTACATGCACATAGTCCCAAGCATTTTAAAGATTGCTGCAATGGCTTAAGAACACTTACCAAAGACATAGGCTGCGCACTGTGTTGCTTGATGTATTTATAGATCACATAGCTAATTGAAGCAAACACCAATCCGGCACAGAATGCGAGTGCCACGAAGCAGTAGAGAAGCCACGAGTTGTCTGGTTAGTGAGGAGGAGAACAAGTGGAAAATGTAGCATCAGAGGGTTGGATCAGAAAAACTGCATGAGATTAGCTAAATGATGTTATAGGTCTAGTCTCAGAGGACTAGATTTTTAAATTAGGAAAAGTCAGTGTTGCTTCGAGATCATTAGCAAGGCTATGTTATTTCGTACCAGTTGAAAATCAGACTCTTTTGTGTATCCAACATCCCATCTGGAGGTTTAAATTAGCAGAGTTAACGGCCTCACCTGCTAGTGTTTTAACCCAAAACACTTGAGCTTTGCTGCTTTTCTGGAGGAGATATATATATACTGTTCCATTATATTCAGTGTCTGGGTCCAAGTTGGAAACTTCAAATTCTTTGTTGTGCTCATTCTTTGTCCACTATTTAAAGTAAAGGCAAATTCTGTATTTTAGAAAGATTAAATGCATACATTTTCTTCAAATCAGATTGCAAAATTCTGCATAAAATTGTATTTACTAATAAGGTATTATAGGACTATAACAATTCTGTATATATGGAATTATAAATCTATAATTTGCTTTCTACTGTTACTGTTATTTAATTTTTGCATTTCAGTTCCTTGAGACTTGAACTAATTAAGTTGTTCTCTTTGTGAGTCACCAGTGGTCTTACTTTTTGCTACTTATACAGTACCCTGGGAAACTCCAGTTTCCTTTCCAGAATTTTAGAGGAATGCTTAAAGTTCCTTGTGTCTACTGGGAGTCAAAGACTCTGAGACTTTCCCTTGTACCTCAGAAATCTCATCCATCATGTATAAACTCTGAGATCCTTGTCCATCTTATGTGAAATGTGATTTACAAAAGTCGGTGGGCTAGTGGCCTGAGGTTGTTCTTTACCTTTTGCTGCGTCCTTTGATTGAATATCGTTAAGTGATAATCAACAGCTCCAAATTTGCTATAAATGTCCTCTATGGTTAGCTGGCGGTCATCCTCACCTCTCAGTGGAGTATAGGGGGGCCGTATAAGAAACTTTATGGACCGTACATAAGGAATATATTCCACTTTTGGTGCTCCAATAATAGCTAGAAAAGATAGAACAGGCAGTGTCAGCTGTTAAGATTAAAGCTGATACATTATCAGATCGATTTATATACATCTTAGACACACACCCCAGCCTCACTGTAAAGCATTACTTTTGTATGAAGTATGAATCCCTAGCAACCAGGATTTAATGGATTTCAGCAGCGGTACCTACTCTCTTTTCTGGGTTCAAATCTTTCTGAGCGCACCCAGTTGGAGGAGCAGTAGTTCTGGCCAGTGGCCCTCACCCTGGCATAGTAATGCTCCGTGAAGTTTTCTGTTTCACGAGTGAGATTGCAGAAAGTCTGTGTGATGCTCTGGCACTCGGGCTTGTTAAGCCAGGATTTTTCTCCATACCTGAGGACAAAAAAAGCTTTTAGTATGTTTGGTAGAACAGGTGCAATACAACCCTTCCCCAGAATGATACAAACAGGCTGTTTTGTCAGCTCTTAGGAGTTTTTAAATTCATTATTGCAGTTAGCAAGTGGTGGGGAATGGAACGGCAGAGAAACTTGCCCTGGACTACAGTCTTTAATCTGTTCCCTTTGAGGGCTTCTGTATGGATATCGCCTCGAGGAGGTGCAGCTTATTTCAAGGCAGACAGAGGAGTGTCTTGTGAGTCAGTGACTGGGGGGTTCTTTGCCCAGCTCTGACACTGAATGATTGCGTGCAAGTTTGCTGCAGTTTGCAAACTTACTCAAAGGCAATCAAACTATTGTCTGGCACTGGTCTGATTCTCTTAGCTCTGGTGACTGACCCAGAGGAAGACAAGTGCTATTACCTCTATTTACAGGTGAGGAAACTAGAGAATAGAGAGAAGGAATTTGCTGAAGGCAAAGAGTAGCTCAGTAATGGAGTAAAGCTGGGAACCCAAGGTGTAAAACTATTTGCTTAACTGAGCACCATCTACCAGTTTAAATAATCCTGTCCTTTATTGAGTTGTTGTTTAAGCAGAGCCATTTCTGTAACAGTAAAACGCGCAGCAGAAACAGTAAATTCTACTTGGCCCTTCTTTGTCTGAGAACGGTAGCCCTAAGAACAGCAGAACTCCAAAAAGAAGCAAACTTCACATACTGTTTATATTGGACATCAAATACAGTGCCAGGGGGAATATCTGCTTCAGTTTCCCATGTCAGGATGTTCTCAAAGTTTGTAGAAGAAAATGATGCACGTTTCAGACATGATGACCTCTCTGCAGTCACAGTGCCTAGGGGAGCAAAGAAACTAGAATTAAAATGCATATTCTGGTATCTCAGCCCTCACATGAATATGGATCCGGTGCTGCTCAGCCTCTTAGTGAACAGAAATACTGGGCATGGCAATTCCGGTTTGTGAGAGATGGACTGCAAAGCAGAAGCTTGAACAGAACAAGGATTCAAACCCGGCACACAGCACCGTATAAGCGACTGTTGACTCATCCCAAAGAAATGTAAATCAGGAATTTTTACAGAAAGACTTAAAAATCTCAGAGTAAGAAACAGAATCTTTGAGTTCCTTATCAGATTTCTTTTAAAGCAGTAAAATGGCTGAAAAACTAAGCCAAACAACCTGTGTGCAAGGCTAGATTCATGTCTATGAATGTCTGCTTTCTGCCCAGACTCAGGGAAGTAATATAGTGAGATCATTTTCACATCACTGAAGATGTGACTGTCAGTAACCTCTCGCACTCCGTGTTTTATTGGATGGAGACTGCCTGTACAGAGGGACATGCAACGAACTCATGGCTGGACTCTGATCTGGGTGTGCCAGGGTGAAGGCAAACAACTCAGCTCCCTGCTTTCTGAACCCTTCCCCAGGGACGAAGGGTTCCGGCTTTGGTAAGCAGAAATGACAAACATGCCCCTGGTCTGAGCTGCCTCTACAGCAGAATACCACCGTGATCCCCCTGCAGCAAGCTGGCCGTGAGCAGGCAGTGTGGAAGGGTGTCCTAGAGACTTGGCGCCCTCCTATCCGGAGAATACACAACGTAAAATGTTCTCAAGGCTGATTTGTAACACCTTCTAACTTCAGAATTGATAAGCTCTGTGCTTGGAATTACAGACACATCCTCAAAGACAGATAATTTATACGTTACTAAACTCTTGGTTTGCAGTATTGATAATCACCTTGAACTTGTGTGGGCTTCAGCCTGCACTCGCTGAAAATGAACAGTCCCCATTATGGTGCTTGCAAATGGACACTCAATATGAGTCATCTCTCCCCACCTTGCCACCCCCATCCCCCCAAAAATGGTGTGATAAGCAAGTGAAAGTTTTACAGATAGGAAAACTGAGGACCAGAATGGGGGTGACTTGGACAAGATCACCATGAGCAGGTGTGGTAGAGCAGGGACTGAAGCACACCAGTTCCTGGATCCTTGCTCCAAGCTTTCTCTCCAGCTGCCTCCATGGAGAACTGAGTGTCAGCAGTTAAAACTAGCCTGCTGTATAGGAGGACAATTAGGCATAAATCCTAATTCGGTAGATTCAGTTCTCAGTCTCGCTGTGTATGGCATTTTGGCAAGGAAGCAATGCAGAAATGGATTACAGTCTAGTCCAAATTTTGTCCAGACCTCATCTGCAGTTCAACACTTGCCTCGGCTCTTGCAAGGCTCAGCGCAGTCTTCCTGGCGAGGCAGAAATACCGCAGCCAGTATAAGGTGGGTGGGTTTCCCTGCCTGTGCACCATGAAAACTGAGTCACCAATACTCTGATCGTATCAGAAGTAGGAAATCTGTCTTCCCACATTTATCCATAATAAAACACAGTTATGCAAAGCACCATCACACAAGCACAGTCAAGTGTGGGAAGGGAAGAACCAGGATGTTTCAGAGTGTGAAAGTCCCTCTGTTTTAGAAGTTTCTGAAGGTGCCTTCCCTAAAGTATAAGATCACGGACACAAGAGTAGGTGAATGATAAAGTTGTTTGCTGAAAAGCTGGCATTTGAAAACAGCAAGTTTATCCTTGGTTCACCCAGGAGTGAGTTTCCCACACGAGTAGTATTAAATGGCTTTTAGCAATACGTTATTTGTTTGTACCTCTTTTAAAATCAGGGCTGTTCTTGTATTCATTTCTGTCTCCACCTGAGGCACAGGGGGACTGCTCCAAAGCCCCCTGAAGTCAATGAATATCCTTTACTCCTGTAGGATTTGGGTTGTAACACATCAGTGGCAAACACTGAAGTGAAGGAATATTTTCTTCCTACTAATCCTCAAAGCACTGAGCACATCAACGGTACTTTGAAAATAGTAAACGGAGAGAGCGAAACAGAAGAGAGCTTTTGAACAACCCCAGACAAGAGCTTTTTCTTTAGGTCTTTTTTCAGTACACATGATGGAACTACCTCCCACGCTACGGGATCAAACAGGAACAACCCCTATCAGTGATAGGAATGGAGAAGTCGGGACTTACCGATCACTGAAAATGCAGCCAAGACGATCAGAAATTGCTTCATGAATAGCTATGCAAGCTGGGCTGGGAGAACAGGCAGTTGTTGATCCTGTGTGCAGGTGAATCACCTTTAACAAGAGCTAAACTCTTCTTTGTGAGGCCAGGTTGGATTTGTTGCTCAGTAACAGGCTGCAGAGCTACTATCCCGCCTGCATTCAGATCTGAGATCACCAGCTAAAGATGTGTGCGCATGTGTAAGAGAGAACGTAAGAGTGACAACAGGAGCACCTCTCCCCTTTGGAGTGTGCACACCTAACTGTACAAAGGTGCACAAGCCAGAGGCTTAGAAAATCCCCAGCTTTTGAAAGAGCGCCAAATACCATTTTGCTGATAAAGAGCTTCCTGCCTGAAAGCCTTCACTGAGGTTTCTCAGTTTTGGAGCTTGCTTTTCTGGTCAGGTAACTTTGACTTGTTAAAACTCTAGAAATTAAAACTTAAGTGCTGTGCATCTGGTTGGTTTTGTAAGTCCTGCAAGCAAGACACCTATTTCCTTAAGAAATACCTTCAAATACTTTCTTAAAATGAAAGTCAGCCAGATCACTAGTTTTTAAGCTTGTTTATTGTTCATGCTGGCCTTGGATGGGAGCCAAGTGGCTAGCACGGAGCACTGCTGCGCACTGGGCAGAGCACCAGCTCCTCAAGTCTGCCGTACCTGTGCACTGCCAGGTGGCTGCAGAGGTTCTCGTTTGACGCAGAAAGGAGGCAGCCTTTCCGTAGGAGGAGCACATGCTGTCCCATGGCTTTTGTCAGAAGCCGCCGGTTTATTTTTGTGGCTGCTTATAATATAAAGCTCTGTTCTGAGTATCATGAATGCCATGTGGGAACTTGGGAGTTCGTATGAAATCTAAACAAGAAAGAGATATTGTTCCTTTTCCATAGGGTTCTTAGTTTTATAGGGTGTTGGTAAGTTACATTTTCAGGCTTTTCTCAGAAGAGGGAGAGACATTTCCTTCTTTGGTCAAAAGTGAAAAGTAACTGCCTGTCTCCAGCCGCTGTGGATTTAGAACCACCAGATGTGTGTAACATCTGAAGAACTGGTAGAGCTGCATGGTGCTTATTTTACCCAAGATGTCCTAAGCGGAGAAAACTTTACACGTACCCACTGCATCTGAAGCTTCGGAAACTCCCGTAGCCACTGCTTTTGAATTTTTCTAGTGTAGCTATATAATTATATATATAACTATATATATATAGTGTATATATATTCCCTTGGCTATCTATATCCCTATCCCAGGGATAACCTCCATGGTTTATTTCTCTGGCTTACTTTATCTCATGGTCATAACTGTTCACAAAATGGGGAAGTCCTGTCCTTAATACCCAGTTTTGCCTAAGACTAACCGGACCATTGCATAAAGCTGAGGTTGCACCAAAGGAAAACCAACTGGACTGTCCATCTGAGCACTGAGAACCGTTCAAATTATGGTGGCTTCAGCCCTAGTAAAACTTTAACAGAAATATCTGCCCTAAACCACATAGGACAACTGTGCATTAGACAAATTCCTTATGAGCAGTGCTTTTATATTTTCTGAAGCCTATTTAAAGCTTCTAAATGCCAAATTTTTTTCTTATTATTACAAGTGAGCCACACTTGCAGACAATTTAATCAAACTACAAACCATGTGTGCTTCTGAAGCTGATCTTTAAGGTCTCTCCCAACCCAAACCATTCCATGTTTCTATGATTCCATGGTCCTATGATTCTACTTTCACTATTCTATCCTTGTGGCCAAACATGTGATAGAAATTACTCCCCCTTCTGCTTAACTCTTCAACTCATGGATTTTCTGTTCCTGAAGCTGTTTCTATTCCCTGCCCTGCTTCGATATTAACAGGACTGTATGCTTCCAACCATGCCGTGATGCGTAGCTGTCAGTTTGTTTTTCTCATCTCACTTGGACAAATGCAGAAGCCTCGCAGGTTTATTAAACACGACACACCTATCGACCAGTGTGGCCTACATCTAATTAAGCACAACTCTTTGTTAGGGTGTTTCCTGAATAGCTTGCTAAAGTATTTCCCTTTTTTTTTCTTTACCTCACGTCACTGCCTCATGTTTCTGCTGCATGATGACACAATAGGGCAGAGGTGCAGGAAATTGTAGAGCACCTGAGACTTTACTTTTGAGAATATAACTTAAAACTTTATTTCTACCCTTATTTCTAGAGAGTCATTACCTTCTGAATAGCGCAGGAAACACCTCTCTGAATCTTTAGGTACCTGAAGATCTCCAAAAGTCTGGTTCCAAGATTAAAATTAACACTTGGCTTTCCAACTTCCAAACTGTAGAGCCTGGGCCTATGTCAGAAGGTAGTTCCTAAAACAGCCTAAGAGGTTTGTAACACAGATTTTCCATAGAAATCTGCTTATAACGTGGCACAGCTGGGGAAAGGGGAGAAAAATCTTGCATGCCAGAGCTTTGTGCACATAGTAGGTTAAGGCCAAAAAGATCAAGGTGGTTGCCTCCTCAGAGCTGCTGCAGTGCTGAGGCTGCAGAGCCCTGCTCCATAAGGTCTGCATGAAGCCTAGTAGCTGCTGATCCAGGGATGTAGGAGATTTGATTCCAGCTCTTCCACTTATCCAGTAGGTGAGCAATGTCCAGGTTTTTTTGGTTGACTGGGTGGTATCTCTTCCAATGAGAGGGGAGAGCTGCTTTTCACATTACATAGCTACAAACTACAACTGTTAAGTAAGGTGTAAGATACGGACCGATTGCTCTGGCTGTCCCTGAGCCTTTGGCAAATGAAAGCAGATCTCAAGCCCTGGTGAAAGAAAACATGTAGGAGTGGGATGCTGCCTCCACCAGTACAGCTCACCTGGCCTGCAGCCTTTCCCCTTTTCCTGAGAAAACCTGGACAAGACAAAGCACGGATCCCAGGTCCTGTTTGCAGAGCTGTGGCATGTCAAAATAATTCTGTGGAGGTTACACAACTTCAGAGCTTCCTGTAACTCAAGGCCTGGGGGTTCTTCCTTGATTGCGCAAGAAAATGGGTGGTGATTATATTTGGATGAGCTGTATCTTTCTAAATGAACTGGAGGGATTACAATGCGCAATGTACTTAAGGACACTTTGTGAAGGACAGGTAAGAAAAAAAAGGAAAATCCTAGTTGATTAATCTTTTCTCCCACCTCCTGTTTGTACTTTAATTAGTACATCTTGTTTTCCTCATTCAAAGTACTTCCCGACCCCTGCTATCACCCCTCGCCTCTTTCCAATATTGTTCTCCTGATTCTCTGAAGATAGTTTTAATACCGTCCACCAACACCCTTCCCACATGTGAGACAACTCTCCCTGAATGCAGAGAATAGCTGTTGTGTGTCTCCCTCTTTCTTTTAACACTTTGCTTTTCAGCATGTCCTTTCACTGCAATAAAATGGGAGAGTATGCTTCTGTGAGATGTGAAGAGCGCAAATTAAAAACAGACTGAAAAGGACAGTATTGCCCAGTCAAGGAGGCTCTTATCTCTCCTGTGCCTTTTGCTATTCAACTTCTGATTTGATGCTTTGCTCTGAGAGATGGTCACAGTCCTGGTCTTTCAGTGACCCAGAGTGACCTGGCTGGAAAGTCTCATAGGATTCCACTCAAACCAAAGCATTGGGAAGCCCATGATGGCTCCTGTTTTGAAATGTTATGTTTTCCAGGATGAGCTACAGTCACCCTTTGTAGTTCTGGGAAACATAAAAACATGCACACATGGAGTTATATATCAAAATGTTATTGCCTCTGCATAAAGGAGCTCTTAAACATTCTGCACAGCAGGGGGAATTTCAGCTTCAATATTTGTATATAAAAAAATAAATAAACATGCTTCACATTTATCACTTTGACTTCAGTTCCCTGTGTTGAAACCTGGAAGGTGATCTCTGGAGGCTGAGGCAGAGTTCTTTTCATCCCACAAAAAGCAAAGGTTGTTAAATGTCTCTGTAAGGTACTTCCAGTCAAGCGGGAGTGCAATTTTGCAGTTATAGAGAAACAAATGTAATGTTAGTGGTTCATCCCAGCTCAAAATCAACATGCAGGCACAACACTGCGTTTTCAGAACCCAGCTGATGGTTTCACACAGGTCTGGGTTGTGTTTTTGCAGTCTCAGAGGTGGTTTTGCCTTTTGTAACTCACATGTAAGAATTACTTTGTTCTGAAGTCTCAAGTGAACACAAAGCAGTGCAAGGCTCTCCAGGAGGTATCGCTACCTGCCTGACCGCTGGCTGGCTCATACCGCAGCCTTAACACCTTGTCGCAGCTGTACTGGTACAGAGGGATGGTCAACATACATTAGTAACTTAGCAGTAAAAATACATCTTCTGTGTCTCTAAAGCCCTATACCTTGACAGGCCAGACATCAGTAGAAAAACCTCTAGATGAATAAATACAAAAAGCACCACTATCAGGTATTTGCCTTTGTTCTTGTTTAGATATCCTTGCCCAGATATCTTCAGCTCTCTGTTTTCCAGGCACACCACAGAACTGGTAGGGTGTTCTAGCTCCTTCCCATGTAATGTGTGTGCTCGTAGCCTTTGAATTTAAACTTTTGATCATATTTTTCCTCCATATTTGAAGTCTCAAATGCATCACTTAGCACTGTGGATGCAGGAGGTGTCCCTTCTGTAAAATTATCGCTGTCACAGTCACTTGCAATACCTTCATCTTCTGCCACCTGTAATGTCTGAAAGGAAATGAGCAGCCCAGTGCTGGGATCCTCACTGAGCTGTGAGATCTCACCAGTCGGGACATGCAGATCAGCTGTTGATTTCTGGTAATACTTGGTGAAATGATGAGCCTTCCTATGCAGATGGTGTTCCTCGGCTGCAAGTTTGTCACGAATCCCCTCCATCGGTGTTTGAAGAGGGTTCATTTCCAGCCATTCATCCCTGTCTGCATCATGTTCCCTGGGATCTGGGAATCTCACATCAGTGAGGGATATTCTTCCCAAAGAGGAGCTGTGAGAAAGGGATGCCTTCTCATTTCCTTGGGATCCTGAGGTGTCCACCTCATTCTTTCTCAGTGGAAAGAACGAGAAACCCAAGGTACTTAGGTCAAGCAGAGATTCACTGTCCACAGAGAGACCTCCAGTTCCGGAGTCCAAGCTAGTTTTCCCCTCAGCTGTTTTGGATGGTTGACAGTTGAGATGTTTCTTTGGAAACTGAGGCATTTCAGTGTATGGGATGAAATTACTGCCATCTTCTTCCTCCTCCTCCTCTTCTTCTGATGATGATGATGACAGGAAAGAAGCCATCCGTGGTAGGTTGTTTCTTGTTACAGTTTTGGTTGTCTTCCTTTGTGACATTGGCTTCTCTGTGCAGATAAGATAGTCCCTGAAGAATTCCTTTTCACTGGGCTCACAGTGAAAGGCTGGTCCAGTGGCTTTTACATGAGATAAATCCTACCAGGGAAAAGCAACAAAACACACACGGATCAGTGAGTTAGTGATGCTTTTTAAAGAAAAGTTTGGATATAGGACATGCCAGAATGAAAGCTTACTTGTAACGGGACTTATGAATGCAAAACTGAGAAGCGCAGATCTCCCCCACTCCTCCCCAGTTACACTCAGAAAATCAGCAAGACTTTGAGTCAGGAGGGGACCCCGGGATTTGGGCCATACCAAAGCATGAGGCATCTTCTTTAGCTTCGCATCTAGTTTCAGCAAGAAGATGAAGAAGGCACTTGTCAGAAAGAGGACAAACACAGGGATCGCGGCATAAAATGGGAACTTCCATTCCACTGCTGAAAGAGAAAAAGACAAAAATAATCTCCTGCTGGTGGTATATTTTATAGTAATAACGGGCTTTTATACTCAGCTTTTCTTTCAGAAATCGCAGGAAATGTTAGGCTCAAGGTCCTTCTTTTTACAAATGCAGAGAAAGGATAACAGACTTGCCCAGGATCAGACTCTAAGTCAGAGTTACAGCCACAAATGAATGTTGATACCGGACAGTGCCTTACTTGGAGCAGGTGAAGACTGAGGCTTTATTCACATATTTTTCATTTTTGAATATTCCCAAAATTTCATTGTGAGCATAACTCAGGTACAATATTTCATTATTTTCTGAAATTATTTCAGGGTTGGATTTTTTAATGAAAATGTTTCTAGAGAAAGCAGGAACCTTTCAGTAGAAAATCAAACCAGTCTATTTAACAGGAAACCCCTTTTTTGTTGTTGTTGAAAAGCTGATTTTGGTGGAAATCTTTGACTTGCCCTAATCCCGTTTGATGTCTCACCACATGCTTTTCTCAGCAGGGCCATACCTTTGTGGTTTAATAGCACACACAGTGGCTGTGAGAATCTGCTGTACTTGAAGTCAATGCTTTGGAAGGAAGATCTGGCACTTAAACAGTAGTTGCCTCTAAGTGCAGTGGCATCAATAGTCACTGTATTCTTCCTAAAGTTACGTTCATATTGCTTCTGTTTCAAAACAAAAAGAACAAAGGGTTGGAAATATGATCTTTCATTATTTGAGTGGTATTCCTCTACCTTTTTATCCCATGATTCTCTTCATCGTGTTGTGTGGCTCCAGTGGTTGGAAGGCACTTCGTGTCTTGCTTGCTGTTTGTAGCAGGGATCTCTCCTAGGGCTTATGGATTCGAGGGTGGGATTTCCAGCTGGTGCTGTGCTCTGTTCTGCCATGGCATGCTGTTAGCGGTACCTGAACTAGTTGTTTTAAACCTCAGATATTGCCCTATTGTGCTGACTGTAGTGTAGCCTCCCCATCACATCTTCCTAATAAAAATAGGGAACTACCAATAAAATAAGGATGCACACACACATTCACCTACTTTTTTTTCTCTGGCTTTCATTTAACTTTGGTTTGGGCATTTCATTTTCCCCAGGCCCCAGATCCAGTCCCCCTCTGCCCAGAAATTTGAAACTATTTCAAGTCAAGTTGGGCATAGTTCCTCTGTTTCATCTAAGAAGTGCCACTTTTACTGACCTTGTCTTCAGATCCAGCTTCCCAAAGGTCCAAGTCATACATCCAAGATAAACTCTCCACACAAGTGGCCAAAGGGAAGGAGGCATTCACATGGAGTAAGTTCTCCTTGACATTCACGTTTAGCACCGGGGGCGCCAGTTCCACTGTAATTGAGTGACCAGACGTAAGAATAGAGCTTGCTTGTGTCTTAGCTTCACAGAAGTAATGCTGTTCTGTGACTGATCTACACTGCCGTTACCTTGTGATAGACATGAAGGAAGGAGGAAGGCAAAGGAATACCTCTTTTTTATCTAACATACTTCCACTGATATGTGGGAAGCTTGAAGCTGAGTTGTTCACTGAGAGCACTGATGAACAAATTCTGACACTTGCTACAAAATATATGCTCAAATGATCATGACTTATTGTTGTTTGTGCTCACTCAAATCTCTCTCATTCATAAAGCTGCTAGTTACTGCTTCCCTCTCTGTCGTGCGTGATCTACTCATTTGATCATGCCAACACTGTTGTTGGGATGTCCTTTCATCCAGGCTGTAATCGAATAGGCACTCACCATCCAAATGGTATTCCTTGAATTGTGATTCTACCCATGGCGACTGGAATGCTCCAGAAACAGCTTTTACTCGAGCCTGGACTTTAACAAAGAAGTTTGGAAGCACACAAGTCAGATTGCAGGAGGTTCTGTGAATATTTTTGCAATGAGGAACCTTTATCCATTTGTCCATGCGTTCCTGGCTAAGAAAAAAAGACAAGCATACCATAATATTAAACATGCTGTTTTGTTATAATTTATAGAGCAAGAGAAGGAAGTGTTTTGGAGGATGGGTACCAAATCCTGCTCAGAGTTTGGAGCACTTTTCAGATGGATAAGGATTGATTTTGGTGAAAGGCTGCAGCCAGGTCACTGATCATAATGAATATTAATATACATGCGTGGATGTATACTGTGCCATACGCTCAATCAGACATCCTTTGTGAGCACTTACCTTTTATACCTCACAGTGTATGTCACATCTGGTGGAGAGCCTTCTCCTGGAGTCCATGTCAAAATCATGTCAAAATCCTTTGACAGTAGGGTCACATTTTGAGGAGAGGGAAGCTGAACATGACCTGATTGAAAGGGAAAATTATGTGAATAATTTAAAATATCTTTGGGCATAGGAAATATCACCTGGTTTTGACCAGGGTGATTTCAAACTTTGGGGCAGAGCAGCTCAGTTCATTTAAGACTGGAAATTGGCTGTGGAGGCAGGTATGGCTGTGATGTAGTCGTGTTTTCCTCATCTCTTACAAAACATCATCTCAATAGCTTTTAGGATTGGGACCTCCATTTATGTGAACCATCCTTTTCTGTAGTTTTGAGTGGCTTCCCCCAGGTTCTCACTGTGACCTGGTTTACAATCCCACAAACTACAACCTGCCTCCCTTGTGCTCCCACCTCGTGGTGCCTGGACGAGGCAGACACCGCTGATTCCCACGACTCATTCAATCCCAGTTCTTCTAAGGCAGATCCTACCATGAATGCAGCACAGGTCTGCCTCTTGTACTTTCTTGGTACGTACTGTTTACAGCAGGTAAATCACTAGCCTTGAACAAGACACATTCTATGGACAGATTTTAAATTGCCATTTCTGCACAGTGAAATACTTCATTTATGTGAATAATTCCCATTTAAACTGCTTAAAATTTACCTATATATTTCTTTCCTCCTACAAGCAAAGCCACATAGCATAGCAAAAGGAAAAGTGACAGACAGCTGTACTGTACCTCTAGTGTGCCGCAGGAAGCACAGCGCCATCAGAACTCTGACTCTCCAGGTAGACATGCCGAAGCAGAACTTTTCCACTTGTAACATATTTCTGTTCTTGCTACGTTTTCATCGTGTTGTTTTCTTGTATGAAGTTGTCTGAATTATGGAGGAGCATATTGTTAATGAACTGCACACATGCGCACAGCCTCGCTTCCTGGTTTGGCCCAAATATAGCACTGCACATTGAACTGGGAAAGGAGCAGATGTGAGAGCACTTTTGATGAAAGAAAAATGTTGTAAAAATTGCAGTACTACGCCCTCCAGTGTAACCTAATTGGTCTCTGCACAGGCTATGTGCGAAAGGAACGCAGGAAAACAGTGTGAGCCTTACCTTGTGAGGCACCTCATTAAAAAATTGACCTTTGGAATTTACCTATGTGGCTGTGAAATATTAATAGAAATCAAATAAGGTTTTACTGCATGAGAGATCTGATAATAACCTAGCAATAAAAATAGTAATCAATCTGTGATATTATGATAGTCTTGTGTTTACAAGAGATCAATGTTTATGTTACCAGGTTAAGAATGTTTTTCAGAAGGTACGGAATTACTCCACTTTGCAGATGGGGGAAATGAAGTGCAGAAATGGGACAGGGATCTGCCCCATGCACAGTGTGGGTGAGTGAAAGGTCCTGTATCCTTCTGGTAAATCCTGTGCTTTTGTTGAATGCCAGTGCTGCAATTTCCTTATACCTTAGTTATCAATTATTTGTCATCAACCCAAAAATATGAGTCAAGATCAGGATGAGTTGCCAGGACCGTGGCAAAGCACGGATTGTTCTTGGTCTCTGCACTGCCTGAGCGATGGGCACATGGGCTATTGGCCTTGGCGTTTGCAGCTATGAAACTCTCGAGGTGTTTGTGTTTTCAGCACATGGTACCTTTAAACTCCAGAGCTGTTCTGGGGCAAAGCTCAGTTCCGAAGTTGCTGCTGTATGTTACAGCCTCACACATCCTAAATCAAACTCATGGAGACAGCAGTTTTGTTCTCTGTGTATCAGAAACATTGCAGGAAACATCCTGTTTCAGACATGAGCTACACTACCAAGTACAGCGTGCCCAGCTGAATGCGCTTGGAATAGCCCTGCCATTGCATCCTGTGCACAGAGAGAGAAGGGGAGAATTAGCCCGATCAGTCGTGCTATTTGGTTGGCATGTCTGCACTCCCGCCCTTCCCATCACAATCACATCCAGGCCTGTGCCACGAGGAAAGGAAATGGGTCAATGAAGTAACCACACAGAAGATGATAACACTGGCATAGAGAAAAAGGGCTTTCCTGGCACTGCCCTAGAAGGAAAACTCATGAAGTCCAGCAGACAGCCTGTTGCTATGCCTGTGAACGTCAGGTTCTGGGTAGTAAGTGGGAGAAGATGGAGCTCTGGTTTGTACTGGTAAAAGCTTGTGTGTTTACCACGAAGGTACCAAATGTCTCATTTCCCTGAACAAGGTATGGTTCAAGCCATAGGAGGAGATGCAATTAAAAATTTCTTCAGTCACAACTCTCTCCAAAAATCTCATTTATTCTTACTATGGGCTTCTATTACCAGTACTTTTCTTGTTCCTTGGTTGGTTTGCTACCTCTGTTTAATTTCTATCAAGTTTCTCTTTCTCATGAAAGAAGAACTATAATCCTTTATACGAAAAAAAACAAAGCTAAGGGGCTGGAAGGTCCTAGGTATATTCACCTTTAGCATTCAAACTGCAGAGCCAGTACCAACACACGGCTCTTACGCTTCCTGTAACAGCCTGAACAAAATAGGAAGCAATTCTAGGGCCAGTCTCATTAAGGTCTTGCTAAGAGCCCTTAGGCAGCTTCTCTTAAAGATGACGTGTGACTTTTAGTAAGCGTTTGCAAGAGGTGAATCTTATCATCATCATTGTTTCCTGTGAAACATCTGCCTTGAAATCTGGGCTCCGCCGGACTCTGTGGCCAAACTCCCCCTGATCTGAGCATGACTAGAGAACCTGTCCCAGGAAAAACCAGTGTACAGTTGGCGTTGAGCCGGGGAGGGGAGGAAGGCCTGTGCCACGAGGTGTCGCTGCCTATCAAACAAAATACATTTGTTCCTCCAAGCGACAGGCTCTCATCTAGACCTATTTAAGACCTTGGCAAACTTCACTAAAACTCCTTCTGCCCTCTGCATTGCCCAGCGCCCTCCCCTACATTGGCCCACATGAGTATTTTCAACAGCATCTTCTACTTGCAGGCACTGAGTTTGCATTGTACGCAATGAAGTGTTACTCTTACACCCGACTAGCATCTGGCTATGGCTTTGGGTGCCCAGGCACGACAGGGATCAGGTGCCGGCAGGAGCAAAACTCCTTCCCTGTGTAACCGTTGCACCCGTTGCTGTGCTGGGAGCCTGCTGTGGGGTCTTCTGGCCTGTGGTGACTTGACGATTGCAGGCAGGGCTGCCTGCTGCTGCAGAGGACTGGGCTTGATAACGCTCTCCATCACTGGGCAAATCGTGCCACTGTGCCTATGTTCTCCCACTGTTTTACTCATATGGAGCATAAATGCTTTGGGATGGGGTTGTTGTTCCTTAGTACAATGCCTCATCTGTAGGTGGGTCTTTGCATACCGCTGTAATACCGATGATACTTGGGGGACTCTCTCGATTTGCCACCTCTTGCCTCTGCGTGCAACAGATGATTCAGATCACAAGGGCAAACCCTGCAACCTTTCTTGAGTCAGACTGACTGATACCTTCCTTTCTTGAGGAGGGGCACTGCAGGAAATACAGTGTTAATCTTGTGAGGAAGGCACTGTTTGAGCTGTGGTTTGATTTTATGAAACCTTTGGAGGCAATAGGCAGCATGAAGTGCTGTCGTTCCAGTGCCTTCCTTTTGCT
>VXBO01008298.1:18853-117868 GCA_013400135.1 Rhinoptilus africanus | reverse complement strand
CCCCCCCCCGTAGTTGTCTGGTAGAACTGAAAGTGCTGCATTCTGTCAGCTTGGGACGGCCGGTTGAGAAAAAACCCCCACATATTAAAAAATTTAACAAGACATTTCTGGTACAAATGGCACCATGGGAAACCAAACCACTGATCCATAAGTGCAGCACACTTAATATTTCCAGCATGCTCTTACAGTTCTCTCACCACCATATTCCATGAAGGGCTGGATGAATGTTTTCAGTATTTCTTAAAATGTCAAATAAATAGCTGAAATAGCGTCCACATGGAGTCTTCAGCCGTTGATTTTTGTTTCTTTCTGAAATGTTAAGAGCTTTTTTCCCCTGAATTAAGCAAGAAGATGTATTTGGAGAAGGTTTCTATTGAAGCACCAGAAAAATTCAACTCAGCATTTTTGGGGAAGAAAATTTTCAATTTCTGCAGGACAAAAATCATTCTTCTCTAGCAGGTCTCATAGTCCTGTGCTAGGTGAGATTGCTCGGCCTGAGAGAATGTTGCAGGCAGGGAAAGAAGGTGGCAGTTGTCACAAACATTCTGGACACTGAAAGTCTGAAGGGAATGAGAGTGACACTTCCCGGTGGTTTTCAATGAATGACTTGAGAAATTTCTTAAAGGAACATAATCCAGATAAAAATTATTTTAAAAGGAGTTTTTGCCTAAAATCTTCGTAAATGAGTGACTAAGACTTTTAGTGATTCAGACTCATCTCTTTAAATGGTCTTTTCCTTTCCTGCTATTTAATTAACTTCTCTGCTTCGCTAAGGGTGTGATGCTGCAGACGGTTTGGGCAGCACCTGCTATCTGCACTGCTCCTGCAGCTGAGCCGGCCGCCCCTGCGCTTGGTCCCGCACACGCGCTCCCGGCTTACGAGGCAGCCCACACCCTGCCTCGCATTCCTCCTCGTTTCTCCAGAACATAGCCCTAAATCCCTCTCAACACGGATGTGTGTGCAGGTATTGTGCGGGAGGGGACTGAGGCACAGAAAAAATGAGCGACTTCCCCATAGCAGTTCAGAGGCATGAGCTCAAGGCTCGGTTAGTTGGAAAGAAGTGTCTTTGACTTAGGAAACTAACTAGGAGAGGTATAGACTTCACCAGCGTGAGATTGCTTTTCTTGGCTTAATATCGTCATTTCTGGAGGTGGTGGAGCTGATGTAACTGTGGTGGCAAAAGCGTGCAGTATGGGCCTGTCTTCAGAGCTGGGCAGAGTAAAACCCGAGGGAAGGAGAGGAATTTTTCCTTCAACATTTTTCACCACCTGTTTGGAAAAGTGAATGAGCACGGCGGTGTCTGAAGAGAAAATACTCATTAGCCCCAAACTAAACAAAAAACATAATCTGAAATTCCAAGTGAGACTTCATCCAGTTCCAAACTTTTTCCCTGGAAAACACTTGGAATTTTTGTGGAGAACATACTGTTCCTCAAGGAAACCTATGCTTAGGGGAGGGGCAGCAAATCTTGAAACAACTCAGAAGTCACCAATTTTGGAAACTTCCTCCCCTGTCCCAAGTTTCACTCACCGAGAGGACAAGTTTGAACCTGAAGGTGTAGGGATCGCTCTCCCTCAGAGAACGTCCTCCTCTTTGGCAGTTCTGCCCAACTCTCCCTTCTTTCTCCCTGGCTTATGTAGGTCTGTAGGACGAGTTGTGTGGCAAAGGAAGGCGTTCGTACCATCCAGGAACGTGGAGTGTGGAAACAGCCACCGCCCCTGTGAGAGTGGCTTTGGCAGCCGGGTGCAAGGCACATACTCCGAGAGGAGGAGATATATCAAAGCGACAGCCTGAGACCGTAAACACCAAGGAGCTCTAGCAGCAAGCCCGATCCTGGCTTTAGCGAACTAGTTGTGTGAACTTGAACCTTCTGGCCTATCCCTGGAAAATCTTTTCATTGATGGCTTAACCTGACCTGGAACTGGGAGCACTTGATCTTCTGCAGCTCAGGAGGGGAAATATTTTCCTCTTTGTGCTTAGAAACTAGGCTGATATACAGGCTGACGAGTATTTGGATTTGATTTTTTGGAAGGTTTAGGAAAGCAAAGAAGGGGAAACGATGGGAAAAGCAAAGAACAGAATGCTTTTGAGAATTAAGAGGTTAAAAAATCTGCAGAGCTGTTTGTTTCCAGGTGGTAAAATAAAATGCAGCAGTATCCCCTTGACCCAGACAGGCATCTGGGCAACCTGTCACCAGGAGGAAGAGAAGAGAATGGGCTTGATTTGTTTTTTAAACTGAGTCTGAAAAGCCTTAAAATGAAAAGCAAAAGCAAAAACAAAAAGACAAAATGTTCCCCATACAAGTGCTATGAATCACTTCATGTCCTTTATTTTTTCTTATGGGGAAGGGTTTTTAAAGGAACTCAGGGCTTTGCCTGTAAACAGCAACTGTAGCTGACACAGTTCCTGATACAAGGGGTCATGTTTTAAAGGAGAACGCAGTAGTCCTGTAAAGATACCTGGACCCTTTAGACCAACCTTTGTGTTAAGGATTGTACCTGTGTCATGGATTCCTTAGACCGTCGTACTCTGACAGGTATTAAGGGTGGTTAGACAAGGCCTTAGGAGCTGCCTAAGGAGAGTGTAGTGTTTTGCAGACGTTTCAGACCTGCACAAGCACATTTAGTCACGGGTCAAAGGACTCTCCTCCCATGTAAGGCTCATTACCGTTAATATTGCAGTCAGGCAGACTGGCTGCCACTGGGACGCTGATGGAAGAGGGCTGCACAGCTGCCCTGGCAGAGCCCACACTGGATGGGCTGCTGCCAGTGGGGGGAAAACAGGGAGCTTTACAGGCATCACCATCCCTTCCAGATTTAGGTCGGCCTGTGGTTCAGGGAGAGCTGGTGAGACGCATGCCTGTACCCAGAGGGGACAACCTTCCCCTCATCTCCTCCCCTGTATCAGTGATTCAGTCTATCCTTCCTGCGCCGTCTCTTGCTGCTTTATCATTTAGCAAGTGCAAATCTGCAGAGATTTTTTTGTGAACAAAGCACAAACCCTGTGCTGACAGAGAGAAATCACTCACAGCAAGTGAATGAGGAGAAGAATCTCTTATGTCCGTGTTTACAGGATGCCAGGAGGGCCTTACCCCGGTTTGTAGCAGTGGTTGCTCATGCTGCAGCTCCGAGATGACTTCATTTCTACCTTCCCTGTGACCTGCTTTTTGCGTGCAACTCTGGGGTGCAAACACGGGGCTGCTTTACTGAAAACCTCCTGTAACCTAACTGAAAACCTCCCCGGGCATCTGGCTTCGTAACGTTAAAGGCAGCAACTTGCCTCTTGAGCAAAGGCAGCACTTGGTCAGCTGGCAGTTCAGCCAATTCCTCAGATCCCACGTGGACCAGTAGGGAAAGGGGGCAAAGTATTGCCCCTGTTTTTACTTGGTTGAGTGGGCCTGCCAGTGAGCAGAATCCTTTTCTACCATAGATAAATTAAATACAGCAGTTAAATAGACCTCAGTCAAAGTCCAAACTACAGCAAAGTCAACTTAGTTTGGACCCCAGCCTGAGATCAGACGGACCTCTCCCTTCCCTCCCTGCCTCCCCGAGCAGTGGGGTAGATGTGTGGGATGGTACTGATTAGCCAGTGGACTCAAGGTGATGGCCCGTTTTACGCTGCTTCTCTCGCTTTTCCTGAAACCTGTCCCTTCCCCTTTACAGTGCCTTTTTATTCATGCTGAAAGCAGTTAGGGAGCTTGCCTGGACATGCAGTAACGGTGAAACTCCGGTGCACACAGAGTAAAACATGTGCTAGCCCACAAGGTGCAGATATAACAACACGGGAACGTCCTGGGGGCACCGTGCCTCCCGAAACCCCTAGCTCTCACCGATCAGCGTGGGAAAAGCGGTGGGGACCCTGCATGTTCCAACAGAGAGAGAGAGACTTAATTCTAGCAGCCTGTCTGTTATACTGTCGGAGCCAAACTGTGCTCTTGGGGGTCATCCCACAGGCTTCAGAGCTTATCCCTCGTCGAGAGCATTTCCTCACTGTGTGCCATGACGTAATGCTGCCTGATGTGAGGGGTTTCTCTCTGGGGTCAGGACTGGGGGATGCCAGTATGCTGGCCCTGGCTGTGAAACTCTCCCCTGCATGGCATGGGGATGCAGGGATCTCTACAAACCCCTTTCAAGCAGGAAATAAATTTTATCTTGTGTGTATTTCACCCAATGGTAGAGTGAGTACACATGCTGGGAAGGAGGAGCACGACGTGGGGAAGCCTTGTATGTTCTATCTTTAATTTGAACATCATCATCGGGAGGTGAGTTATCTGGAGAAGTGGATGTGCAGGGAGTCCAGGGAGCACGGCACAGCGAGACGAGGATTTCCACGCACCTTAGCCAAGGCTGCGAAATGCCATTCCCCCGCAACCACTAGTGGCAGCAGCTTCCTGGTGGGGTGGGTAGTTTTTGTTTGAATGTTTGCAATGTTTTGCATTGCAGCATTTGGATGCCAAAGCTATACAGTGCCGTAAAAGTTAATTAGCCAGATAACTAATTAAAGACTTCTCCCTTTTATTGTTGCCAAGCTGTAATTCAGAAAGGGGCTTGTGTCAAAGTAAATCCAGCCACACACCCCAGTGAAAGAAGTGATAAAGCATTTGAGATTCAATTAACCATTCAGGGGACTGGTGCGGGAAAATCCCATCACTGTCTGGGGGGAAGAAACGCCCCAGTCACACGGAGCACCAGCACGACTGACCCAGCTTCGAATGCCTCTGCAGGGGGGCTCTTGCTCCAAAGGGGAGGGTTACAGCCTGGAACTGAGCATGGAGGACAGGATTTGTAGGTGCCAACAGACATTATGGTGGAAGGTGTTGGCAGACTCCCCATGAGGGTGACATGCCCTTGGGGACCTGGTTTGATCTCCCTGGCAAAGGCCTAGGATGTGGGTTTATGGCGTTCTGAGCTAAGGGAGGATGCATAGGAGGCTGCAATGACACGAGCTCATGAAACTTGCTGGTGGGTGATGGGTGGTGGCTATGCAGCTCTTCTGCTCTCAGAGAGGGTCCCCATTCACAGAGGGTCTGCAATGAAATGGAGGAAGATCTCACTGGACGAGCAGACGTTGATAATCTCCAAGGCTGTCGCTTTTCTATGGGTCACTGCGCAGGAGATTTATAACATTTTTTTGAAAAAATCATCTACAGCAAGACGTTATCATTCATGGGCCATCTTAGCCTATATGAGAGCGCACATCCAGTCGCTTCAGCAGTGCCCTGACCTGACAATTGCTGGGGTCATTTTGGCCCTAGGGAATATGCAATTAGAGGGTGGAGGGTAGAAGAGCTAAGATGAGGTTCAGACTCTGATCTGGCCACCAGCCAGGAGACGTGCTGTAACGAAGTGGCACCGGGCCCAGAATTTCCAGGAGGGCTGAGCTCCCCTCTGAGACGAGGAGAGGGGCCCAGATTTCCACCAGCACTTTGCACGTGCTGGGTGCGCACAGGGTCTGGGCTCTTGTGAAATCCCAACCTGGCTGAGGGTGGCTGAGTGTTTGAAATTCCACTGAGCTGCCCGGCCCTCCCTCCCCACTGAAAAAGAGGGGAATTGAGCAATTTCGGCAAGTGTTCCTAGTCTGTGGAGCTCACGTACTCCGCAGGGCAGACACACAGAGGATGATGCCGGTTTCACCCAGCAACCTGCTGCTTTGCAGAGAGGGGAGTGTTTTAAGGCTTGTAGTTTTGATGACATGACTGCTGAGATCAGTTCACTGGCACACATTTACACCAGATGAGGATCTGGCCAGAGTCCCGATACTGGGAGAATATGCTTCCCACCCCCGCTACTATCAGGCCCAGCCCTCAGATGACAAGAATTTAATTTAAAGGCTCAATCTCTTGTCTGAACAGCTCCCTCCCTCCCCCACTCTGATGAGAGGAAAATCTTCGGAGAGGCATCCAGGCGAGTGGGAAAGCTTTGGAGAGAGCTGTCTCTTGCCCTTTAGCCATCCAGAGAGGAAGAGCTCATCTGAATGAAATGAGGATCAATCAGAGAGAGGCATGGGAAAAGTTGGGAAAAGGAGCCTCCAGTGATGTATATTCATGGGGGGGAAAACCTCCCCCAGACATGCAGAAGCTTTGATGAAAACCCTCCCAGCTGTGCTGTGCCTTTGAAGTGACACAGCAGAAACGTATTCACGATTACCCAAGAGATAGAAGCAGATGAGTCCTCAATCAGCTGAATCCTTATATTTAGGATAGACTTTAAAGCTTACTTTTTATAACTCTTTCCAAAATTAATGAGAATCATCTGCACGGCACCCCATCATTCTGTTCTTCTCCCCTGCTTCCTCCCCCACCCCACCCCACCCCAGATAACCTACAAAGCCAGAATCACATTCCCAGAGGGCAGAGGATGAGGTGACCGTGGTCTTTTATGCTGCAGAGGATAACTGGGAAGAGTCCTGAACTATTAGTAGGAGATGAAAGGCTGGTGGAAATGGGTTACTTTTATTAATATTTTTTTTTACCAAAAAGGAGGTTTCTGAGATCTCCCCACAAAACTCGTGTCGAAGTGTCATAATATTTCATCAGCAGTGTGTCTCCTACTGCAGCATTTGTCTCTATCTGCTCCCCTAATCTGAGTCTTTAAAAGCAGAGTCTGAAATTTATGCTCTGGCTCTCCAGCTGAGCAGTGTTCGAGCTGTTTTCAACTGGGAGGGCCTTTGTATGGAGCTAAACTTATGTAGAGGGTGGGAGGGGTGAATCTCCAATGTAGCAGTGTCCAGCGTGGCTTTCTGGATCACCAGCATGGACTGGTAGCACCTGCTATCCAAGGAGCTGGAACTCATCCGTTACACGAGCACCCAAAGCCCATGAGAGCTGTTGAAGGGTTTTGACTGCTGGAAGGTTTCTCCATTCATAACCACAGTGGAAAGGGCAGTCCTTGCTGAAAGCTCAGTCAGAAATGCACTTTCACCTGGCCTTTGCTTACCCGAGCTGGGTGACATGCTCAACACAAAGTGCTGAAAGTTCCTTCAATGAAAAGTCTCCAGGAGTATCCAGTAACCCAAAACCCAGGTAGTTTCTCCTTCATCCTGCCCCTTCTCAGCGGGTGGCTCCCTCGCAGGTACACTTAATGGAAACAGGCAGATGCAGTCAGCCAAGTCATGTATGTTTAACACGCTTCAAGGTGCGTTGGCAGTTCCAGATGATCAAAGCCTCTCTTGTGATGCAGTGGCACTGCCAGGGTGTTTTCTTTTAACTCTATCAGATAAGTTGAAAGAAAGTCAGTAGTCAGTTTTGATGTTGTAAGAAACCAAACTGGGAATGGTCAGAGACAAAAATTTGCTCAAGAATTCATGTAACTGAGAACATGGGCATTGCCAGGGCTGAGGGGGGACTTGCACATATTTCTGGTTTTCTCCTGGTTTCACTTTCTTTAGTGATTTTACAAGTTCACAGCTGATCTGGAAATGTCAGGTGTCAGTGATTTTTAATGGGAGGTCTTAATCCCTGAGAATCATCCTAAAATCTCCTCTGATGACCTGGCACTATGATAAGCCCCCACCCAAGAGGACGGGTCTTCCCAGGCTCTTGTTATTTCTCTTTAGTGCTAATGGCAGTTGGGCACATGCACCCAGCAATGAGGAAATGTCTTCACCAGGTGCCTTTATGCTCTTAGGAATGTGTTTGCATTAAAAATACACGTTTCTGAGACAGATTTTTCTGTGCAGGATGGTGCAGGCTGTGTCTAGTGTTTAACTACCAGGTGAGGCAGGTGTGGTAACATGTAATCTTTATAACCTGGCTTGAGGAAAACCAGTACAGGTTAACTTTGGTCCAGTGAAGCCCTAGTGTGGTTATGGCAGGGCAGAGAAGTGTACTGAGAGCAAAGAAATGAGGCTGTTTAGCCCATGAATCGGAGAAACAGGCAGTCTGGTCTAGCAGAAAAGGCATCAGTCTTGGTTCTGAGCTGAGTTCTGTGCGTGGATCTCTTGTGTGACTCCGAGCAAGAGGTGTATCCTTCCTGAGCACAGTTTGCCTTCCCTCTCTTACAATTAAAACCAGCTTGGGTGGGACGCGTACCACAGGCAGTGTGGCAGAGCTCTCACATTTACTGGCATTGTTAATAAATGAGTGAAAGTGATGGTGGCAACAAGCATGTTGAGCTCTGAGAGCTCAAACCACTTCTCGCCCACCTCCTTGAGAAGATCTAACCTCCCATCCTCTTTCCTGGATGCCACTGGTCCATCACTGATCTGACTCACACCAACTGGAGACCGTCTTTCCCAGCACACCTCCTCCATAGCCAGCTCTTTAAATCCGGAAGAAACGACTGTTGATAGGTCTAATGCAGTCATTTTGCTCTGATGTCTGCAAGCCCTTCACTTTCACTAGGAAGTCTTGTAGCTCCACTTGTGGCTTCTCTCATCTCTTGGCCCATTTGCCCAGCTCTGCTCCTGCTCTGATCTGTGCCGTAGGCGCTACTGCGTGGCCAGGTCAGCAGGAGAGACCACAGCTCAGTGACAAAGCTCCTGCGGTGGCCCAGTGAGGCAGAGAGAGGACTCAGAGGAGGGCCTGGAGGTGGGATTTCCACTGATAACACATAACGCGTGCGTTACACACTAGGCAGAGACATAATCTGTAGAGTGCAAGGCATTGTTAGATGACATCTCTGTAATTTAATACGCTAACTCAGAAAAAGCACGAGATTTTAAATATATATACTTATTTTGCACTACTTTTCCTTTGTTTGAGAACATTTTATATTATACTCCCATCGTGTTTTCAAGATTTCTTTTGGCTGTGTCTCAGAAGTGTGAATTTGAAGTGAGCTACTTAAGCACCTTTAGATTCAATTAGAATTACAGTGGTCCATACAGACTCAATTAGAGTCAAAGGGGCCTTATTTGGGTTTACTGTAATTTAATTGAAAGTGATTTCAGATTAAGTGACTCAGTTAAGGCTACCTGATTCTGAACTGGAGCAGCTGCATGAAAGTTCATTGCCATTTTCTGACCTATTTTAAGTTGTTATCATTCATGAACTCAAATTGATTTCCCTGGATTTCCACCGTGTAGCCAAGCTCTCTGGGAGTTTCAGCATCGATCTGAAATGACTCCACTAGACCTCCAGCTTTTTTCATAGCCTTCAGCTACTTTGGAGAGGAGTGCGGAAGCAAAAAGGGGAGGAGGCTATTGGCATGGCCATTAGGAAACACCTCAGAAGAGCAAATCTTCCTTCACTGTGAAAGTAAAGGGACAGTTCCTCTGCCCTCTATGCCCAGTGAAGAGAGTGGAGCAATAGTTCAGCAGGAGTCTTGCTCAGCCTGTTTGAAGGCACGCGGGAGCTGTTGTTGCATCCTTCATGAATGGAAGTCATCCTTCCTGGTTCCTTAGGGCAGGCAGGGATTTCCCGGACCTGTCCTTTAGGAACAGCCCATGTCCCAGCTGACTCAGGCACTGTCTGAAGTGGCATATCATCACGCCTGTGCCGCTGCCACCAGATGTGTCTGTGCCTCATGCTGCCTGGCCCCTAAGCCGTAGCAGCTTGCATTAAGCTATGTGTATGAAAAATGAGGAAAACGAAAGGAGACCAACCTGCTAACCAGTCTTCTGGACATTCCCACTTGAAATCCTGAGCTACTGGCATCCTGGACTGCAGAGGCTGTTCCAATGGGACAGGACACAGCTACTCACACCCTGCTCTTGTTTTCGACATAGATCCCATGGGATCTTGCAGCAAATGAGCCAAAACCTCTGCCCTTACCACAATGATTGCTCTCTTTTCATGATGGGCATTGCCTGGGGAGCCTTGTCTCCCCCTCATAGCACATCCCTCTTCAAAATATCTCTCTTGGGAAGGGCAAAGGCTTTGTCTGCTCTGTGGTGTGCTCATGCATGCAAAGATCTTTAGAAAGGCATGAGATACCTTCCCCTTACATGAGCCAACAAAAATGTCACGTCTTGAGAAAATGAAATGAAATCTAACGTGTCATCTGTCCTGCTGGGCAGGCAAATGTAATACAGGGGGAGTTTTTAAAGGGGCCTCAAATTTTCAGTGCATGGGTGAAGTTCTAACCTTTCTTGAAAGGAACTAAGCGTAAAAATCAGGACTCAGAGCTTTAATTACTTTTGCGGTGGGTTTCTACACACAAAGACAATATTGGATGTCTGCCCCGAGCTCTGCTTAGCCCAAATACAGAAGAGTGGCAGTTTAAACCTGGTAATGTTTGTTCATACTATCCAGGCTGAGTTACACGACAGGAGAGTGACTGCTAACATCCAGGCGGGTTGGCCAGCGAGATAAGAGTTATTTCAACCCCAGGAGAGTAACTTTGTCCTTTGCCAAGTGGTTCTACAGGGAAGACTTTGGAAGACCCTTTTCTGCATTCGTTTCTGACCCAGCCCAAAGCAGAATTGTACGGAAAGCACAGGAACAGCAAGGGCTGGCTTGCTGAGGCCATACGTGTTGAGGCGTTGCCACCGCAAGGCAGTGGGATGCTGACCATTACTTATAGGCTAGTACCATTACACACTGTATTTTTTATGCGTGCAGAAGCTTGGACATGGCAAAGAGCAAAGAAAAGTCAAGCTCTGAGGTCTCCCGTATTCTGCAT
The DNA here is from genome assembly GCA_013400135.1 of Rhinoptilus africanus. Lineage (NCBI taxonomy): Eukaryota > Metazoa > Chordata > Aves > Charadriiformes > Glareolidae > Rhinoptilus > Rhinoptilus africanus. The sequence continues at coordinate 107,306 of VXBO01008298.1, read as the reverse complement.
GGGTCAAGGAGTAAAGCAAAAACCACTGGGTTTTCCTCCGCATTCTGTTCTTGAGCAAGTCACCACACTCTCCCTGAGCAGTATCTCCCCCATTATGTAAACAGTATAAGTGTAAGTAAGAAAATTCTATGACAAAATAACTTTTTATTTAAGAGAATTAAGTGCCAAAGACAAATTCCCTTTAAATTTCCCCCCTCTTTTTGAACAAAAATAGAAAATCTTTTTTTGTTGTTGTTTCCTGTTCTATGGCTATAGATTCTTTTGGAGATGGATGGGACTATTTGAATACAGATTGTATGTTTGCTGTTGCTCAGTGCTATCTATCATCAGCCGTCTTTTCTGTAGGGTCTGCACAGGTGCCATGAACTTGGTAAAGTTGAGCGTCTTTTTAACCTCTTTCCTGTAGTCACTGCAAAACAACGTGAGGGATTACAAAATGCCTGGCTGAATCAACAAACAGCAATAAGCAGTGCTTGACAATGCCGTCCGTAGAAGCCCATTACCTCCTCTAATTAATCCTCATTTCATTAGGCAGAAAGAAGGCCACTCATGGGAGTGTGGGCGTGATGAGGATACGGCCAGGGTAACTCCTCTCCCGCTGCTGTTTGTTGGTTTCTGTGGCCCTGAAGAGACAAACAGACCCGCCCTCAGCTCCTGCGTGGGCTCGCAAGGAGCACATGCTGAGCAGAGTACTTTTACCGCTGCCTTTTCTCAGCAGGGATTAACATCCACTTCAGCCATGGTTCTTCTGGCTTCCACGGCGAGGAAACCCCTCTCCCTCTAGGACAGGGGGTTGGTGGTGAACTTCCGCCTGGGTGGACACAGCCTGCGAGCTCCGGTTTGGGCTGTGCCATTGCACAAAGATGCTCTTGCATCATGAGAGATCCCATTCCCTATCTTCAGCCCACGCCCTCTTCATCCTATTTAATTCTTCCCTCACCCAGCAACAACCATTTAGACAGAAGACACCCTTTGTCGCGTTTCCACTCCCCTATCAAGTGCTAGTTTGAAGCGAGACGGTGTTTTGCCTGCATAAAAAGTAGAGGATCAGGGCCTTCCACTGTCCCTTTCCTTGGATGATTTGACAACCCACACATTTCTGTCATTAAATCTCTCCATGCAAAGCCCTTGGTAATCATCTTTGAGAAGGGAAATATAGCACGGATCTGCTGCAGCTTTCCTCGAGCCTGAGCCCAAAGGAGACCCCTCCGTGCTGGAAGACAGCTCGGGCAGAGCGGCAGGATACGGGAAAGCAGCCATCGGCTCGCAATGGGCTCTCTGTTGTGAAAGAGGATTTTTAGCAGACAAACCTGTAGTTATGAAATGAAGTCTGCCTCAAATATAACAGAGGAGGATCATAGAGGCAGTTACTATAATTACGACTAATGATACTTACACTTACCCATACGTTAGTTCCATATAAACCTTTTTTTATTCCCTGTGCAAACAATGAATAATTAGCAGCCTCTATCATTGCCTTTTTAAGAGTTACGTCATGTTCCCTGGGACAAAGACCATCTCTTTGAACAGCACCTAGCGCTGAGATTTCTAGGGCGTTGAGTGTCACTGTAATAAAAGCATGTCAAAATTGCAAGTGAATTCATTAAGATCAGGAGGGACAAGTTATCTGTAGGGCAAAACTGTTCCCAGTAGACCTTTTCATTAGCTTTTTATTGGTAGTATAATTTTCTAGGGCGTTATTTCACGTTATGGAGGAAATCTGTTTTAGGCTTGTTTCTTTTGCCACTGAAATTATAAAGCATTTGTTTAGGGGCTCTGACAGAAGGCAGTTTTGCTGTCTCGGGGGTTTGAAGGGTTTTGGCACCTGCAGATGTTTCCCTATCACGTACCTTTCTCCTGCCTCTGTTTTGGCAGTTGCTCAGCCTTATGTGAGTGAAACATCCCTCTCTCAGCCTTGATTCAGCATCAGGCACGCATTTGCGAATACAGCACACAATTTTTCTTTCCAACATCATTTTTCCTTCAGACAAAATTGGATTTATTGCATAATAAATATGTTCGCTACAGCTAAGGTGAGTTGGTGGTTAAAAACAACTGTGGTTTACATCCCTTTTCAGACCACCAAAGCCCAGCCCTCTGGTTTGTGCTGATGCATTACCGCTGACAGCAGTAATTTTTAGTGACAGATACAGAAATGTCCTTAGGGAAAATACAATAGTGATGGGAGTTTCCTGTGGGAAAAAAGCTTTTTTTTCCTCTTCTTCTTCTTTTTTTTTTTTTTTTTTAAGTGCTTTCACCTTTTCTGGTTTTTGTCTTTCGAGACAGTTTCTTCACAGGCATTCAAAAGCTCTTGATCCCATTCCTTTCACTGTGATTTAAGGTCAGTCTGCATCTTACGAGGAATAAGCAGTTTCTTTTAGGATGAAACCTGAAAAATTGGCTGCGCTTTCCAATTGTATTGGATCTAAATGACAAGCCAGCTGTGATCTGTATTTGTTGCAATCATTGGAAAGACCACACCTCTGTATGAAACACTGTCTTTTGCATAGCAACTGATACCGTGAGTTAAGCTGGATTGCACAATTCAGACTCTAATCTCGACTGGAAAGATAGCATCAATTCTGAGTCAGAACCATATTTTCTTGTATCTCAGAGAGAGGATATTTTTGCACAGCAAATGGCAGAAATTTACATGTATGTAAATGGATTTAATCTTGATCCCACCGGTCCTAGTGAGTTCTGGGTCAGGTAAGTCTCCCACTGAATGCAAATAGCTGTTTATGCATCCCAGTCGGAACAAAGGCTGGATAGGGCCCCCTTGGCAGGATCTCCCCATCGCAGTGCAAAGGAAGAACTGCAGTAAACAAAGGGGAGGAGACTCCCAGGGGAGGATGAAGGTTACAACATCCAGAGATCCTGAGATTCACCTGTTGTTCTAAACCATTTAGTTGGGTCATAGTCCAGAACCAAAAATTTTCATTTGAAAAAAAAACCCAACATTGCTAGGTGATAACATTATAGCTGCTTACATGATTTGTAAATCACGATCTCGTCAGAGCACGGAAATGACTAAGTAAATAACTGCCCACAGCTCAGGCCATACTTACATGGACGGGCACAAGCAATCATGAAGCTCATCTGTCCATACCCTGAGCCAACAAAATATAAAGTTGTTTCAGCCTGGAAATCCATTATTAACATCACATGAACTTGCACTAACAAGTAAAATTTGGCACAAATATCAACTGCTTTTTCTCTTAGTTTGTCTACTTGATTGGCATAATTCTGTTAAACTCACAATTTTCTTGGCCTGAACGTAGCTTGAAATGTGTTGCTTTTGAGTCAGATCTAGATGCGTGCTTGAGTGCCCAAAAGCGTCTGTGTTTTTTCAGCTGCAGCAGCTGCTTTATACCAGATAACGCCTCTCACTACAAATCTTTGCACTGTGAAATCCCGGTTTCACTGCCATCAGAAGGAGCAGGAAAGGATAATGCCCCTTCCTGCAAATCTCGCCTTGACTAAATACACTGGGAAATCTTGTTATCGGTAGGAGTTCTCCACTCGGCTTCACAAAGCCAGGATTTCTGCTGTGTAGAGAAGTGTACTTTAATGTCACATCGTGTCCTTAACTTTGACCTGAAAATTATTAACTAAGATCATTTTAACTGTTTTGGCTCTTGATCTCAGAATATGTTCTTTTAAGGAACATGGTGAAATGGAAGAAAACAATTAATCGATACATTTACTCACTTGTCCTTGCATATTTTGCTCTACTAATGGTAACTATTACCTCTTGATAATAATGGAAGACATAATTGCTGTTGTAGTAGTGTCAGCGATCCCAGGACCCCTGTGCTAAACACGGAACAGAAGGCAGTCCCCATCCTAAAGAGAGTACAGCTACGATGGGATGTCATCAATACACTCGTGTAGTTGTATTGATTCGCATTTGAAAGAGTGTTTAAGGATAAGATGCTTGGATTTTGTTTTGATCAGGATACTGACTAAGATATTAATGCTGCAATTAATACTTGTTTCTTTATGTTTGATTATAGTGTGCTTGTGATGTGAGAAGTTTAGGGCTAATGGCACATGTAGCAATCCATTGTTTTGTTTCTAATTGATGAAGTTGTGCGCAGGAAATGACAAACACTCGTGTTGCTGTCGCTCTGTGAGCCTGGATTAAGCTCTCAACTACTGCAATTGTCTCCTGACATGGCATGGAAGTTGTACTGACTTAAAATACCTCAACACCTAGAACCTGACTTGGGTATTTTTTTTTGGAAATGTTTTTAGCAGGATTCCCTAAGATGTGGCAGTTTGTTGTGGACCCTGTTATCTAAATATCTGAATCATCCCTGCATTTCTAACAAGCTTACTTCCAAATAAACGAGTGCAGTAGCAGACTGACGTTATCACTGGATGAGATGGAGGTAAAGAGAGTTTTCCTCAAAGTCCCATAGCAAATCTGCAGCAGAGACACTGAGTTCTGGGATAAAGCTGCCGTCACCTCCCGGCCAGAAGGTGCTTTGAACTCTGATCTGAGTGGGAGGAGATGGAAGGACTGAACCCGCTGATCAGGGAATAGTACAGTTACTTTAATTGTGACAACTGAGTGCCAAGATTTTGATGAGGCCAAGTGTATTCATTAGAAATTGATGGTTATTACAATTAATAATACACTGAAATTAATTACTAGGAAGAAAAATTATGTCCGTGATGATCCATCCACGTGAATGGATCTGTGGCACTTTCTTCTCTTGCCATTTGCACTGTTTTCCTGAAGGGACCGGGGTTTCCAGTTAATTCTCAGAGTGACAGTTTAATGTATTTATCTGATGTAATTCATTCCCCTCCTCAGCCCCATCTCTGAGCAACAAAGCAGGAGAAAATAGCTGCTCATCCACCCCTTAATCCACGCAGAGTAAGGCAGAGACACTCTGAACTAGCCTGACAGGAACGATGACCGACAGAGCAAACGGCTGGGGGCCCCGGAGGGAAACCTGCCGAGCTTTGGTCCTATAAACCGCCTAATCCCTTTGGATCTGAGTGCCTTTGGAGCTGCTGAAAGTGTTCCGGGGCAGAAGATGCGGTTGTGCCCGTTTGCTAGACTCTGAGTCCTGATGTCTGGGTTTTTAAGCTACTTATTATGGGGGCGGTGGGAGTGATATTACAGCGTGGCTCCAAGCCAGCTTAGGTCTGAGAATAAGATTTCCTGGAAGCTCATCTTTGCACCACTTCAGGACTGCACAGACCATTATTCTTTCACTGAGAAATGGGTTCCTTGCCAGTATCCTCAGCGAGCACACGTGCACATGTGTGTAGCAATGCCTGAGACCTCGTAAAAATGAGATTCTATCTGGACATGATAATTCACTTGAAGCAGACAGGAAAACTGAGGCAGAAAGACTTACCCCGTAGGTAAGCATTGAAAGCTGAAGGCAGGAAGAAGGTTAGTAGAGGAGTTCTTCCAGAATAATTTTTGGGCTCAGTCTTACCCATTTTTTTTCAGAATAAAGAAAAAAGTGTGTGCTGATGAAATCTACTGACTCTCATCCAGACTTTATCCTCAAAAGCAGGGGAGAGTCAGGGTGTTTTACAGAAAGAGCGGTGTGACCTTCAGGACCAGAGCAGTAGAGAAAAGATGACATTCAAAGTACGAAATGCAAATGCATGCATTCGGGGATTAATAACTAATCAGCTATAAACAGGGAATGTTTAATTTGGAGATAACAAAAGAAGGGGAGGACCTGGGTGTGATAAGTGATCACAGCAGATCTGTGAGCTATGGGAACTAGGCAGACAACGGTGATATTAGGATGCGTGGGAGGAGGAGAGTATTACTAGAGAAGTACAAGTGCCCTTGCACAAAAGCCAGGGGAAACTTCATCAGAAATAACGACTGTAGGTGCAGATATCAGCGGTCAGTGGAAGGTGGACTGACAGTGAGACAGCCTCGGAGCAGGGCTGCCAGGACAAGCCGCCTCTGTGACCCAGCAAAGACCATTCCAAATGGGAATATGGTCACTAACTGTAAATATATCAAGGGCGAACATTGCAAAAATGAGAACTATTTTAGAGGAAAGGCAATATTGACATAATAATCAGTGAATTTAAAGTGGCTTGATTTAGGCTGACAATGAAGAGACAATTCTGCCCACTGGAGATTACACTTTTCGGAGACATCCAGCAAACTTCATACCCTCCCTGTGTCAGTAGATTGGCAGTGTTCAGGAGGAAGAGGAGCTCAGACAGAACCACAGATCCAGTTTCCCAGTCTTTAGCCACCAAAGGTGGGAATTTGTGTGATTCTGTGATTCTGTAATTTAAAATCAGTTCCACAGACCTATTATTTTGCTGGCCAGCATAACAGTATTGGGTAGCCCGCTCCAGCTCAGAGTCAAAACACAACGGTTTGGCCTGCATTTTTCTTTTTCTTTGTGTCTGCTGTGTTTATCTCTGGTCCTTGGAGAGCATCCCTGTTGATTTGTTAGGAGCCCGGGGCTGGACTCTCATCCAATGTCCCTTTTATTTCATGGCAGTATTGCTGCCTGACTTAACTGCTAGATGTCCTTACCAAATCAAGCCAGTGGCTTGTCCAGTGCAGTATCATTTTTTTACCATCAACAGTTGATGCCTGGTATTTCTCTGGATGGTGAAACTCCTCCAGAATGCACCCAGCTACTTGAGCAATGCTGTGAATGGGAGAAAAAATTCCTCCGTTGTCCCTAGAGGCCACCATGCTCATGCCCTGAAGCAGAAGGCTTCATTACCCCTATTTTTTTCCCTTGGGTTATAGGACTGCCAGTGTTATTTGCAGTCATAAAATTTTCCAACTCAAGTTTGAAACCCAGTCAACATTGTTTGTCTCAGTCGCCTTCCTGCGGCTGCAAATTCCTCTGCTCTGCTATGCGCTGGACACAGCGATTTCCTTTTAGGAGCCCGCCATGTGCTGCCCTTTAATTTCACACGGACCCTGCTTTTTCCCGCAGGGTCTGGCTGAGGGTGCTCAGCACCTCGCAGGATGGAGCTCGCTGCTCAGGGATGGCCTTCATGTTAGCAGGACTTCAAAGAGCGACGCACAGGTAGGGATGGGAGTCACAGCTATGGGGCAAATAGCGTCCCCTTAGCAAGGCCAGGCTGGAGGAGCTGTTTGCTTTCCTTGTCTCCACGGTTCTGTTAGCAAAGGGTGCAGTTTTTGCAATGCCCTCCGTAAGCCCCGTTGAGATGTCTCTGAATCATCTTTCCATAGCGCAGGCCAAGGAAATTCAACTGTATCCCCACCCATTTTTGTTGCTCTTTAAATGAGCCTTATGCATTCAGAAGTCAGGAAGTGCACTGCAGAAATTGTGGGGCTCAATTAGTTTTATTTGTTCTTTGGCTCTAGACTTTTTTTTCCCCAATAAGTAAGGATAAGAACTTCCTTTTTTTTCACCCTCTTTCTTTTCTTTTCTTCTCAAATGACTCGCATTCTTCCAAAATTAGAGGTTTGCAGGCTCTGGGGCTGTATAAAAGAATATGAAATCTTTTTATTTCAAAGAAAGAATACTATTGAAAGCAAAATCATCTACAAAGGTGCCCAAGGGTGGCTACTGTGGTAAAAATGGAAAACACAAGTTGCTTCTGCATGACATGGTATGTCCTCTAAGCCAGCATTGACACTCTTTGTAACAGATGTGGCAGGGAAGGGCACAGGTCATCCTGTGCTAGATATTTTTCTGGAGTAACCCACATGAAAGGGAAGGCAACAGGATCCTATATAAAAGGGAAAAATCCAGAAATCTAGGAATTTAAAGATTTGCTTCCCTTCTATCTCCTGAGATTCTAGATTTAATAGAGGCAGTGACTGAAACTGCTGCGTAGCTCTTGTCGTGGCTCCAAGACAAAGCCAGGGACCTCAGCGACAACCACTTTCATTCTCGCAGGGAGCGCTGAGTCCGCAGGGTAGCACTGGGGTGGAAAGAGGCTCCACGCTTAGTTAAAGGAAGGTGCTGGGTGCACTGGGATGGAGGTTAGAGCTCCCTGGGCATCCCTGCTGCAGAGCTACAGGGGGTTGCGGGGCCGGCATGAGCTCCAGCTGATAACGATAGGAAGGCAATTACACACCTGCCAGTACATCTGTTATAAATAGCTCCAGAGGCTGATTCATGGCTTGGTTTATTTGATGCTTGTTTTTCCCTTCCTTTTTCCTTTTTTTTCCCCGCTCTACTCCCCTTCTGGCAATAGCAGTGAGGGCCTGGCTGAGTTGGCTTGCTTAGCTGACAGGGAGGAAGCTGTTCGGTTAGTATATGAGCATCTCCTCTTCAAACCCAAAATCTGTCAGCAATGCAGGCATAAAGTCAGCTGGACAGAAGGCACAGAAGCATGTGAAGAACAGTGAATTCAGCAGTCCTGGGCTACCATAATCCTGCAGCAAGAGAAGGTACTTAAAAATTTCAGGTAGCTCACAGCTGAAGGCTGTGGCTGCTTTTCCTCTTCTTGGATCTCTCTGGGAATGTCAGTGCAGACGTGAAGTGGGGGCTCTTGTGCCAAATAGGCCTGGTGTCTGTGGAGACAAACTATTTCTGCTCCTCCAGTACCCGGGGCTCTGCTTCTTATTGTTTCCCTCTTTGCTGTTGGCAGAGAGCAGAGGGGTTGCTGTCCTCCCTCCTGGCTTCAAATGGGATTACAGTTATCCAGGCTGATCCTTGCTGCCAAGCACCCGCACTCGGTTTGCAGGTGGACAAGCCATTTTCCCCAAGGCCCTCGTGGTAGGGATATGGGGAGGGCTTCACCATAACTTGGAGCACCAGAGTAGGGCTAATCTGGCCCATCCTCTGCTCCCCCACAATTGCAGCCTTTTGCCATGACAGGGAGATCCCTCCCAGTGATGTTATTGCTGCTGTGCAGCTTCGCTCAGGGTGTCAGGATCAGCAGCCATGCTGGTCTGGCGTCTGGGGAAGATCTGAGGATGAACCTGGCCCTGGTTCTTCCCCTGAAAAACAGACATTCATTGTCAAGGACATGCTATACTTTGTAGGAGCAGACTGTAATGAATGCTAGTGCTAAGGGGGTGTAAAACAGGCAGAGAATCTGGCCTTTTTGTCTTCAGTGCCACGAGCACAAACAAAAATACCTGGGCACAATGTTTTTACTTTCATCAGGACTCTACAGATGTGAAGGGGCCCCTGTTAGATCATTTGCAGAGATAATTTGGAACATGTAAATAAATCCATCCCTGTCTCTCCAGAGATCCCAACTCAGATGTTGCATGCTGTAAACTCCAGCATTTGTAGCTCTCATTTACATGATCAGATGGGGAAGGGAGGCAGGTTAGTAACAAAGGGTGCAGCTGCCTGCCCCACATACTGTCTCCAAGATCAACAGATTCCTTCACCCCCCGAGGTGCTGGAGTCTTTAATCTAAAGCTCCATGGAGATGCTCCATGCAATTAGCACCTATGCTTATTACTCCCTCTTGCTCCATTCTTACCCCAAAGCTCTCTAGATAAAAGGGGAGACTTTTAAAGCTCAAAGTTTTCTGCGGCAGTTTCCTACTTTGTGCAGTTTTACCCCGCCTCTCCTCTCCCTACTCCTTTCTCCGTGGCTATGAGAATCTCACAGGTTTGTGGTTTTTCTTTTCCACAGGAAGTTCAAACTCTCCTTTCCCTTATTAGGGTTGTCTGTAATTCCATCTCCTGCACATCCATCTTGCCATCCTTGAAACTTTTTTTTCTTTTACAAACCTTTCTGTATCTCAGAGCCCAGCTAGTTATTATCTTCTTCCCCCACTGGGTGGCTGCTTATCTATTTATTTGCAAAACTGGATGGAGGTCTTGTAAGAGGAGATATTTTAATTTGATTTCCAGCTGTCTTTGCTCCAAAGACAGGAAGAAACTTAGAAGAAGGAAGACTTTAGGAGGTTTATTTTCCTAGTCCTAACCAGAATGTGGAAAAATGTGTGGCAGGAATCAGTAGTTTTTGTTGTTACCTTGGCTCTGCTGCATTCTCAGGCCACGTTCTTGGGCAAGATGCTTCATCTTTGAGTCTGTTTTTCCCGGTTATCAATAGACAGAATCAGATGGGTTGGTATATCTTCCAGGGATGCTGTAATCTTTAATTAGATGGTCCCTGTAGAGTACTTCCAATATGCAGCTTTCTATGGTAGAGTTAACTGTTATTGTCCAGAGAAAAATTATGCTGGAGTAAGTCCTGTGTCTTCCCAAGAGGCTGAGTGAAGGATATGATATGTGCTGGAGAAGCAATAAAGGGATGGGGATCAATTCTTTTTAACCACAAACTCCTAGGGGATTTGTGTGATTTCTAGTGGATCTGCAGATGGTAACTGAGAAAAGAAAGCTTATTGACAGTTGGTTTAAACTGATTATATACAAGAGAATGGAAAATTTATAGGGATTTTCATCCAAAAAATGTTGGAAACTACTGATGGCTAGAAATGGGTCAACACTAGGGTGGAAGAAGTCAACAAAGACTTGCTCAAACTTTCATGTGAGTTCCTTTGTGACTGTACACCTGTGGGGTGTTCTAGGGATGGGTCAGCTCCCAAGAATAAACCTGGAACTAGTGAATTTTAAGGAGCTCTGATTTTAATTCATATAGTTTAGTTTCTGTGGTTTACATCAAAAGACACCAAAATGCTGGGAAAACCTCTGGAGCAGCCACACCTCAGTTTTGAGAAGGGCAGTTCATTCACAGCTACTTCAGTGCTCTTCCTTTTAAGCTGTATTAATTGTTTTAATAAGCAAAACAGTTTTCTTTCTAGAGCATTCTAGTCTTTTAGCCTGCTAGTCGCTTAAGTGGTGTCCCCACATGCTAGAAAGTTGCCCTTGTTTTTTCTTTGTCTGACTTCATTTATAAATTTTTCATTGAGTTTGAAATGGGCAAGAAAGAATAGAATTCTTGGAGGACAGATAATTCTGTCACCGGCACAGTCTCAGAGGTGTTCGCTGCTCTCAGCACACCAAATCCTGCCGCTGTACCCTCAAATCAGGCAGGTAGCCATGAAAATAGGGAATTAGGTGGCTAGTTACCTGATTTGCATGCACAAATTGATATTTTTATGTGAAAATGCAGCTTCTTACAGATGTAACTGGTTAGGTCTATTTATTTTGTTTCTCTTTAGAATATTCCATCAGTTTCTTCTGCCACTTTCACTTGCTGCAAATTAGGGTCAATCCAATTAAGCTGGTGAAGTTGCCTCAATGAAAACTAGTATGAGCAAGAAGAGAACTGGGTTTATTGTCTGTGTGATGATTGTCACTTGATAAAAAAATCGGTGTGTGCTGTGCTGGGATAGTTGACTTTGCTGCATATTTGAGATATTTCCCACTCTAAGTATAGGAAATACTTGAGCAAAGTCAACAAGAGTGTAGTCAGCAAGCAGTTCTCTTTAGGTGCCACCATCATAGCTGTGTGTTGTGCTGACGGAGTGAATTCCAGATGGAGCTTGGAGAAGTGATGATTAATTTCCAGCAGTTCCGAAGAGGAAATTATACTCGTTAAATCAATCGAGGTGAATTTCAGCTCTTGCATAAAAGACACCCTAATTGCATTGGTGAATTCGGAATGAACTGCAGTACGGTGTGCAGGAAGTTCACACACCCCTTGTACTATCATTAATGATTGCAAAAGAGCCTGAAATGTTTACTCACTCGGCCAATAACATGTTTGTGTTCCCTCTCTTTTTTTTTTTTGACCTTATTTAATTGCAACGGGAAGGGGGCAAGTATATGGCTAAATAACAGCCCTTGTGCCTCAGATCGGCCTCTGATGAAGTGGAATGATGCACTGAATAAACCCTTGGCTGCTCTTGCTGGGTCACGTTGCACCACGACGGCGCAAGCCAAGCTGGTGTAAAATCTGCCATACGGCTCCAGTCACGACACCAGTTCTCTGCAGCTGAAGATCTGTGTCTGGCTCTGTGCTTGGGAACATCAGTCATGGTTTGTTGTTATTTTCAGCCTGCCCTACTTTGCGCTGTCATTAATCATGGAGAGAGGTAGATGGGACGGGGACAAGACTGGCAGTTCCTTTGGTGACATTCACACAGCCGTCAGTGCGCAGTCAGCCCGTGCCCCGCTCGCTCTCCACCGAGCCTTTCCTTTCCCAACAGCAGGGTCAATGAGACATTTAATTTATTAGCTGTGCAGGGTGATTTACTGGCATCAAATTAATATGAATTAAATTCACAAGGAGCCTGTGGAGAAGAAAAGCAGCTAAGGAATGAGGCAGCCAAGTCTTTTGTGGGTCTGTGACTCATGAGGTTGCAATTAGGCCACGTAGCGCAACGGAAGGGATGGCCACTGTCTCTTCCCATTGCAGAGTCTGTTGAGGACAGCAGTGCAGTTGCCTCAGGTTGACTGTTGGGTGCTTAATTCAGCCTGTCGTGCTTTGGGCACAGGCTGGGTGAAGATTTTCCATCAGCCTCTCCTATTTTTAACTCCCTCCCTCTGTCTCTCACAAAATGGCAATACTTAGGAAAGGGCTGGGGTGGAGTTTTGTCTGTGTCCAGGCTGAGTGCAGCCAGGTTGTGTGTGGTCCCTGTCACTTTATGGGACTTGGGTAAACACCAATTGCTTTGTTATGTGCTGAATAGGAAAGTTAGCCCCAAATTAGCACTAATGTGAGGTCATTTAACCCTTATGGGGAGGTCTTTTGAAAAATCATAATAGAGCCATGCAGGAGTCAGGACAAACCAGTCACAGAGCCCGGCCAGGTTTTGTGCAAGATTGACAAAGTGCACTATTTTCACGCTGAGACAGGGGTCAAAAATGTAAATACTCGGCAACCAGCCGAGAGAGACTTTCCCCCTGCTGGGCTGATTATTCCTAAAACAGGTGCTGCTCCCAAATCCCCATGCAATGGCTACAAGCTCCCCATTTTATTCTTGCAGGGTTTCAGACCAGGAGAATTAAAAGTGAATTGGAGTCGAGATGAGCGTCAGCATCTCTCAATCTAGTGTATTCATTGACATAATGGTTGCTGGGTCAGGGCAGCTCTTCCTGCAATTTCATTGTCCAGCCCTTGAAACAAGAGCTAGTCTCTAATTGCCATTGAAAATAACTGTGTGTGGCTCGTCTGGGACATGTAGCAGCCTGTGAGTGAATAAAAGCTTTTATAGGCGTGATACAGCCACTGGTGTCCTCCTTCCTCGGGCAGCTATGGGCTCGGGATGGGCAAACATTTCCAGCCTGCCTTGCTCCTTGGTGGTAGAAGCAATAGTCTCTGCTGGTCAAGACGTCTGAAGTGGGGGTCTATATGTGTGGGGGAGTTTGCTTTCAAGCAAGGTCCACCCTGGGAGAAAGCTGTGATGACCTATTGGACTAAGCAAACTCTCAGGGGGCCGCAGACCTCCTGTAACTGAGGTCCCTCCTTTGCAAGATTTATGAGAGCTGTTGGTCAAGCCACGAAGGTGGGGTTAGGGGAGAAGAGCCCAGGGTCAGTGGAGGCCATGGGTGTTCCTGGTGTGTGCTGGGTGAGGCAATGGGTGCATGTGGATCCCAGCCAAGGGAGGAACGTGGACCATGCTGTTGTGTGGTGGCACAACTGGAAGGTGGGCACCGATAGCCCTGACGTAGGGCACAAAGAGGTTACAGTGTGATGGAAAGACGTGTGGGAGGGTATAACATGCTGAGCTGGAGGGAGGGAAGCGACTCAAGGAGCCTTGCTGCATGCCATGGTCTGGCAAAAACAGCAAGGTGGGTGTCCCTCTTATCCCCACTGCCACACAATCGAGTGTATGGGGACCTGGCTCAGCAGAGATTCCTTATAAGACCGTGTTGGGCATTTTGGGTGCACTGGCCCTGCAAGAGCCTCCATGGCTGGGAGAATGGGCTTAGATTGGAAATAGGAGAGGCTCTTTCATGTAGCCCACTGCCTGTGGCTTTAGGCTGGCAAGCCCAGAGGGCTGTACTATGCAGATGCGAACAATTTGTGTCTCCATCTTCGTGGGGACCTCTGCGCTGTGCTGTGTTGCAAGGTAAAGGCATATCTCGCAGTGTAAAGAGAGGAGAGGTTTTCCCAGCTTTACAAGAGACTGGGAAGATAAACCCTTAGAGTGTGGGGCACTTGGTGGGATCAGAGGCCCCAGACAGGGAGGAATCCTGACCCTTGGAGCTGCCTGAGCCTGCCAGCCTGTGCACTGGCAAAGAGAAGAACTGAAGGCTTTACCCAGCTAGCTTTCTACAATATTAGGCACATTTAAAGTTCCCATATGGTTTATGCCCACTTTAAGTCCAAAAATCAGGAGAGAAGCCTTGGTTACTTTTTCCTGGTGAAAACCTGGCCGTAATTCCCTGAGTGCCAGTGAGTGCTGGCTCTCTAATTCCAGCCTTCCCGGGATGATTCCCCAGGTTGTTGTTGAGAAATGCCTTTCTGCCAAGTAGTCGGCAGGACCGGAAGCTCCAGATACCTTCTCATCTGGAAAGGAAATCAGACAAAATGCCAAGCCCAGGGGGCAAAATTTCAGTCTTGGTGCCAGTCTTGCTTATTACGTATCTGGGTTCTGCAGCATGGTAGACTTTCATCATATAATTTATTTGCTTCTCAACATCCCTGCAGTTATTAAAAGCATCGTACTCAGAACTGCCACCCAGGGTTTCTCTAATAAGTACATCTGCCTTTCGGGGCAATTTTGGATTGTTCGTTTTACAGCTTGACCTCAGGCAGCGAATGGCCAGAATTCGATCTGGGTTCTTGTTAGCCAGGGGAGCTGCCTGGGGTCGTGAGGACATGGGAGATCACAGGGAGAAAGGATCTGATACTACAGGGATGGGCTCTGTAGAAATGTCAGCCAAATGTCATGCTCAGGTCAAGGGGGAGAGTCTCCAAATAGCCTTGCCTGCACACTGCCACGCAATGCCAGCTTGCACACTGCAAAGGGCAGTTTTAGCTTGTGTGGAAGAAAAGAACAATCCACAATCCAAAATCTCCCTTGGGAAGGCTCCCAATGGCCCTGCGTTGCCCCATTTGGTGACTCTCAAGGTACAACGCTGGCTCCAGAGAGCTGGCTGGGCTCGCCAAATATCATCTCATATAGTAGGACTAAGTAGCTGGGTGTGAGGAGAACTCCTTAGGTTGTGTTGTCCTCCCCGTCTATGGTCCTCCTCCTTCTGAAGCGTGGTTAAGGCAAAGTAGTAGTGTAATGCAATTAATCCCACCAGCTGGAACGCAAAGGCAATGAAGACCTAAGACAAGGAGTAAGCTTTATCCCTGCCTGCCTGCTGAGCACCTTCAAGTGCAAGAACAAAAATGAAGGGGCAGGTAGGCCAGCTGGGAGCCTCATTTCTTGTTTGTCTGACCTTTTATTCAAGAATGGATAAAATTTGTTTAAATTCTTTTAATAAGGCTTTCTTTTACCATTTAACATCCGTCAGCTGAACTCCATCTTCAGCTTTGACCCTCTCTACTGAGCTCTGAATCTGGCTGCTCCTGGGGCTGACCCCGATTGGATCCTTCTAGTTCATCCTAAAATTATTTTGTCCTCTGCTGAAAATCACAGCAGCAGACACTGATTTCACTGGCAGTGATTAATCCTAAAGCTACTGTAGGAGCTCACAGGAAAAAATCTCACTGTCAAGGTTATAAATCCTTGAGGTTCAGATTAAATTGTAGCTTCCTTTTTGTGTCTTTTTAGGACTCATCTGTACTTGGGTTTTGCCCACAAGTACCAGTTCCGGCTCCAGCAGAGACACGGTTTATGCTGGTGCAGTAAAATTTGTTTGATCTTGTTTCAAACCGGGGTAAAAATGCGTTGCTATAAGTCACATCTCCACTAGTGGTTTGCGTGGGTGACTAGACACTCAGGGTAGGCAAATTTTTCTAAGACTCGCATAAAATTACTTGTTGTACGGTCATGGCTGCAAATCCCATGAGAGCCCCAGGGGTGGCATGTGTCCAAATGCTTAGTGCGGGACTGCCCAAACAGGCCTGCGACTGGAACAGGCACAAAGGCTGCGAGAGGCAAAGCTCAGGCACTGGGATGTGCAGCGAGCAGCGCTTTGGTCTCCTGCTTTCCATTTCAGTGCCTTAGAGACAAGCGATGGCCACAGATCCTCCCTGAATATCAATGGCGACTGCTGTTGCTGCTCAGACCCAGCGTCAGAGGTTTGCAGGTAAATTCGGTTTGCCATTCTCAAGCCATCAGTGCCTGATACTTGGGTGCCATACAATATTTGTGGGCAAAATATGAAAGTGTCCGCTTAGAAAGGAGGCTGACTCTCAGATCTTGAAGTAAAAGAAGATTGATTTATTTATTTAACAAAGCGAAAGCCACAGTTTGTTTTGTAATAGGTATGTGCTGCTTGCAGGAGGCATTTTCTATGAGGTAGGAAAACCTCCAAGCTCCTAAGGGACAGCAGACCTTATGTGCTAACTGCCATCCAAGGTGTTCTTGGTGCACCTCTTTAAATGTTGCAAAACTACCTGATATTTTTCCGCTCCATGGGACAATTGGTACCTTGCAGTGAACTTTCTGTTAATCCCCCACCAACCACCTGCCTCGAGAAGGGAGTTCCACCCCTACAGAGCCTGATGGAAACCAAACTTACCTACTGGATTTGCTGTGCAGGCAGGCTCATGGATTTATACATTTGACCTAGATGCTGGGCAATCTAAAAAGGATCTAATATGTTCTTACAAGGTTTGGTTAGATTTATTATCTGAGAAGGTGATGCACTGATTAATTTAGGTTTCATTTAAGATGGCAAGATTTTCCACTGTAGATGTTGGATTATGGCCTGGCCAGGAAAAGTGAGCAATATGAGCAGGTAGAGCGAGTCAGAATTAAGTGGGCCTCTATTTGGTATCAAACACAAGAGACAGGTGCCAGCTGGGAAGCAAAGAGAGCTTGCCCACTACCAGAGCGTGGAGTAGATGGGTATCTGTTTTCGTTTCTCTCTTCTAGACTTCAGAGCTGTGGGGAGGATGTTTGGGAGAGATGATGCCAGTGGAGTTTCAGGCCTCCTCCAAGCCGCCGTGTACCGTAGGGAGAGATCAGAGGGGAGTCTGCGTTCCTTGCAGCTTTTGGTCTCTGTCAGCAGGAGATGCGCTGCGGTGTGTGGGCTCTGGCAGGTGAAGACCTGATACCTGGCGGTGATTACCTGCATCCTCACCTGATCACAGCTTCATCCAGGGCTGGATGGAGGGGGGCTGTGCAGCTGGGGGGGTGCTGGGGTAACTCAGAAGGTCCCATGTCCCCTGATGAAGCTTTCCCTGCTGTTACTCTGTGTTGGCAGAGCGCCGCTCGCAGCAGTGGTGCACAGCACCAAAGGGGAGCCAGAGAGCCACCGACTCCCTCATGCCATCAGACGGAGATGACAGCTCAGTTCCCTTGAGCTGCGCTTGAACCAGAAGGTTAAGTCCAAAAGTTCGAGTTTCCTCTTTCACCAGCCCAGAACTGTCATTTTTACAGGAGGCTTCAGCTTTGCTTGGGTTTTGCTGCATCACCCGACACACTGTGGGCTCTGCATGTTTTTCACGGAGGGCTCTAGTTTCCCCTTTGCTGGCTGCACGTTAGCATGACAAAGCTGGAGCCCTTGGGGAGGGAGCAGGACCAACACCGGGCCTGGCTGCTGGAGATTTTCAAAGGGAAATCCCTCCCTGCCTGTGAAGAGCTGAGAACTAGAGCTCTAAGTACTGCTGCTTCTCCCACATGAGGTTGTTCAGCAGTTTGTGCTGTGTTACCTGTGCGGTGTCAGCCAGCGAGACGATAGCTCCCTGACTCATGCAGGGCCCTTGGCAGGGGTTTCCAGTTTTCTCAGTGGAAATGAGATTCAGTTCCCACAGTTGATGTACCAAGCCCCTGCCCAGCCTCGCCACTTCTCCCCTCCCTCTGCGTTTGCCTTTTCATTTGAATGCTTCTGGAGCAGAAGGTGTCTCCAAATCAGGCCTGGGATCTAAGCACAGAATCCCAACTCCAGGGACAATTTTAGAGTCAAATCAAGATTGTGGAGCCAACTTCTTCCTCTTCTCTATAAATAATCAGGTCCAACAGCTGTCTCCTCGAGGTATTGTGGGAAAGTCAGCTCCTGCCAAAGTGCTGAGACAGAGAAAGGCAGGATGACTGCTGCCGTGTGCTAATTCTAGCCATCCCAAAACATCCCCTGTACCAGTATCCTGTGACTGGTCCAGATGAGTAATGACCGTTGTAGAACAGAAGTGAGAAATAATTAAAATTTGCAGAGTGCTTTGATGGTTCCAATACTGACCAGCCTCAGCACTAATATATTGTGAGCTATGGTCCTGCCAAACGCAGGGCTGGCTTAGAAACCACAAGCCAGGTCCCTGGTAGATGCAGGACTGGCTTTAAAATTGCTTAACTTTGTGGGGTGTGCGAGTGAGTTATTTTCGTTTCTGTCTCTTCATTCCTGAGCCTATAGGGATTGTTTTGAGGCATTTTGCAACAATCATGAAGGATAGAGATTTTTTTTATGCCGAGAAAATTTTCACATGATCATGTGGTTACAGGAAGTCAGGCTTTAAAAAGGTAACTAAATAAACTAATAACAACAGCAAGTATCAGCAGATTTGTGATGAAACCATGAAAGCTGGCAAACCGGAGACATTATGAGTTCCAGATGTTGCGCACAGATAAGTATCTCTGGCCTGAGCTTTTCTAATTATCTACAGAAACTAAGTTGTCATGTAAAGGTGTCTTTCAAGGCTCCCTGAGTAGATTCATTGTAGTCCACCAGGATGGACTCATATTCATTCATAATATTTCCCTTTTTTATTTGCTACCTAGGTTTTACTGAATGAAATCCCGTTTCTGTGCCGTGCTCAGATTGAAATCAGAACTGGCACCTCTGCAACTGCGTGAACTGAGCAGACACTGGGATGCAAACACTCTTCGTACTTCAGCTGGAGTCTGAACCTGAGCCCAATCTCTGCTGCTGGAATCTACCCCACTGGCTGATAAGGGTAATTTATTCTGAGCAGTTTGGGACACCTCTGCCAGTGACATTTCCATATCTCTGCTCATGAAGGGCTGATTAATGGTGAACGGAGTCAACTGAGGTGTCTGAGACCAAACTCATCTCTGCTATAGCGTCACTGGCTGACATCAGATAACTTCCTGAAGGGAGGCAGCTTTGATCAGTCTGCAGCAGTGGGGGAAATGGTTGGGAGCAATACCCAATGTTTTGCATCTGGTCCATTTAAAAAACTGTTTTCATGTTTAAAAATAAGTTTCTCTCAGTGAGGAATCTCAGCACTGCGGTAACTGTGGGCCCAGCCGTCAGCCTTCCCTTGCGCTGCTGGTAACATCGACAGCACCTTCTGCTCCTGGTGTGGTAATCACTGTGGGGGGAGGAATTCAGCTCCTTGGGTTTTTTTGCATTTGTGTTTTGAGTTGTATGTGTGATACAGTTGATGGGAGGGAAGTCCTGTGAGTTAGGTATGGCTCACTGTTGAGTGCTGGGGTTAGAGGACAAAGTATACTTGGAGGCAATCTGCAATCTCTTTTAGAGAGGACCCAAGTTTCCTCTGTGAAACTTTCCCCTGACTCCTTCCCTGTACATATTTGTTGCTGAATATCACAGGAAGCCTGAGCCTGGGCAGCAAATTTGGCTGAAATGAAGAACAACCTTGCTACGTGTCCAACCAACACCCTCCCTCTATGGACTAAACTGACATGTCCATTCCCAGTGTGAGTTTCTTCTACCTGGGTTTGGATCGACAAGTGTCAGCTATAGTCAGCTCCAGAGTGAGAACACGGCCCAAGCTCAGGTCAGAGCACGCAGAGAGAACACGTGTATGTTCCTGCTGTGGAAGTACAGGGGACTTTGCCTCAGCTGTCCAGACTCTGGAGGATTTTAGTCCTCACAGCTGCCCAGCGAGGCCTTTTCCAAACACTTGAATCCTTTTGTAGGTGAGAAAAAGTGAAGCTTCTTCCACTAAGAGAGGGTGGCTGAGAAGGTGGGTCGTGTTTGTTTATTTAAACTGAAGGTGGCTGCCCTGAAGACTGTTAGTTGGGTCAGTTGTTTGCAACCCAAACTTGTTACTGTGTAAAAACTGGTAGAACTAGATAAAGACAACAGGAATTTTCCTATAGCCCCCTGGGCTACAACAGATAATAACAAACTGGCCTGACTCTATTAAAAAAACATTTAAGCATCAGGTCATGTTGTTTAGTAGTACTAGGATCCAGCAGAGCCAGCCAGCTTCCCAGATAACCCGCAGATAGAGGTGTTCACCTAACTGGAAAACAACTGCCGGGAAAGGGTCAGAGGGGCCTGTCTCTCTTGCTTGCTTCAGAAGGCCTTTTTTTTTTTTCCTTTTCCTCATTATTACTCTGACAATAGCACCATAGAGTGACTTCTGTAGCCTCTGTTGTGCTATGTGTTGTACAAACAGAGCGAAAGGGCAGTCCTGCCAGACTGAGATTTGCAGCCCAAGGAAGTTCCAGTTCAGGTTTTCATTCTGCCTTCCCAAGGAAAAGGCTCTGGGAGACAGAAGGCGTCTCACTGGGAAAAAGGGATATCAAAGGTTTCTACAAACTTCTGTGGCACAAGTTGTATTTTTTTTTCTGGAAAAGCACCCAAAGCAGCCACATCTCCCTTTGGAAAACAGCTCACTTTAACCTGCTTCAGGCTGCTTCCTCTTACTGCGTATTAATTGTTGAAGTGTTTTAATAACCTTTGGTCAAAGACAGCTGAAATTCCTGGCACATCACAGGACGACTGGAAAGGATGTTTGACAGCTGTCAGTGGGAAACGCTGTGTATCCTAAAGGGATAAAAGCCCTTGCTTTGAAGTTTCTTACAAGTTATACAGAAAAGAAGCCAGGCTGGGAACAGGGAGCGTGAAATAACTTATCAGAGGTCGTACCGCAAATCAGTGGTGCAGGGAGAAATAGGAGCATCAGGGTGGTACGGTCACACCGAAGCCTGGGCAGGTCCTCCAGAGGCAGACCCAGCCGGCTCCTGACACAGCAGCAGCATCTGAGGGCTGGAGACCCGATGAGCGATGTTGTCCTGGATGGCAGAGCTGCTGATCTCTCGCTAATGAAATGCAGCTAATCACAGTCTGCCTTTGGATGTTTAAAGAGGGTTTAACAATCCAAACAGAAGTTGCAATCCTGTTGCCTTAGAGAGGGTGTAGCTGTGAGCAAAATTTGGCCCTCTCTTTTAAACTTTGCAGTTTGTCTGGACTGCTGTGTGCTTTATTTTTAGAGCATCATAAAGGGCTTTTGTTCCAAGGTATATTTAACAGGGGAGTGGAAGGGAAGTGGGAGGGTTTTGTGCATAGAGAATGTATCTCTTGGTCTCTTTCTTCTAACCCACCCCCTCACCAGATACTCTTGGAGGGTGGAGTATAAATGACAAAAAAAAAAGAGAGAGAAAATAATAATTAAAAATACTGAAATCATAGTCAAAGGGATTGTCTAGGCGTCCAGGCCTGGAGGCCTCTCAGGCGCCATAAAACTTGCATTATCACAAAAAAGACAAGGTGCCCAAGAGAATGGAAGAGGCAGGGCAAGGGTGGTCCCGTCAGGCAGGAGCTGGAGGTGCCAATGCTGTCCCTGCTTCCCACCAGGACACCTCCCACCTAGACGTGCTGGAGTGGTCCTGGTCCTCCTTCATTGGCAATAGCGTAAACCTAACTCAGGGGAGGCTGTGAGAGCCCTCTCTGTGGGAAGACTGGTGACAGGGACTTGGTAACACTTTCATCTGGCCTTGGAAAGGTGTCTGAGAGAGCAAACTCAACCTGGTGCTACCATAAAGCAGACAGACATGTGTCCGGGCCCCACAGTACTGATGCAAAAGGGCTGGTTTCTGCTGTGAGTGATCTTACCCAGGGACCATAATTCCTGGAGGCTGGGAGAGTGCCTCAGTGCTGCGGGTAGGCGCATTGCTAATTGCATAAGAAATAAGACCGTATGCGAGAACGAGCACGCGTCTTCTTAGCTGGCAAAGTCTCTCAGTCCGCCATTGCAGTAAGATCCTCGCAGGAAAAATATGAGGTCCTGGATCAGTGGCAGCAAAGCTAAGAAGAAACTTAATGCTTAGAAACAGAATTAATGAAACAGAGAGAGCTGTCCTTTTGGAGTCCCAGTGAATTTGTTCAAAGGAGAATCTGTGTTTCTGTCCTTTTGCCAGTGCTTCCCAGCTTCCGAAAGGGATCTCGTGGCTTCTCAGCCAGACTCCAGACGGACTGAAGCAGGACAGGACATGTAGCCTCAACGGGGACTGGCAGGCAGGACCAAGACCCAGGTAAGCCTAGACTGGCCCTGGCCATCCCCGCTGTGGTGCGAGAGCTGCGAGTGCAGCAGGGGGGGGCTTTAACCCCCAAAGGTAGGAATAAGGCTTTGTCAGCAGCATGTTGGTTACAAAGCTTAGCTCCAGGCAGGCAAAAGGGTCCAGTGGCTTAATTTTTCTCAGGTCCCCTATCCTAGAGCAGCAGACAGCATCATCCCTGCTGTTCTGCAAAAGGCCAAGTCTGAAAACCTGAATGTTTCCATCCAGAGGTGGATTTGGCCTGGCTGTGGTGGCACTGAGGCCTGCAGGGCACCTCTCACAGGCGCATCTCTCTCTCTTTTTTCTCTGACACAGGCTTTTTCCTGCGAAGGTCAGAACCCCATGCCCTGCCATTCCCCTGCGTGGTCTGGCTTAGCTTGTGTTTTCTCCATCTTCGCTTTTGTTGCTGGAATCTGGTAAGTCTCAGTGAAAGGTTAGAAGAAACTTGGAAATCCCCTAGGGGGATGTTGCTGCTTTGTGCGCTGCCCAGTCAGTGAAATGCTCTCTGCCTGGATCCAGGTGAAGAACAAGTACCTACGACCACAACTCTGGTCACTGTGAACTGGGCAAAGTTTCCTTAAATTAGAGATAAAATCATAATATTGATGAACTTATGCCGCCACTGCGTAAGATTTGTACTTTCCTTGGCTGGATAGGACGTACACGTTCTTTCCTCTTCTGTTGTGCTCTCACTGCTGTGCTCCCACCACTGCACGGTCTCTGCTGTGGCATTAATTCTGATCATCAGCCCCCATTCAGCTGACTTTTGGGTATTGCTGTCCTGTTCTGTACAAGGTCTTGGCTGCTGACACTCTCCAGTGATCCTCAGTGAAGTTCACATTGCTCCAGACCTTTAGTTTTCATTCCTAGAAAACAGTATTTGTCCAGTCCCTAGACTCCTGGCAGGCAGGAGTTTGCACAACAGAGTGGAGGGCGATAGTTGCTGACTGGGTCAGGCAAAGCTCAGCCCAGCATGTCCTTATCAGCCAGCGCCGATATGCCACGGTCATTCCTCATCCCGCTCTCTGAGCTGGCCACGCTCTGAGCCAGAAGCCATAGGGATGTGTTTGAAGGGTGTTGTACCCAAATTAATGTGCTCTGTCTTCACATCTGCCTGTGCAGACATGCCGTATGCCTGCCTGAGTGGGCTGGTAAGGCCATTTGTCACCAAGTTGGGAGAGCTGAATTTACTGTTATGTGAAGGGAGACTTCCAGGCTTTCTTGTATTCACCTGCTGGTGCAGGGCACTGAGTGGGACAGACTGTGAGTGAGACAGTGATGGGGGGTGAGAACCAGTGGTGGAAGCCTTTCTTTTTCCCTTTGTTTTAAGGCTTGTACCAGCTTGTCTCATAAAATCCTCTTCTGCCTTCCAAATCCAGTCAACATGAGTCACCTGCTGAGCCCATCCTTTGCCTCCTCGTTGCAACACGGATGACAGAAACCATCCAACAGGAGTGCTTGAATCCATGATGAGTTTTGTTCTATTGCATAAATCTTTTCCCCGTTTACAGGTGAGTTGCTACAGAGCTATTGCCTGGGTGGTATTCCTGCAGCTGGCTCCCAAACGGCGTGTGTCCGGACTTCCCACTGCTGCCCCGTGCGTGCCGAAGTAAGGCAGGACAGCATGCGTGAACGGTATGGAAAAAGGTTATCCCGCAGACCTATTTTCCTTACATATTCAGTGTAATGCAAAGATCCCCAGAGCCAGTATATTCGCTCCTTGTCTTGGCATCTAAAGTTAGGAGTTTTAAAGTTACTGTTTATAGAGGGGAAAAAAACCCCAAACACCTGCAGAGACTTTCTGGGGTGGGTGGCTAAGACAAGGTGAGAAAAGGAAAGAAAAGGTTAGTCTGTCAGTACAGTTACTATTTAGGAATGAGAGGAAACTAAGAGGCTTTTCTTCTTTCCTAATTTATTCCTTTATGTATTTTTGTCTGTATATTTATATATAAAGAAACAGCAAAGGACAAATCAACCCCCAGCTTCATAAAAATGACAGCTATTTGGCATCGCGGTGCATGGAACCCGTCCACCGAACTGAAACTAATTATCACAGAGATGAATAACTGATTCCACTCCTTTATCCTATCATTTTTTTATTTATTTCTCTTTTTTCCCCCGAGGGGTTTCCCCTCCTTCCCCACCCACCCGCCGCCTCCCTGCGCTCCCTCCCGGGGGCCGGCAGGCAGAGGGTTACGGCTGCACCTGCCTTGGGTGTACCTGTCCCAGGGCACCTGTGCCGGCAGCCAATCCCCCGCCTGCCAGTGAAATACCTGCTGGGGAAACCTCCACATAAATCAAACACTTCACAGGCAATGTCTGTCTTGAGCAGGTACTAGAAGAGAGAAGTCATCACAATTTACCGGCTGCAAAGATTTGGAAACACGGGGAAATATGTCTAATGAACTTGAGTAAGTAGAGGGCTGGTGGAGGGTTTTTTTGTGTGTGTGTTTACCCACTTTTCTCTAAAAGCTGAGTGTTTCTTCTGAGACTTTAAGTGCTTTGAGTCTGATGAATTAGACTCCTCGGGTTAATCCGGCTGGCCAGCTGTTTGCAAGTGGAAGTAAAAGAATGGGATGAGAGCGTTTTTCAGACTTTCTGTTCCTCACTAACCTGTTGCTGCTTTTAGGAGGAATCACTTCTTAGTGTTACTATTTAAGAGCCGTTTAAAGTCAGGATACTTTTTTGCTTTTTTTTTTTTTCCCCCCAGACTAAAATTTGACACTTTCTGTCTAGCAGCAAGTCTGTTCTGCCTCTACCCAACAAAATTTAACATAGGCTACGCTGAATCTGTGGTTTGGTTTGATGTTTTTTGGGGTTTTTGTTTGTTTGTTTCATTTTTTTTTTTTCCTTAGAAAATACCTTCCGAAGTATTTACCAATTTTGGATGAGTTTCTAGTTTTTTGAGTGTGGGGGTTGTTGTGTGGTGTTCCTTTTTTGGCTTTTTTTTTTTTTTTTAATTAAATGGATTCACATTATGGTTCTGTCAAGTAGTTACGATTCTGTCAAGTAATTATGATTGATTTTTTTTTTTTAACAACAAAAAGTACTTAACACTTTGTTGATCCCGTCTAACTCGTGCTTTTAATCTTGAGTCCTCCAATATATTTTGGACTTTGGGTACTGGTGGTATGCATTTGCAAAGCACACCTTGCCTTGCACATCTGGAATAAAAGCAAACGACTGTCGTATTGGAATGACATGGTGTAGTAAAGGCTGGAGGAATAGTGAACAATGATAGTGAATGCTGTTGTCAATCCACTTTTAAAAAGCTATCTAGGTATATAACCCTATAGGAAATAAATGTGTATCATAAAATAAAGAAATACATTGTTCAAAGCCAGGCTGGATGGGGCTCTGAGCAACTTGGTCTTGTGGAAGGTGTCCCTGCCCAGGGCAGGGGGTTGGAACTAGGTAATCTTTAAGGTCCCTTCCAACCCTGACAATTCCATGATTCTGTGATATGTCCATATATACATCTGTGTAGAGATACAGTGCTTCAGAAGGTGTATTTTGAAAGAAAAACACATACCTGTATGTGTTTACAAGCCTGACAGAGGTGTTGTGACAGCTAATCTCTTAATAATTAATAACCCTGAAAAGGTGCAGCAGTAATTGTTATTTTATGTAAATACTGGGATCTGTATGCTTGGATCGATTAAGGATCAATGACTTAAATTTTCCCTTTCTGAACTCTTTGGGTAATTTATACTTGATGCTTTTTAAACCTAAAAGTCAGGCCATGTGGTTTACTCTGAAAATGCTACGGAGTGTTTGTCTGTGTGCTCGGTGCGTTGCAGGATTAGATTGATGTATTACTAATTATGGACTGGGGCATTATGTTACCTGATGAATTACATGGTTGCTTGACTCTTCTCTTACTAACGGACTGTTAACCCCTGTGCCTTTCACATGAGAAAGGGGGGATTGATGGCAGCAGCATCCCTTTTGTGATTCAGATCCCGACTCCACATAAAAATGCCGAGTGTCCCCCTGCTCCCTGTCTTCAGGACAGATCCCGGTGTGGGGGCTCTTTGGTCACCTCCGCAGGTAAAAGGCTCTGTGCAACATTTTCCTCTAGATTGAACCTGAGGACACCTTTGCGCATCTCTGAAAATTCCACTTTAGTTCATTAACCCACAGCTGGGGGGAAAAAGTCCTCTTGGGGGTGTAAGAACTCCAGCCCGCTGCTGCCCTGGCAGAGGGGCAGGGACAGGCACTGCCAGCCCCTGCAGAAACCGCTTAGGAGCACAATGGGCCTGGAGTACCTCACCCAAAAGCTGCCCAGGGGCTGACGGGGAGCAGCGATAGGAGATAAGGGTGCTGGTACCAAAGGCATAGCTGAAATGTTCAGCTTTTGGGTTTCCTGGGAAGGGAGAAGGTGTCACCGGGGAGGAGGAACCTTGTGAAGAGCTGCTAAAGCCCAACATCTGAGCAATGGGGTGCTGCAGTAGCTGTTAACCTCTGCTTAATCGCCCAGGCCAAAGTCATCCAGGGTGTAGCTTTGTAGACATCAGTGGAAGGAAAGGGCTCGCAGGAGCAGTGCTTAGAGGATCTGATAAGGGCAGCAATGTCTGTGTGTCTCTCAGCCCCCACCGCAAGCTGAGCGCAGGGAGGATGGATCTGAGCTGTGAACATGTGCCCAGATGTAGCTGATCTTAAGGGAGCTGCAATATCCCCATGGACTGATGTAGTCACCCAAAATGACAGGGAGAATAATCTCATCTCTCCCTTTGCCACTTTAATTTCACAGAAAGGACTGGGAAAAGACTAGCGTGGCATGAGAGAATGAGGTGTTTTGCCTATTATAAAATATTCTAACTGATAATTTCCATAGTCTTCTAAATTGAACTTATGTCTAACTCTGCGACGCGTGGGCTTGAAAGAGTTAACCAGGAGTTACTCCCAGTTGTGGTTTTGTGGTCGAAACCATGATCGCCAGAAGCAAATTTTTGTCATGCATAAGGTGTGTTATTAAAACTTGAGTTATGCTCCTGGTGAATGAAAAGTTAAAGCCCTTTTATAAAATCCTGGCAGTAAAGCACACAAGGGATAACCATGCTGGAGCAGGGTACGCTTTCAAGGGAGACATGGGTTTTATTTTTTTTAAGTTATGTAAAGAGAGAGAGAGATTTGTAAATTAAAGAAACAACAATCAAATCACTGCTATGCAATTCACAACAAAGGAGTAAAAGCCCTCTGAATAAACTCTAGACTCAAAGCAGAGATAAATCAACATTTACACAGTATCTCTGCTTTGATGCTTTGGGTCACATTTTCAACGGATTGGTACATCGGTATGATTCCAGAAAAATATGTAGAATAAAGACAGTTAGGCTGACAGGGATCTACTCCTGCTTTGTTCAGTCTGGTGTTTAAATTGTTGGTCATTGTGAAGTATTCATCCAAAAATGCACTTGCGCGTACATTGCACCTGCAAGCGCTTCGGTTCAGCTGATTGTCAGGGAGACGGCTCCTGATCAGTGCCTCGGATCCTCGAATAGTGTGTGCTCCAGGTGATAAAGGCAGCAGCTGGAAAATACGTTAATCAGTGGAATTGATTATACAGCATATGATTATATTCTGGCTGGGACTCCATTGCAAACGCCCAAGGTTCAAAGGCTTGGAAGATAAGAAAATGTGCTGGCTTGTATTTTGTTATTCCTTTCAGTGTTACGCTGTTCTTGCCCGTAGCTGTGATTATGGTGTGGGTGAGGGTAGCTCTGATTAAAAAAAACGGTCCTTGTCCCCAAAGCGTTCATAACCACAGGTTTTCAGAGGAAATGAACAGTCGTGGTTGGTTCCCAGGTGCCAGCCACCTGCTGTGTCAAGTTTTTGTTTCTTTTCATCATTCTGTCTTTGCCGTCCGAGCTGTGATGTTGCTCTCCAGAAATGCATAGGTTAATAGGGTTATACCTAGAATGAGATTAATTGTATTTGTTTGGCAAAAACATTGTTTTAAACACATTATGCTATATTTTTTTTTATTAAACAGCAAAGCAAAAGGCTTGCCTGACCGTAGGGGACAGTGTCCACAGGATAGTCTGTATCAGAATACATTAGTGTATGTACAGAATACATCAGCCAAGCACGTTATAGGAGATCTGGGCAGCTGAGATCCAGGCAGCCTGAAAAGTCCCTCCAGGATGGGGGGAAAAAAAGAGGAAAATGGAAAGGGAGAGCTGACCCTGTATCTCACTGGGTCTGCAGATGGTCCTCGGTGCAGCTGAAGAAGGCGGAGGTGCTGTCAGACGTGGGGTGAGCACAGCCTGGGAGGGCAGGGGAACAAGCTGCATCGCGTGAGGCTTGTGTCAAGTGTCCTGCCCTGACATACGCTTTGTGTAGCCTCTTGGGCAACTCGCTGGAGGATTCACCTCACCCACCTTTAGCCAGCTTAAGCCCAGGTGCCAAGTTTGTTAGCTGGCTGAATTTGCAGGCAATCGGAAGGGATCAGCATGTCCCAGCCTAAAATGGGAGGACCGAGCTGTCCTGTTGGCTCTCGGAGCACGTAGGAAGCCTGAGACCCAACGCTTAACTGTGAAGTGACAAACCTCCTGTGAAGTCAATGTTAATCTCTGTTCCTACTGCTCTCCTAAAGGAGTGCTGGTGTTCACGCAGAAATAGGTAACGTCGTTTGGTGTGTCACTGCAGGATCCTCTCAGAGGATGTGATGAGGGGGTATAGAAACTTGAGTAAAACTGCGCTCTGTTCTCAGTCAGAGCCTCTGGACGCTGCTACAGTACAAATAACCAGTAATAATTGATTATTAGGTTAAATCCAGTTTACCGGAAGAGCAGTAAAAAAGAAACACACTTTGTCAGAAGAGATTGCATATCCCTTTATTGCTACCATTGGGTTTTTTTTAATCCAAGTCTTGTAAAACTGTAATATTTTTTTTTTAATTTATTTAAAAGCCACAGTTTTTGGAGTCAGTGAATATACAAGAATTAAAAAATAAAATAGCAAGTATCTAGGTTTTTGGATGTGGAAACTGGTGGGGAAATCCATAAGCACTGAAACCAAAAAAAAAAGATAACTGAAAGCACCTAAAATCTTGGAGTTATGAAGCTCTTCTCTTCATGTCTAATTTTTTTATGGTGTTTGAAGGACTGTTTGAAGGACTGGGAGCTTCAATGCAGTGCGTGCGTGTGTGTGTTATGTGTTGCTGGAGATGAAGGTTTGTGTTCATGAATACATGTGTACATAAGGTGTCCTTATCTGTCCACATTGAAAATAAGAGAGTGAAGTTTAGACCAATATTTCGGGAGTGCCAGGTGGTAGCAGATGCTCAGTCAGAGGCGATGTTCAGGGCCTGGTTTTTGTGTCCTCCCTTTGGAAGCAGATCACCCTGAAACTTGGGACACCTCAAAACCGAAGCATCTGACATCATAAACTGCTTTGGGAAAAAAATCAGCCATAATTCCTGAACTGCAAACTAATTCTGTGCTGTAATTTGTTTTGTTAGGGAGGGAAGGCATTAAAGCACGAATCATTTGTGAAATGTGATTGTGTGGGTGGATACCTCAAGGATGATGTTATCAGGTAAAACACAATACCAGCTGGTGTCCCCCAAACATCACTCAACACTGAATCCTCTCATGGAGCCCTTGGGGCTAGAGAGGCAGGAACCAGTCCAATACTGGCAAGGTTTATAGCAGAGGTTCAGGTCTGGTTCTGTTCTCCCACCTTCACTGAGCAGCCTTGGATAAGGCATTTTAATGTCAATCCCCATCCCTCAGTTTCTCCTCCTGTGGTAATAAATACCTTCAAAAGTGAGAAGTTAGTCTGGTGTAAAAATGGAAGAATACTGGGCTCCGATCTTGGGTTTGTGGGTCCAAAAGAGTTGTAAGTAAGCCAAGAGGGCCAAGAGACCGGTGAGTTCCCTGCATATTACCCAGGTAGTGCCTGTGCCTGGAAGGCTTGTCTGGCTCCACGATGCTTTGGATTCAGCCTGCAAACCGTTCCCACTGGTTTCAGCTCCGCAGGAGAGCTGGGGCGGGGGGGGGTTCGGTTAAAGAGCATGGCAGGGTTCTGTCTCCCTGAGTGTCAGCACGACACACATTGTCCCGGTCCCCACCCTCCTCCATCCCACATGTGGGGACACACCACACCTTCCCCACGGTGTCGCCAGCTGCAGGGCGACCCCCTCATCCTGGGTGCTGCTGAGCACTGCTGCCTTGCATCCGTGCTGAGGGCTCTCAGCTCCCTTTGGCGAAACAGGAGCCATTGCTCAAAGATGCTCGTGATGGCCCCTTTTCTTTCCATCCCAGCCAATGCACGCTTCTTCACTGCGCTTATTAAATGCAGGGAGATGCCCTGCTGTGCGTATCCGTGTAGGGGCTCTGGGTGAGTGCGATGGGGTTAGCCTGTCTCGTGCGTGTGCCACACAGGCAATGTGCTTCTGGGAACAGACTCACGTGCTGTCTTTGTGGGTGAAACAGAGCCGAGGGATGGCTGGGAAATATCTACCTGTTGTGCTGTGTTCACATGCTGCACTGCCCTGGGGCTGATGGCGCTGCTGAAATGCCCCTGAAGAAATCCAGTGACAGAGGCCACATTGTTATGCGGCTGCCAGAGAAAATATTTCAGTCCTGTAGGCAGTGCAGGTCAGGGTCCATGAGATTAGTGGTCTCCTGGGCCTTTGACGCGGGTGCATCGGCACTGTATTGTACTTGGCATCTAGGCAATGTTTGTCATCATTAGCCCATGTGCTTGTTATGTTTATTTTTGTGTTTTTTTTTTTTTCCTGGTTCTGTCTCTGGATTTTTGCCTGTGTGAATGGGCCTGTGACAGTGTGCTTACTGGTGGCTGTGCTGTCACATTGTCTTCAGATGTGCTTATTTATTGAACTTGCAAAGATAGGGTAAAATCAGAATTCAGCTGAGAAGTTTGGATTTAGCGACAAGGCCGCTTTGTGGGATGCTGCTCTTCCTTGGCAAGGAGGGCCTGGTTTACAGGCTAAAATCTCTACCCTAGAATGTCGTCATGGTAAATGCTGCTCTTCATCGGTCCTGCTCTCTCGAGTGTAGTGTTGATCCATCCCCAGATTACTGGTAAGAGGCTCTTGGGGAACATCAGGGTTGTTTCAACAGGGAGGTGAGTGCAATGCACAAAGCCAGCGCTAACCAAAACCCTTGCGTGAACCGCCTGGGGTGTCCCTGAAGTCCTGCAGGCTGGGGTCTTTATTCTGTGGCTTTGAATTCCTGCTGCTGGTTGCCATGGATTCTCTGCTCCTTTGACAATGTGATGTTTCTCTGTAGCCACCAGCATCTGGCATGGCTAATATTTAGGTTGGAGGCCTAATCAGTTATAGGGGAGAGAACAAAGACGAGCAACACAAAGCTTAAAGGCCGTCAAAACCACCCACTGAAACCCAACAAAAGGCAAAAGGAATACGAGCATTTCTTTCCTGCTTGGCTGATCTCCCCACCTAGACCCTTTGGGCATATTCTCCTGTTTCAGCATAGCCCTGAGTGTTTATTCGTAATCAGGCGGCCAGTGTTATGGTAGACTTGGCAGATGAATAGGGGAAACAGATTGGGTGGGATGGAGTGGGGAAAGGGGGCTGGTATCACCTTGTGTCAAATTCTAAACTGTTTGGAAACAAATAGACTGCTCCCTTCCCGAAATTGTGCACTGCTTTGCACATGACCCCGAGGCTCCGGCGGGGTGAGTCTGTGCACACAAGAAGGGCGGCCGCTGGTCCCACGTGTTTGTGTTTCACTAACCCATCCGTGCTTTGTCTGAGCCGCTGCACCGAGGCGACTGCCTGTAAAAGGAAAGTTTGTTTTGCCAAACAGAGAGCAGACAGTTTGCAGTGGACAAACATGGCAGAGCCACATGGAAGGGGCACCGTGGGGAGTGATGAAAGTAAAGTTCACGTGTGTTTGGATCTGGGTTTGGATGTCTCTTTCCTGCATCTCTACTTCACAGAGATTGCTGATGCTGGGTTGGAAGTAGGCTGTAGAAGCAAACTGACATGACAGTACGCTGAAGCTGAGGGAACTGAAATACATCTGATGTCAAAAGGGTGCCTATAAACATGTCATCATGTCTGCTTATCTCCTCAAATCACCCTCTTACTTCAGATATTGGTTAGTCCTGGTGGTCTTCTGGAATAGGGTCAGAGCAGACCTCTCTGGAAAAATGAGATGGGATGAAGTCTGCATTACGTGTCATCTGCAGAGCCGTCCCAGCTACAGAGCTTCATCTGAGGCAATTCACCTGGCTCCACTCAAATATATTTCAGTGACTATTAGGGATCAGATAAACTCTGGAAAAGAAACAAGATGGAATGAGTGTGCAATCCCCATCATACCACTTTTCACTCAAGCTGAGGACTTGGACAATCAATGCAAGCTCATTGGGATCGATGCAAACTTGTATTTTTCATAAACCAGACACAGCTGCAAGTGGTTGAGACCTCAAGCACATCCTCAGCTTCCCTCTGCCTGCAGATTGTAGACCGGGTGATAAGATGCTAAAACATGAGCTGCTGATGCATACAGTGGTGGTGCCATGCCAAAGGGACAAGGCAGGGAGGCAGGAGAGTGATACAACAAGGAGTGCTTCAGTTGAGGGCTTGGGTGAGGAAGAAGAAAGCTCCAAAGCATTTTTTCCTTGTAACATCTATGCTTTTTTAAGCTCCCAAGTGCTTTGTTGCTACATCTTACCATGGTGTGTTTATCTACGTTGATTACAAGTGATAGGAGCTGAGTCTCACCCTGAGAGTAAGCTCTGTTGCTGCCTATTCTTCCTTGAGAAGATCGGATTGAGAACGGGTGAGGATTCCTGTCCAGACAGGACTGAACAGCCCATCGCCAAGTCGACAGCGGTGAAATCTGAGTCATGCCGATTGCTCGCCTTGGAGACAGCAGCGGCACTGAAGGGGAGGGAGGGCTGCGTGAGAAACGCTAAAGACAACGAAACTCGCAAAGCACCTGGTGAAGTTTCATGCGCGGAGTGAAACTGGTGTTAGTGCATCATCCCGACGTGCGAGGGAGAAGAGGAGCAAGCTCAGCATCTCTGTTACACCAGCGCGAGGTGGGAGCTGGTGGCAGCCAGAACCGTAACATGGAAGCAGCTGCTCTCTGTACCAACCTGAGCTCAGGCGTCTGCCGCCACGTGAGCGCAGAAACCAGTGGGAATTGGGTGCCTCGGGCCACTAACAGAGCTATTACCAGCTTCTCTGCTGTGCAGCTCAGATATGTAGGGACTCTGCGTGGAAGCAAGATAATCTTTAATAAAAAGGTGACAAGGACAGCAGAGGCAGCCCATGATGGCCCTTGTGCTGCTCTGGGAGAGACTCTGTACCATTCTAGGGCTGCCACTCTTCTCGGCCAAGGAGACCTCTTGAGATTGATCCAGGAGCATCCCAAAGCTATCCATGCATGGTTAATGTGCGTATTCCCTGCTGGAGACATGGTGGTGTGAGAGATCGGTGCATGTGCAGGAGTGAAACTATCTTAGTTGAGTTGCCAGGGAGGATGGACCAGCATCTTTTACCCCATCTGAGGTCCACCTCCACGTCCTTCCAGTTTCCAGCGGAGGAGCATCTGCTGGGTACCTGTGTTTTCACCCTGTCAGCATGGGCAGCTCACAGCAAACGGGCTGGCAGTACCTCTCGTGGTTAGCAATCACTGGGAGTTTCAGAGATGCCAGATTCCTTTCAAGAGGAATTATTGTTCTCTGAATGGTTCACTTGAAAGTCTAGACCAGGACTTATTATAAACATATGGAGAGTAGCTTAATGGAAACAGCATATTCCTTATAAAAATGTCATTAAAATATAGCATTCATTACCTGAATTCCTGTAGATTTTCTTTGCCTTTCCATAAAAAAAAACAGCAATTTAAAATGTTCTGCTCTTTGCAACTCTGGAGATTTAAAGAAATCTTTCTTCTTATCTGTGATTTGTTGTTTGGGTTTTTTTAAACCGTTTCTGCTAATAAAACCCAGTCTGCCCTTCCTGACATTTCCATTATGATGAAAAAGTAATTTTTGTCCACAAAGCTTGTTTTCGTATGATGAGTAGTATGAGCTGTTGTGGTGACACCATGCACACGTGGCTGGAGGACGTGACAGGAGGACGGCCACTGATTCATCCTCTCCTCCGAGCGGGATGAACCTGCAGCGTGGAGCACTCAGAGAATGCGCGGAGGCGCTTCTGGGCTGGCTGCTGGTAGGATTTGCTGGAGGAAAAGGAAAGATGACCAATGTTTGGGTAATTAAGCGTCTGACAGTTTATTAACATAAGATGGAGAGACCTGGAGAAAGTGCCAGAAGAGAGGACAGGCAGGGCATTATTTTGGTATGTTGCTTCTCAGCTCACGTAGTCCCATCAGCCTCACCTTTGTCAGGAATTTTTTGGTGGAAGGGAGAGTGTTGTGATCAGTCTGTCTACTTCCCTCTAAGTAAAATCATATACAAGTGACTGAAAAAAACTAAGATCGATTGGAACTAAATTTAAAAACCATGAACTACAGCAAAGAAAAATGATAGGCTTTGGTTTCGTCTGGGTAGGTCAAGTTCTCTCTCTGAACAGTGGGCGATCACTTGCGCTTGTGGGCTGCACTGGTCTTTAGCTCTAAATTCATGGTAAAATTTTGCAGTTTCCTGATCACGTTGCATTCAAGTTACTGACCAACTTCCCATTTGATGGTGCATGATCTGGCTGGCTGGTGGCCTGTGCTTGCTGAGGAAGGAGTAGTTGCAGACGATGTCGTGGTGTTTTGCAGCCCTGGGGCAGGAGGAGGGGAGCAGAGGTACATCTGCCTCACTGCATGGCCCCACCAGAGACACTCTGGCCTAATTTTGTACATAGCTACAGGCAGAAGAATTGGTAATCCCGAAGACTCTGGAGTTAAGGACTGGGAAAGCATCCCTTCTCCATTCCAGTAGTGCCTTTGAGAAGCCCTTTGTGTGTTCAGCTGGGTGACATGGAAATGGCTGTGGAAAATTAGTATCCTTCATTCCGTTTCCTCTGTCTGGTTCAGTTTTAGATCCGTGCGCCTGATGAAGAATGACACCATGAACTTCCAGAAATTCCCCTATACCAATGAAGATGAAGCCTGGAAAACCTACCTAGAGAACCCCTTGACCGCAGCCACCAAAGCTATGATGAGGGTGAACGGAGATGATGACAGCGTGGCTGCCCTGAGCCTCCTCTATGACTACTACATGGTACGTTCCCGTTGGGGCTGGGTGTCTTGGCTGAGTTTGTCCCACAGGAGTAATGTGAAGGTAAAATATGTGCTCGGCTGCCTTAGGAGGGTACCCATCCCCTGGGCTCTCCATGTTCTTTATGTAATGAACCTCATAACAACCCTAGGCATTGAGTGCCACAATTATCCCCGATGCACAGATGGTAGACTGAGGCGCAAATCACCATTTTACTGTAGAGTGAAACTAGAACAGGGTGGAAAACTGAACCTGGGTGTCTTCAGTCTCAGCCTGGTGGGTTTTTTTACCTGACAGCTTTCATATACGAAACAGGAATGCTTTGAGAGACATGGAGCTGAAATAGCTAGGTGCCTTGCAGACCCTAGCATCTTTATTTTTCCAGTGTTGCTGTTGGATGGGGCTTCAAGAAACATGGATATGATTTAGCCCTAATTGAAGCCAATAGGACTGATGTTCCCATTCACTTGGGTGCTTTTTCCCAGAACAAAATGATGTGGCTTGCCTAAGGTTTCCTTGGGAACCCATGGCAGAACCAGCAAGAAAGCCCAGGTCTCCTGTGTCCTCACACGCTGTTTATTATTCACCCAGTGCTTTATCTATGAGACTTCACTTGCTACATAGACAAGGCTAATTTTGCCTCTGTTTTCCATTAATAAAATCTAACAATAAACAAACTCTTTGTTCTGCCTTGTTCTAGGTCCCAAAGGAGAAGAGGATTCTTCCATCTGGTATGATGGGACGCAATGAGCTAGGAAAGAGGTTAGCTTCATTTTTTGCTCTCTATAGCTGTCTAATTCTCCTGCAGCTGCTTGCGTGCATGATGGGTCTCTTAGCTTGCATAAAATAGACATCAAAGCACGGTGTTATTACCAACAACAGTGGAGGTTATTAACCCTGAGACGTATATTAAAATTCTTTAGGCCAGATCCCAAGCAGGTATAAATTGAGCTACACCCATTTACACAACTGAGGATCTGGCTGGCTGTGTTCAGAGGAGTTGCACTGATCTGCAGCAACTGAAGGATTTATCTGTATTTCCTACTTTGTGTCAACTGGAAAGGGGAAAGGGATTAAGCATTGTCAGCAAGAAGGGAATGACAAAGTCCTCTTCCATTCACTAGGCTGATAAGGATTTCTGTTCCACTTGCTTCCAGTCTCCCAGGATTCTCTTCCAGTGACTCCCATTTGTCCTTTGAGGTTTTCAGATAATTAACTATTAAATTAATGGCTCATTTGCCACTATGAGTTCAGTTCCCCTTGCAGGATGCTGTGTACTTTGGCAACCTTTTATGGTTGTCTGTTTTAACTACTTGACAGAATAAGCCTCTTGAATGATACTTCATTCCTTCTTCATAAGTGAGCTGAGTTAAGCTGTTTTTTCCTCCCGGAAAGGCCACTGCATTCTGGTTAGTGGTATGGTTTTTATTAACTAGAGAAATTTCATTATATATCTGAAGGTGAAGCTCTCAGAGCGAGTGGGTGGGAGCTACTTGGTCAGCTTTACTTCCCTTCGGGATAGCTCATGCTGCCAAGAGGTGTGCGGGTTGCTGATGTGGGGACTGGTTTGTTTTCTGAGCATAGTAACAGGGGCAATAAGCCACCTTTTCCCAGCTCAGCTAGGGCTGCAGAGTCAGCAGGGTCACCGAGTCATCGCTGCAGTTCTTGAGATACTGCACAAAGGGATGGTTTCTGTGTGCGAGAGGAGTGCATTTTTGTACCTGTCTTTATCACTTGATAGCTCCTATACTTAGCCTTTTCTGCTCTGAAGTCTGGGTCATACACCTCACTGCCAATACTGCAGCTGTGTCAATTTTTCACTGATCTCACGTTCTCTTGGAGTTTTGCTCCTGGAGTTTGTGAATCTGTACAAAAATCAGCTTTTTTTTAAAAAAAAAACGGTCTTAAAAAATCAACTTTCAGTGTCAATGAACCCTAAAAAGACTAAGATGGGAAGACCACATAGCAGTTATCTCTCTTATCATCTCTGCTGCTCTGAGTATTTAGTAGCCTAAATAAAGAAATAATGGACGTAGGCCCTGGATCTGCAGCCCCAAACCACGTCTAAACTATATTCTCTGATTCTGTGTGATCATCCCTTATCTGCTGAGCACCTCTGGCTCTTGCTGATTGTGCTGAGAGGGGTGTGTGTGGGTGGAGATCACCCACGGGCCTGTCAGATCTCCCATGTCAAGCAGGAGATGTACACAGCTGACTCAAGGTCACCTGGCAGCTAGACTGTGCCGTTTGCTTCCCAGCAGCACATCAAGGCACTTGTTTCTTGCTGTGACAACTTGCTGGGGTTGTCCACCCTCTGCCCTGGTTTGAGACAGGACCCTTTCTCCACCAGGCACTGCCACGGAATGGAGTACGACCCAGAGATCGCATCCTTTGATGGCTCAGCCCATCTCATGAAGCTCTTGTCTGAAAATGTTTCCATGACCCAAGAATATTGTGAGCCACAGAAGAAGAACGGCTTAAGTCTTGAAGGCATCCCTACTCCTCACAAGCCAGGCATGCTTCCACCAGGCACTAGCAAGCTGGATGCCACCCCAGACAACTACATGGTCCCTCCAGGGGATGTATACGACAACAGCTCACTGAACTCCCTCTTCGAGACCATCCCTGTAGCCCCACCACAGCAGAGGTGGCAGCCAGACAGCACTTTCAAAGAGGATCCCCAGGAGGTCAGAGCCGTTAGTGGGTGCCATGCCGGCAGTGCAGCCCAGGGGGTGTTGCAGGAGGTTGTCTCTAGTGTGGGGTTCGCTCATGCTGGAGTCAGTGGGAGCTTTGCTTTTGCATTAGGAGCTCGATGCCCTTCCCATTGAATTGTTGGGGTTTTTACATTGTTTTTGGAAGTAGGATAAGGCTTTGAAATGAGGGTCCATGTTTTTACCTGTGGCCTCTGGTGTAATGTGTGGGAGAAGGTGGATGGACAAAGCAATGAAAGATTCTACTTTTGACTGTTTTGTTTCCACTTGTCTACAGTCGCTCCTCTTCAGTGATATCCTCAAACCACAGCCAGAGCCACCTTGCCCCGAGAGTTACGCTACGGATGGTGTTAAGAGGTAACCGCCAATCCATGGTTTCTGGGTTTCCAGTGCACTTGGCTTTGTCCCTTTCCTGGCGAAAAATAGCATCCCTTTCCTCACCCCAATGCCGATCTGAACAATGAACATTGCAAACTTTTAGATCTCATGCTTTTGCAGAGAGTCTTAGACACAAAGCAGTGATGAATTTTAGCGTTTGTAGTAGGAAGCAGGGATTAGGGTTTGAAATGTTTTGCCAAAAAGGTGTCAAACACAATCTTTAATTCAAGTTACTAGATGGAGTTGTGCCAGTTCATGTTTTTAGCTTGAGGGGTGCGTGGTTCAGACTGTATTCTGTTGGCCAAACTGGTGTAAGTCCAGTGCCGACTCCTTCCACTGCTCTGGTCACATCCCATTAGCACCTTGATCTGCAGGAGGGGCGATGGGGCACTGAGGTGTCCCGTGTGAGGGTTTGCTGTTCCTCACAGCCCCTTCCCAGGGAGCACTGCTTGGTTCTCTTGCTACAGATAGAGCCAGGTGGCTGCACCATTTTTCCGCAAGCTACTTGGAATGGGGTAAATAACAGAGAAAATGAGGATGAGAGTTTTAATCTAATCAGCCTCCTTTTAATCTAAGGTTTAGGTTCTCCCTTTGAGTTTAGCACTGTTAGTCAACCTTGATTTTAGAAGGTGCCGCTGTCTCTCATTCCTAAAACGTGAGAGAGATTTCTTCCTCCTTTCCACCCCTTTCTCAGGTAGAGCTTTCCTGCTCTAGATACCACATCTAGAAACCTCCATGTAGGTAAAATTATTCCACCTCCCACTTTTTATTTGCCTCCTGAGTCACCTGATTCCATGACTCAGCTGTCAGACGTGGAGATTTTCACACAGACGGCAGCTCGCGTTCATCAGCGAGAGGCTCTCTGCTTGCTGTTTATTTGTGCACTAAAGTTCTCTGGCTCTCCTGGCTCTAGATAAGAGGAGCTGCCAAGCCTATCGTCAGAGATGGCATCACGGGGGACGGGGAGCAGGAAAAAGAGATGGGTTGGATGGGAATATGATGATCTTGAACTCCAGGGTCTTCACACAGGCCATTATGTGTGAAGGCTTTTGTACAGGTGGTCACTTGCACAGATTCCTCACAGGAGAAACCAGCTTGAGCTATAGCCTCATGGTCGGAATGCTCGTAGGCGCTGGTGAATGCCCAAGAACAGGGCTTCTTGAAAATCAGGCTCTTTTAAATGTGCTTGTTGACAGTGACACCTTCCTCTGTGTAACACTACAAATCTTTTCTGTAAAGACTAAAGTTGCTGCCACCAGACTGAGAGCTCAATAAGCTGAGCTTCTAAGTCCATTTTTATGCACCTGGATAAAAAAGCAGATGTCAGGTCTTCCTGTTTCTACAGGGCCCATTAGGACACAGTTTTCCTGGGTCAGCCTTTTACAGGTGTGAATTTGGAGACAGGAATCTGAGTTTAAAATGTTTTAAAAGTCTTATCGCAGGTACCTATTTTTGTTTAGTTTGTTTTAGGCTTTTGATTGTGCAGTGGTTCTGTAGCCATCCCCAGAAAAATACTGGTTACAATAATGTACAGGGTTTTTGAAGCCAAAACCAAAGGGTAAAATGAGGGTACCCGAGGATTGCTTCTCCCCAGGGTGCTGGGGAGGACCAGTGTGTGCTGTGCTGGGAGGTCACAGCCGTAGGGGTGTGTGAGACGGGAAGTAGTGCAGAGACTCCTGCGTGTACGGTGTCTGTAACCTGTAAGGATGGAGACTTGCATGGCTCCTTGTTTTGCTTTCGGAGTGAAACAGCAGCGTGTGCTTATTCATCATTCTCTCTTTGTTCCATACAAGTGACTTTGAATACACTCTGGGGTCACCCAAAGCCATTCACATCAAATCCGGGGACTCTCCCATGGCCTACCTCAACAAAGGACAGTTCTACCCCATCACGCTGCGGACAGCTGGAGACAGCAAATGTTTACATTTGTCCTCAAATAAAGTGAAGGTAAGAGACAAGCTGACAATTTTGCTGACACATGCTGTAATCAGACATCCAGCAATTGTGCTGGCCTGGGAACAGAGCTGAGCACGAAGAGTAATGGCTTTGTGGCTCATGTTGGCTTAAAGCAATGAATGGGATGGATTCAGTCATAGCAAGCTAATCCTCTGATGCACAGCAACAGCCTTCACGTTACCTGGCATTTGAAACCTTTCACAGTAAGGTCAGGGATGCACAAAAGGCCTCTCTAGCTGGGGGCTGCCTGGGGGGCCTTGGGAAGGCTTCTGAGCTTGTGAGAGGTTCCCCATCTTGCTCCTGGGATACGTGTCCAGGCCTCAGAGACACCCCTGAGACTAAGCTGAGCTTGAATTCCCAGCAAAGAAACATGGTCTTCCGATCCTGAGCAGTACTGAGGGGCTACACTTTGGACATCTCAAGACTTAGAGGATTTCTGAAACTAAACTATGTCTAGAGAAAGACCAGGTAGGCTGTCCCAGCCTAATACTTACTGCAGCACTGCTAACATTTCCCCGGCACAGGATCCTTGTGTACCTTGGAGTCAGTGGAAACTCATGGGCAGTGCAATTAGGGGGCATAGAGGGCATCTCAGTTTTGCTCCTGGCTCTGTTGCTGCCTGCCTGCATGACCGTGTTCAAGTCCCTTGCCTTCCCTGCCTCAGTTTCCCCAGCAATAAAACATTAACAGTGACGCTAATGGCAATGAGGGCACCAAGTGTTGGTCTGCTGTGTATACTGATATGGGGTATCCTCGCTGTGTTGCAGAGTGTTGTGATGATTGTTTTTGACAACGAAAAGATCCCAACGGAGCAGCTCAAGTTCTGGAAGCACTGGCATTCCCGCCAGCCGACGGCCAAGCAGAGAGTCATTGACGTTGGTATGAGTGGGGCTGTCTGTGATGGCTGGGTGGGGCTGATAACTTCTAGCACCATTTTACTGCATTTCCAATACGCAGTAACACGGTTGAAGCTCCAGAATCTGGCCTGGGGGAAAGTGAGGAGGAGCAGGCTGATCTGCTGGCTTCAGATCCTTTCTGGCTAAGGAGCTCTTGGGGGTTTAAGATGCTGTTTGCCAAGTGTAGGGACATGTGCTAGGACCCCAAGATACACCAAAGAGTCAGAGAGACAGAAACTGCTAAACTATTTTGGCTCTTAGAGATGTGACCTGTGGCCTCTTGGAGTCTAGGAATCGGAGCTTTACAGGGGAACTGGGGATTTGTCCGTCCTGCTGAGCACCTCACTGAGCACTTTGCAGCTCAGAGCGAGACACACGGTTGTTTGAATTCAGAAGCAATCTACATTGATTTTGCATAACATCACTACTCAAGTAGCACTCACCAGCCAATATCCTTGAGTCATTTCTGGCGTATCCCTTACGTACACTAAGGTTTATCCAGTGCTATCAAGGACGGCCTCTATTATATTACAAGGCTTCTTTTAGCTTTGGAGTCAGCAAGAGGCAGGCTTTTGGGGAGTGGAAGGCCTAGGGAACGTAACCAGTTTTGCAACCAGAGTATAAACTGCTTCTCCATTGCGTTTCAGCTGACTGTAAAGAAAACTTCAACACAGTGCAGAACATCGAGGAGTTAGCCTACAATGCACTGTCCTTCGTGTGGAACATCCACGAAGAAGCAAAGGTACAAACTGCTTGTGGAAGGGATAGGGAAGCCTTGGTTCAGAGCAAAACTGTGGCTTCCTTTCTGGTGACCCAGGCATGCCTACCCCCAAACTTCTCAGCTGAAAGACAGGGAGAGTTTCAAATCCAAACAATTCCGTTCCAGTGGCCCCAGGTAGTGTTTGTCTGCCAGGACAGTGAGGAAGGGCACCATGCTTCTCTGTGTGTTTAAGCATTGCCATTAGCTAATACACACTCTGCGTACACCTGAGGCTCGCTCAGAGATGTTTTTTTAGTGCTGATGGATAACTCTGAAGAAAGCCTTTTGCAGCAGGCAGCCTAGATCACATGTAGGTGAAACCTATTTAAATAAACCACAGCTTAGGGAACAAAGACCCTCCTTTCAAGGCAGCATTTTGATGCAGAAATGACTGACCACCCTTCTGTGGCTTGTGTGATGTGGAAGGGAGCCAGGCAGGTCGCAAGATCCCTTTTGACCTTAAAATCTGTAAAGCTTTTATCAACATCTTTCTAGCTCTGCTGTCTCTTCTGCATCTCTTCAGAGTCTCTCATTAACACTTTGTATCTAGTGTGGATTGAAAGGAGCATATAAAAAAAGATGAAGTAACTAAGAAAAAAAGAAAAGCATAAATATCCCATCTCTCTGAAGCTTGGGAAAACTCTGGTTTGCTTTGGGATCTCAGTAAGCCCTGCTTTTAGCCCAAAGGCGACCTTGGTCTTTTACAACCCAAGAGGTTAACAAATGTCTTCAAGGCAAAGTTGTCAGAAATGGAAATATGTCAGGTATGTGGCAAGCCCTCAGGGGCATCTCAGCAAAACTGGATTTAACTCTTAGCAGAAACTCTGTACATGCACTGGCCTGGGGCAGGTAGAGGTGAGACTTCAGAGAGCTGCGAGGGCTGGGAGCCGCGACAGGAGGGGTCAGGTATTTGGGTCGTCTGTAGCACCTGTTACTTCTCTTCTTGCAATTAAACTTCACACCACGGTTAAGTGGTTTCTTTTCTATATATAGGTACTGACTAGATCTGACATTAGGTTTCAGGGCTGAAATCCTCAGCTGAAGCCATGCTGAGGGAGCTGTGGGAGCTTCTCCAGCTGCAATTCTGTCCCCAGAGTCCAGGGGAATTTTCAAGGTCACACAAATAATTTGGTACATTGGAGATAAAGTGTGGATTATAGCTGTGCTCAACTTTTCTTCAGAAGCTTCCACTGGAGGTAACTCCATCCTAGTGATAAAGGAGACCAGTGTTTGATGAATACTTATTTAACTAGCAGCAATGATTTGTAGTTCCTGAAGCTGTAGTCTAGCCCTCCTCCCTTCCTCCCGGGCACTGCTGTCTGAGGGTCCCTTGTTCAAAGGAAAGATCAGAAATATCAGCAGGAACATTCCCGGGCAGATTTTGCATCAGTCTGACGCTTGCCTGAGCTGATGGCAGTGGATAGCCTAAGTGTTAATAAAGAGATGGAGAGCTGCTGTGGCCGTGGGGGGAGACTGGGGCTAGGAAGGACCAGTGGATGCCCTCAGGTTGGAAACCAACAGCTCATATGCTTGGCTGATGCTGGGAGGGTTGGAGGGATGTCTCAGGAGCTGCTTTTGTACCTACCCGCTGCTCTAATCACTGTTTGAGAATAATGTTTTCAGCACCAACAAGCTGTCTCAATCTCTGTTCCTGTCTGCAGGTATTTATTGGGGTGAATTGCCTGAGCACTGACTTCTCCTCCCAGAAAGGAGTGAAAGGTGTCCCGCTCAACCTCCAGATAGACACTTACGACTACGGCAATGGAACCAGCCAGCTGGTGCACCGCGCTGTCTGCCAGATCAAGATATTCTGCGATAAGGTAGAACATTGCTTTTCCACCAGGTTGTCCAAGAGGAATTTTAAACTGGTGGCCAGTGACTCCAGGAGACAAAACCAGAAAGGTTGTGAGGGTCTAGAACAGCCTAGAGGTCGGGGCTGAGGAACAGAGATGGTTAGCCCCCTCAGCTGAGTGGGACAGGACAGCGGGGATGTGTCTGCACTGCTGTGGCCTTTGTAGAACAGAGTCATTAGAAAGTTTTCCCCATATCAGACCTTCATGGGGTTGTGCCTCGTAATAAACTCTATTTTTGACAAGTTTTTAAATAGCAGAAGAGATGAGAATCTCCTTAGAGGTTCTTCCCCAGCCTCAGAAATATTCCCGTGGAAAAATGTCTCACAGCTATTTTTGTCTGCATTTTTCATTTTTAGAAGTATATCTGGTTTTGTTCTTTAATTTATAAGTATCAGAAAGTTCTGGATGGCCAGTAGAAGGTCTCTGAAATGAGCATTTTTGAATAAAGGCTGCCTTTACCTTAATGTGCTTGCCTCCCAGAGATGGCCAGTAAACCTCCTCTTGCCAGTGTTAGAACTGTCAGTGTCCTAATTTTTGCCTTACCTTCCCCACAGGGAGCAGAGAGAAAAATGCGGGATGATGAAAGGAAACAGTTCAGAAGGAAAGGAAAATGCCTGGACTCCAATAACAATGGTCAGTGCTAGTGCATGTTACCTGGTCCGAAGCGTGTTGAAATCCATGTAGGCTTGTCCGTTAACTTCCACAAGATCTGGCCCTGGGTATTTCCAAGTCTGATGAAATCAGCGCCATTCAGAAATAGCTTGTCAGTCAGGTCCTTGCCTGGTCTCCTACGAAGGCTCTCAAAGCCCTTCATTAATACTAACCAACCTTTCTAAATTGTCTTG
This sequence comes from Rhinoptilus africanus, assembly GCA_013400135.1. Lineage (NCBI taxonomy): Eukaryota > Metazoa > Chordata > Aves > Charadriiformes > Glareolidae > Rhinoptilus > Rhinoptilus africanus. Next base: position 62,534 of record VXBO01008298.1, on the reverse strand, counting down.
GGGTCTTGGCAGGGAGCCTGCCCTCGGGGAAACAGCCCCGGGCAATCCCTGGAGACCCGGTCGTGTGGGGTTCTGTCTTTTTTCTAATATTTCTTTTGGGAGACCTTGGGCAGGAGCTTTCCCCTCTCTGCATGTAGTTGCCTTTTAAACTGCCATGTGAACTGAGATGAACTGGACTTTCCATCTGTAGGTCTGAAAGGCTGTTTGCTCTCTGGCTTCAGAGGGAATGAAATCACGTTCCTGAGGCCAGAGACTGACCTCGAAACCCAGCCAGTCCTGTTTATCCCCAACGTCCATTTTTCAAACCTGCAGAGGTGTGGCACGGTAAGTCCCTTCAAAAAACAACCGACCTCTTGCCCTCATCTGTCACCCCCATCATTTCCAAATTGATCAGTCCCCCAGACACGGCTTGTGTTATGTAAAAAACCAAAACCAAACCACAGTTGTTCTGTGGAAATGTGGTGAACTTGAAGACGTAACTATCAGGAGTGGCCTAGGTAGTCTGCAACAGTGATGGGCAAGATAACTTTTCCAAGTTCCTTCCAGCCAGATATTCCTGTGGTTTACAGGTATCACCTGCACCTTCCACAGAGAACTGGAATGGCAGCAAAAACATCAGCAGAAAGTGAACTATAGAAAAATGTGACCGTAGCAGTCCCTGTATGTCTGGGACGTTTCTCACTTGTCCTCTGCCCTTCTCTATCCACTTCAGCCTGAGGAAACCTAGACCCAGCATCCTTCAGAACTCATCGGTATTCCCTTAAAAACCAACTGTCTCAGTTTGTCAAAAAGAGGGGAAAAGCCATGTGTGACAATGCTGTGGCATCCTATTGCAGCGGCTGCTGTACTGACGCATCAGCATCAAACCCAGGGACTGGTTTTGAGTCTGGTTTGCAACCAAAGAACTCACTGAGAAACTTGGTCCTTTTTCCCAAGCACCTTCTGAGATTTGACCTGCTTTTGGGTCTGGCGGGATATGTGTTCAGCTCTCTCCTAGGCAGAGGAGGCATATCTAGATAGGTTCTTTATATCGGGTTTTATTTAATCTGAGAAACACATACAGCTCTTTAATTGTGTAGGGAAAATGATGGACTGGGAGGAGGGAAATACTTTAAAATGTGCCCGTGTTGCCTTCCCCCCCAGCTGGCACACACTGGTACTGTGCAAACTAAAAGATCAATGTTTCCTTTCCATTTCAAGGTGCTCCCTCCTGCTGTTCCCAACTCTGCAAACAGGTAAGGATGCAGCAGTTTGCATTTCCCATCCATCAGCTGCTTTGTTTCTGTGGGTGCGTCACGGTTGTTTGACACGGGCTGTGTATATCTACAGGTGCATAATAACACAGCACAGTGTCTCCCTGGTGGCGCTGAGTGTCAAAATATGTGCTAAACTTTGGCCTAGAATGGACTGAAGGGTTGCAGTTTCCCTGTCAGTGAGCCACTCCAGCAGGAGTCTGCTCCGTGACTGCCCTGCTGTTCTGATTGAGACAGTGTTTGAGAGAGGGGAAAAAAAAAAAGATCAGGGAACTATCACAGAAGGGTTCAAGGAACCAGAGGCAGATACTGCTGTAAAATGAACTGGAATGAAGTAGGAATCACATTTGTAATGTGTCTAGAGTGGGGAGAAGCAGTATTTAGCCTAGGCTTGATCCATTGCCTAGTGATATCAATAGAGAAATGATGACATAAAGGTGCAAAAGGCTTTTGTTTATGATGTGATGCCAAAGCCACTGCCTGCACTCGCTGATGTCCGTGTACACGTTAGGCAGGAGGTTGCAACTCTGGTAGACACTCTGCTGCCATAATTATAAAAACGATATCTAATTGCTGGATGTTTGTTGGAGTAATTGGTTGTTCAACCAAAAGTCCAATTGCTGGAATTGTTTTATTTGCTGCTATTGTTCTGTCCTCTTGAGAGCATTGTATTCCTTTTGCTTAGGCTGCCCTTAAAACGCAGTGGTGCCTCATTCACGGATGAGTTTGAGCCAATACCTCCAAAGCAAACCAAGGAAGAAGATCCTCAGAGAGGTAACCCCTGGGATGGGAACTCTTCTTGGATGTAGTGTCTCGTTTGATTCAAGTAACCTTGCATCTTGAATTACATGAGGCCGCATCATTCTGAAAGCCTGCTGTAAAGAGCCCTGATTCAGTGCTGTGCTCTCTCTCTTTCAGTTTTGTTGTACGTGCGGAGGGAGTCAGAGGAAGTGTTTGATGCTCTGATGTTGAAGACACCAGATCTCCAGGGCCTCAGAACAGCTGTAAGTGCTATCAAAAAACCGTGGCATGTGAACAAACTGCAGATAAAAGGGCAATGGTACTTGGTATATGGAAAGCTGGATAAAAAACTGCTTATAGCTCATGTCTGCTTTCTCTGGAGAATGGAAATGGAAATTGTGAGTAGCAGGTGAATTCTGCCCACAGCTCCTGGCATGGGCTGTGTGTTGTTAGCGCTGCAGCAGGGAAGAACACACCTTATGGCAGGATGTTTTGTTCAGATCATAATAGAAGTCTTCTCTTGTGACAATACATTCATATTTTCCATTGTCAAACACCCTTTCCATTCTCAAGGCTGTAAATGTGCAATCTGAAGCCAGTTCTGGCCTCATGCTGGAATTCCCTGTCTTGTGTTTGAGGAGCACACAGGCATATTTCTGTGATGATTATCAGCAGCATCTCTGATAACCCGCCTCTCTTTGGAGATTGCTGGGAAGGAAACAAACAATAAACCTTCCAGATTTGGGGTGGCTTTATGGCTGCGCTTTAAGCTCTGTTGGTTTTACAGACTTTGCAAACTTTTAAAAATAGAGAGTTTGAAAAATGTCAGCACAGAGGATTCTTTGCTATCTTCTCCCTCCCCCCATCCCTCACCACAAAGAGTCAGAATCACAGAAAATGCTTGTGGAAAACGACAAAACTCCTGTCATCCTGAGACTGTAACTGCACTGCCTAGGAGAGGTCTGCAGCAAAGCTTTGCAGATCAGCTAAAATCGAAGCAAAAGCTGCAGTCAGGTGCATCCACAGCAGAGACAGTCACTCTCAGTAGTTTCTCTCGCCTCCGGATGCACCAGCAAAGGAAGAGCTCAGCGCGCTCTGTGCCCAGCAGCTTGAAGCGTCAAGCCCTGACCAGGCCAGGCAACGTCAGAAAGGAAAATGAAGATTCTTCCCCAAGGTTCCTGGCCTGGCAGTGGCCGTCAGAAAGAGAACCAAGGCCACGCTGCAGCCTGCCCATCTGCCCACTGCAAGACACAGCGGTGTTCACATTGTCCCATTCAGATCATTGCTTCAGCCCCGTTTTCTTGAGTAAAAGGGAAGGGGGATCCTTTGCTGCTGAATGCCCCCAGCTCAGTGTTATCTTTGATTTTTGTCACAGGAATTTCATTTTACAAGTACAAAGAATTGCCATGTTTTCTTTCACAGATTTCAGAAAAATACGGGCTTCCTGAAGAAAGCATTTATAAAGTCTACAAAAAATGCAAAAGAGGGTAAGCTAATCTCTCATCTGCTTTTATGCTGCACCTCTAAAACCCCATTCTCTTTGGTACCCTGCCATAGGCTGACACAGCATTTTAACAAGATAATAAAAAGTAAAGCCATATGAGTCTGTGCTATTTGGAGCATATAAAACTCGCATCTTTCTGGGCTTTAAAGATTTGGGATAATGCTTGTTTGTATTATATTTGTTTGGAGTGTAAAGTCTCCCAAGGAAAGGAAGCTGGATGAAGGAGGAATTGTTTGGGTAGTTTAATGGGTGATCCTTTGTGTCTCGGTCTAAAAGCCTGAGGTTATGGAGAACTTATCTTACTGCCATCAGAGAGGCAGAAATGTTTGCTTCTCCGAACCAAGGGCCTAAATGTTCCTGTCTCAGAAAGAAACTGTACTGGCTAAAAAAGAGCTTGGGCAGCCCAGGAGGAGAATAGGGGAGATCTGAACGGGGAGTGTCTGCTTTGCCATCCCATCCCCAGGCCAGGGAGGTCAATAGGAAACTTCACACTCGCTTTGGGAGGTGATGGATCGGACCCTTCTGGGCACAGGGGGCTCTTTGCAGCCCCAATACAGAGGTGCAGGTCCCGCTGGAGGCACTTGTCAGGCGCTGCTGGGAGTCAGGCGTTGCTCTGCAGGGGGGGACAGGTGAGGTCTGCAGTAAACGTGGAACGGCTTCTTGAGTGATTTCAACATGGTGTTTACTAGGGACCGATCCACACGGATCTCCCCCATGGCTGAGAGGGAGCGGTGCTAGTTTGCATTAGCTGAGGAGCAGCCGCTGGGTCTTCCGTGCAGGGCAGTGGTCTTGATGTGGAGCCAAGCGCTACTTTCAGAAAAGTTTTCTGGACTAAGAACTCCCTCTGGGTTGTCCCCATCTCTGGCAGCGAGTTCTTCCTTCAGCTGATGGAAAGAGAGCAACTCATAAACTCCCAAGCTTATTTTCATAAAGCTAAATCCAGAGCCCTTCTTGCAGAGCCAGCGAGATACAATCAGGCTTTGCAAGCAGCAGTGCCTGCCTGGGAGATGAACTCATTGTTGTTGCTGGCCCTGGTCCAGGGTTTGAGCATGGAGGGAGACAAGGCAGAGAAGGAAGGCTGATGACAGGTCCCGCGTTAGGCAGCCCCTGCTCTTCTGACTAGCGCGGCCCCCCAAAGAGGTCCTCTGCGTAACAAAACAAGGCAGCTTGTTTTGCCCTCCTTGGCAGCCGAGGGTTAGTCCAAAGCTCCGCTTCTGCACTTGCTTTCCAGTGACAGTGAGGTGAGAAAGTCCTAAGGCTCCTTGGATGGGATCTTCCAACTCATTTGGTGCCACCGTGACCTGGTCCCCACGGGACTCAGCCTGTTTGCTTCAAGGGGAGCAGAGCTAAAGCGCAGCCTGGAGGGAGCTGCGGGGTAGGAGGGGGAAAGGTGGTGGTTTCTCCTCCGCGCTGTGGTGTGGTGTCACTGAGCTGGGAAGCTGTTACAACCCCCTCAGCTCTAGATCTACAACTGAGCAACCTTCCCCGTTTAGGAGGGGTTTTAGACATGGCCCTAATTTTAAGATGATGGATGGGCCATAGTCATGTATCTGAATTTGTCAGGAGGCTCTTCCCCCTGTTCCTGAACTCAGGGCCCTCAGTACAGTCAGATTCTGCTCGTCTCCTAGCCCCAGAAATAGACATTTTCTCCCCAGAGAAAAAGAGCAACACTGTCAGGCTCCAGAGAGGGGCTGTCCCGTACACCTTCAGCCAGAGAGCACCTCAAGTCTGATCTTGAAGAACAAGTGCCAAGGACAGGGGTGGTCAGTTTATTATTGCAGCTTCTGGACTGAGCCAGAACTCGGGTGTGTCAGCTGCGGTGGTGGCGGCTTGTGATGTGGCCATCACGGGCCATCGGGCTGTCGTCAGCCAACAGCTCCTCTCGGGTAACTCCAGCTTGGGCTGCAGATTTCTGAACCAGCTGACTGTGAGCATCCGCACGGCAAGAGAGATCCAAGGACTGATGAGTTTGCAGGTGGACCAGGAAATGGCACTGCTTCAGGGGAGAGGCCAGCTCTACTCTGGTTTGCTTTGGTTTTGTTCATTACTTCATCTGATAAGTAGTAAATATTGTTTAATAATGATCAGGAGGGGAAAACGGGCTGGTGTCCTGTCCATCTTTTCCCCAAAATGAAGGAGCAAAGAGGTATCTAATGAAAAGAAAAGGCAACACCTGGAAATTCGGTTAAAAAAAAAAATTGACACCTAGTTTAATGAAAGCTGGACATGACTGATGCCACAGGTTATTGCTGAAGCATGGGGGACACACAAGATTTTCTCCAATCTACTAGATGGCAGGGTCGGACGCTGTTTCCTGCTCCCCCAGATTTAATTTTCCTTTGAATCATTTTATCCTATTGCTCCACCCTAAACAGTCCTCTCTTGGTAATTACAGCTTGAGGGTCAGATCTTCATCTGGTGTAAACTAGTGAAGCTCAGTGGTACTACCTGGATTTACAGGAGGTGAGGACCTACCATCAGCCATGGCCCTTCTTGGCGTGATGAGCTCATTCATATGAACTTAGTCTCAGGGTGACTCAAGAGCAATAATAAGTAATTTCGTATCTTGGTGAGGTTTGGTCTAGAAAAACAATACAGAGCTCAGATTCCTAATCAACACTCCCTTGAATCTTTTGTGGTTGAGAAATCAGATGGAAGCACGGCAGCAAGAGGCACAGGTGACTTCTCTGGCTTCCTGCACTAAGATAGCCACGGATAATTGGAGCAGCTCTGTCGCAAGGCTCTTTGTGACAACCTGCCCCTGGGTATCCGTGCTGGCACCTGTTGGAGCCCAAATTCCCTGGGATCCAAGGCCTGAGACCTGGGCCCCTTGTCCCCGGGCAGCCGCAGCGCCGCTCCTGTCCGGTGCCAGGAGGTGAGAGGAGATCCCGGACGGTGTCAGACCCTGTGTCTCAGCCTCCCCCTGCGCAGGGTGGGATGTCCTTCCCCGACTGTGCCGTGACACAATTCGTAGCCTGTTGGTGAAGTAGTTTGTGCACTGCTGAGAGGCAGCGCGGTGGTGAGCCCTGGGACAAAGGTGACACCAGAACAGGCTGGACGCGAGGACAGAGCTACCCCTTTCACCTCTGAGATTTGGGCATGCTGGCCAGGGCTGTGAGGAGCCTGCCCGTACGCGCTGAGCAAAGGGGCAGGAGCCAGTCGCTGCAGTGTGGCCGCACTGACCTCCACGGCATTCCCGGAGGGACACTGAGGTCCCACGTTTATGCTTGTTAAACTGTTAGATTTGTGAGATGCTCGGCCTTTTCTTTTTCTTGTTTTTAATCTTGGCTTGTCGAGCATTGCACAATTAATGCTATTGCCCCATTAATGACCTCAGCAGGAACCTGGAGGGGATGTGCTTTCTGCAAAGAAAGATAATTTGTTCTCTTTGTTTCCTCCAAACAGTTACAAATTTCACATCTGATTTATGGGAATGCAGTGGGGTGATGCAAAGCTGCCCCGTTATTTTGATGACAGTAATGAGGGGCTCTCGCCTGGCACAGAACCGCAGCCTCAGGTTTAAATGTTTCCTTCTCCCCGCATCTCCGTGAAATTGGTTCCAGGTCAGAGAAGCGGTGTGATGTGCAGCAGGGCTGGAGCTGTGCCCCTGGGCACCGGCAGGGATTTGCCACCGTCTGGCTGCGGACGCTCAGGCTGCCTGTGTGTGTTCCGCACGGAAAGGGCTCCTGGGCAAAGCTCGGGGTACGTCTGCACGGGAGGTTGTTCTGGATAGGAGAAAGGCGTCCTCTTCCAAACCGCTTCCATCTGCTCCCGAAGCAGTCTCAGCTTGTTCAGGATAACGCACCCCCAAAAGCACCCAGGCGAGAAGCGAGGAGCGAGCGCTTCTGCTCTAAATTCACACCCTGCCGTAATCCAGATTAATTCGCCTGCGTAGCAAAGGCCGGGCCTAGGCTTGTCGGGGGTAGAATTGCGAAAAGCTCTGCGGGATGTTCCTTTGTGTTGCGTCGTGGCTTTAATTAATTAATCATGGCTGAGCCCCTCAAATTGGGTTAGGTGGATGCTGCGGTGCCTTCCTGTGCCTGCCCAGGGCTGGGCCCCCGGAGCAGCCCCCGGCTGGCAGCAGCGAGGAGCGCGGCTGTGGTAGCGCGACGCTGACAATAACAGGGCAGTAAAGGTGATTTTTAACAGGAATTTTTTGTGGAGATGTTCTGGAGAGGGCCACCTCTGTGCCGTGAGGCTTTGTCAGTGATGTTATTCCCAGTTCACGCCTGGGAATCCTGACTGTGCAGTAATGTCCATCCCTCCTGACCGAGCTGCTTCGCAAACCTTTCCATGTGCTGCCCTGACCCAGCCGTTCTCCCTCTCCTGCAGGATCCTGGTGAACATGGACAACAACATCATCCAGCACTACAGCAACCACATGGCCTTTCTCCTGGACGTGGTGGAAGCAGAGGACAAGTTCCAGGTCATCCTCAAGGAGCTATAAAGAGCCGGAGGCAGCACTTACTGGGACTTCTCTCAAAGCCGGCAGGTTTGACCCAAGAGAACTCAGCCTAATGCCTCAACTTGTTGCCTTTACTTGAATACGCCGCCCTCGGGAAGGGCCTCGGCCTCGCCGGGCCAGAGACTGCTTGGAAGATCTGTTATCGATGTGAACGTGGAACTTCTCTCTGTTGAGTTTATTATTATTATTTTTTATTTTATTTTATTTTATTCCCTTCTGGCGATGGGCCTGACCTCCTGTTTCACAGCTGGGAACCCGCAGCTACACCAGCGTGGCTGTTGGAGCCCAGGCACTGCCTCTGCTCCCTGTTTGCCTTGGCCCATGACTGATCCAACCCCAGGCTCTGGCTTTCTCCCAAACCACCGGTCACGCAGAACCTTCAAACCATTTCCAGCGGGGCTGAGCCCAGCTCTGAGCTGCTCCCTCTCCGCAGAGACTTTCACAGATGCATTTAAAACTCACCGTTGAACGGACACTGCCCGCTCCCATGCCCCTCACCCGGCCGTATCTCCGAGTGTAAATACCACGAAGGCCTCCATAGCCCTTGTTTATACATTTCTGATATATTGTTCCTTTTATATTTTATATATGTATAAATATGCATTGTTTTATATTTGACTCAGTACAGTGACACAGAGCATTTCAAACACAGGCTGCTTCACATTTCTCCGTGAACTCCTTTTGTAACTGTGTTGTTGGTTTTGTTGTTTTGGATATTCCGTAGTAATAAAGGTTCAAAGACGGAAAGTGAACTGTTTTCACCCAGCTCTGGAGGTCGGAGTCAGGAAGGGCCAGGAGGTGAGGAGGACTCGAGGCTGGTTTTGCACCACGTGCTGTTTAACAGCACCAGGAGTTTGTCCGTCCGAACTGTCTCTCCACGAAGGGGTGAGGGACAGCAAACGCTGCCACTCTGCTCCCGGCTGCAGCTCCGGCTTCCCCCCGTGCAGCAGATCAGCGCCGGGACTCCCGAACCCTCCCCTCGGGCACCCCGGGCTCTCCCAGCCGCGGCTGCAGACGTGCCGTCACGGGGCTGCGGGTGGGCGGAGGTCACCGAGCAGTTCCAGGCACATCCCTTGGATGGAGGGATGACGTTACACGGATTTGGTGAAATTTTAAGCAAGCCAAAAAGAAGTGCCCCTGTTAACTTCTGCTGGTAGGAGGAGCAGCTCAGCCTCTCGNGCCCGGGTCAGAGAGATGTCCCGGGGATGGGGAAGAGAGAGCAGCTCCGCTCCTGCTGGGGAGGGGGTTTTGAAATGTTGAAACGCATCAGGCTGCTGAATTTTGGATTACTTCAGGGTTACTATCGCGATGAGGAGAGCCTGTAAGATGAGGCTTGGATAAGTTTGAAGGCTTGTCAACCTTTGAAGATCTCTCCCAGCACTCCATCTTCGTATCCTAAACTCCTTCTTCAGCAGGATTTCTCCAGTTCAGTGTTGGTTCTGCAAGGCGCTGCCTACCATCCTGCTACGGCAGAATTTCAGCCTGACCGCGGGGACGGGCACGAACTCCGCAGGTAAGAACAGAGGCTGGAGCACCCAATGCCCGTAGAGACAAGGGGGCGAGTGGATTGGGGGGAGCACTGTGTCACAAGGCTCCAAAGCGCAGATGGAGGGAGCTGGGAGCCTCCGACGGCTCACTCCAGGTTCCTCCATGGTGGCACCGCTCTGCCCCGTGGGCAGCCATTGCCGTGGCGGAGGCTGGGCCTTGGGGAAACCCCTGCTCATGGAGGCAGCTGGCTCTGCAGGGAGGGCTGCAGGCAACTGTCGGCTTATTTTCACGTTGTGGGCTATTGTGACCTCTTATCCCTCAATTAGTTGCTCTAAAATTCTGATTTTGGGGTAATTTCCTACCAGTGTAAGCACAGCACTACCTGCCCGAGTCTGTTCTCAGTTACATTGATTCCAGTAGCGTTACTCCTAGTTCCTGACAGCAAAAATCATCTCCCATTAACTTTAGGTTCCCAGCAGAAGAGTGATGAATTTTGCCGGCTTTTGCAGTGTTCCGTTTCACACTGGCTATGAACCTCTCCTAAGTTTTGCCAGGTGAGAACTGCCCTGGCAGGAGCTGTGTGTGTCCTCACCGTGCAAACGCCTTCCCCCCCCCACTTTCTCTCCGTGGGATGGAGGAGAGAACCAGGCGCTTTTTCTGTGCAGGTTCTGGGTAATCCTGACTTTCTCAGGTTTGGAAATTACGGTAACTCCGCTGCGTGCAGGGAAACGCCGGTTGATTCACGCCAGCGTAAGAGCAGAGAGAGTCGCCGCCCCCTGCCACCCCTGCCGAGGTGGGTGTTTTGCTGACTGGCTCAGTATCGTTCATCCCTTCCAGCAAAGGCGAGTTGCTGGAGAGATTGCGTAAAGCAGAGCTCCCAAATATGTGAAAGCATTCTTGACTCTTTGCCCGGAGCCCACCAGTTCCTTTTGAAGATTAAGATACGAGTGATGAAGGCGATTCACCTCTGAGCGAGCAAAGGTCGTGTGAAAGTATGAACCCGCTTGTGTTTTGCAAAGGGCTGGGGCTGACAAATGAGAGCAGCTTCCTCAGGAGCGGTGTCTGCTCTGCGCGGTCGGCAGCTGGTTTGTGCTGACTTGGGTCAGAAACGCTCCATTCAACGGGCTCGTGAAACGCAGCTGGTGGGTGTGCGGTGGAGAGTGTCCGGGCACACGGTGTGACACACGTCCCGCACGGGCACCGGGCTCCCGCTGTGCCACGGCCTGACGCTGTGGGACAAACCCCGTGTCCGTCCTCTTGGCAGCAGGCGGCAGAGACGCAGGATTTTCCCACGCTGCTCTCCTAACGTATTTCTACCCTGATAAGAAAGGACTCCCCGCCAGGGTAAGGTCTCCTACATGGTCAGTCCCAGCACCTGTTTCCTCTTGGGTTTGTCAGGTGAAAGCACCAAGAGGAGTTTTTTGGCAATGACCATTAATTGCGTTAATTATTCAACAGCTGCAAAACTGAAAACTTTCAAATCAACTTTAGTTAATGATAGTTTTCCTGACAAGGAGGGGATCTCATCGGTGCTGATCAATAGCTAAAGGGCGGGTGTCAGGAGGATGGGGCCAGGCTCTTCTCAGTGGTGCCCAGGGACAGGACAAGGGGGAACGGGCACAAACTTGACCATGGGAAGTTCCCCCTAAACATGAGGAAGAACTTCTTTCCCTGGAGGGTGGCAGAGCCCTGGCCCAGGCTGCCCAGGGAGGTGGGGGAGTCTCCGTCTCTGGAGACATCCCAAACCCGCCTGGAGGTGTTCCTGTGCCCCCTGCTCTGGGGGACCCTGCTCTGGCCGGGGGTGGGACAGATGGTCTCCAGAGGGCCCTGCCCACCCCTGCCGGACTGTCATGCTGCGATTCCAATATACGTTACCAAGTACCACTAATTAGCTGCTGAGCTATCAGCCATCCAGCCGCAGCAGGCTGAGGACAGGACCGCTTGCCGTGAGTTAGCGTGTGCTTTGCAGGGTTTGATGGATGTCCCGTCTGAGGGACCCTGTGCTGGTGTCCGTGTCCCGCTGCTCACAGCGCTGGGAGCCGGTTCCTGCTGTAGCTGTAGATGGAGGAACGCTTCCCGGGCGCTCTGGGTGAATAAGCACCTGCAATGAGAGAGATGCGTAAAAAAGGGAAACATGCGGCATGTGAGGCGAGTGGTGCAAGAGCTCTGGTATCCCCAGTGCTGGGCGGGGGCTGTGCTCTGCTCTTCTACAAATAACACCCAGTTTCTATGTCTTTATTCATGCTTATTCATTCCTTGCATCATCAACCAAGCAGCTGAAGATCTCGCTGTGTGGTGTGGTTCTCCATCGCTATAAAGGGCAAAACAGCATCCTGTGTTTTGTTAGGACACCCACACGTAGTGTTTGGAGATGCCCTGGCGCTGGGCTGGGTATCGGAGAGGATCAAAGGCAGAGGGAAATGAAACTCTGCCGGCATCTGCGTCCCAGCGTGGAAAGCTTTAGTGCAGCCAGCGAGGGTCCCCTCTGCTCTGCCTTCTCACCACGTCCTCAGGTAGTTCTTTGGGTTTGTATAATTGAATTTCCGATGGGTCAGACGGGTACTAAAACCCCAGCCTGTGTCAACGTCTTGATATTTTCAGCTGGAAAGCGTCCTTGGCCATAGAATGAGTTGAGTGCTAACATTTGGTGCACACATACCTCAGTTTAGCTTTAGTGTGTCGAGGGTTGTCTCGACCGTACCTTTGTGACCCCTGTGCAACGGATTGTCCAGAGATCCTGGGAACACCGAGACCCTGTCTCCGAACAGCCCGGGCACCAACAACTGCTGAGTAATCAGCCTTTATTAAAGCTGCTGCTTCCCGTCGGCCACTGACGGATTGAGCTGTGAAGTATTTTGTCCCCCTGTAGCTCTGCTCGCTGGGGTACAGCACAGAAGGGTTCTGTACGTGTTCTTGTGGGCAAAGGGCTCCCGTCACCTCTAATCTTGTGACCGGGAGTTTTGATTCACTGGAATTTTTTTCCCTTCTTTTCAAGCTAGAGTGGGAAGGAGATGTGGGGTTGTTTTTCCAGTAACAGAGAGAAGAGTACGTGGCTGGCTATGACTGTGGCCATGGTGTCCCCTTGTCCTTTTCACACACTGACGCATTATTGCATGGGTTTCTGATCAAATTGGTACAAAAGATTGACGAAAATGAAAGATGGCATTTCTCTGCCATCTGCAGAAGGTATTTCTAGCCCATTCCCTTCCTCTCTAATTAATCCGGTAACCATCCTTAACAATTGTGGGCCAGCTCTTCAGCATGAATGAACGGGCCTAGCTCTGCTCCTTTGGGTGAAACAGGCTGATTTACGTTGGCTGGGGCTCTCGTCCCAGCTTAGTCAGCAGAACAGCTCTGGGGAGCCGGCGTGTTGATGCAGCACGTTGCAAGTCCGGGATACGATCTGGACACGGCTCCAGAAAAGCCCATCACCCCAGTTGTGCTGCCGTGAGGGCTTTGGAGAGACTAATGGCACCAGAATGTTCTCCCACTGGTATAAAATCTGCAGCTGGGTGAGTTCAAACGCCAGAAATAATAGCAGTATTGGTGTTGTCTGCCTGTCCAGCCCTTCAGTAACCTCCCAGAAGGACTTAAGAATCTTAGAAGAAATAAACAGGGCGAAGAATAGGAGTCTGACTAACTGAAAAAATAATGTTACTTGCGCCTGGCAACAATTAGCCAAAGGCCATGGAGGGACACGATCCGCCCAGGCTGAGCTGAGCTCTGCCTCTGGCCCATGACGCGCTCTGTGTCCGCGCGGGAAAGAATTGCTCAACAGGAGGAGTCTGCAGCGGGGTCTGTCCCTGCCTTTGCCTCTCTCCTCCCAATCCTCAGGGTGACAATTCCGCACTGTTCCCCCTGTGAGCTGGCCCTTTGCGGCCCAGGAACAGCTCCAGCGGTGAGCGTTGCCTGCAGGGGTGCGGCGGTTGCCCACTGGTCCTGGCTGGAGGGACTGGTGGCCCGGCTGTAAGTCAGGGTGCTGTGTTTAACCCGTTTCTCGCTGAGGGTGCGTCCCTCCTCCCGCCTCCCCAGGCATTTCCTGATTACAAGCTGCAGGATGTGTTTCTTCTCCCGTTTTACTCAGCTTTCCGTCAGGAAAGCTCCGGGGAAGCCTGTGGTGGATGGAACAGGCAGGGGGGTATGAAACCAAGGAGGCTGTGCTGAGGTGCTCTGTGTCGCTGTTCTCCAGCTGGGGCACAGAGCCCCTCTCTGCTCTAAGAAGGCATGTTTTCTTGATCCTCTTCTCTCCCTGCAAGTGCTCCTCTCTGCCAGTCAAACAGAGAACTATTGCAGGTGACAGGTTTGTTGTACCAACAGCCAGAATGATGTGATAGTTTTACACGTGCACCAGAACTCACAGAACCTGTTTGTCAAACGCCCTGACAGTCAGTGATGCTTTAATGGCCTTTACATTGCAAACGTGCTTTTTCAATCTTGCCTTTAAAAACAATATTGTAAAATATGGATGGATAAGTTGGACAAAGAAGTCGTGACTCTAGTGCTGCTTCTGCCACGTTGCTGCTGTGCGTCCCTTTGGATGATATCAGACCATCTGAAGGTGTCAGGAGACACTAAGCTCTGATCTCTTAAGGCTTTAGACACTTGGCGCTCTCATAAACCTACTGGCCCCCCTCACAAGGGGTCCATGTGCCACTCAGTTAAGTGCCTTTCGGAAATGCTGTGTGTCTTCAGGTGTCCACATGCTTTTGCAGGTGAGCTCTCCTAATTTCTGGGCTGGTTTTTTTTTTTTCCTGTTGAGCGGGCAATAGCGCTGTTTAGTCACACTTGTGTTTCGCTATCTCTGGGAATGAGAAGTCCTTCAGAACAATTCGTATTTTTTCCTGGCTTGGGGAACCTTTGCTGTGATCCTTTCCCCGTCCACCGCCCTGGGTTTGAGACAAACGCAGCTCTTGAGCAGTCCTGCTGGGGAGAGCCTTTGTAATCCACAAGGTCGTACTGCCGGGGCGAAGGAGGACCTTTACAAGGGGTGGCTGGAGCAGAGAGAGTCGAGCCGCATTTCTGTCAGGAGAAAATGAGATTTGAGGAACTTGTCCCAAACTTATGGGGTTTTATTTATGGAAATAAAAGCAGTGGATTTTGCTGAGTTCCCTGGGGCGGTGAACGCTTTATCCTCCTAAGCTAAAATCTTTGGGAAATCTGGGGAAAAAAGGGTCCAAATTCAATGCCATAGACATCCCACTTTGTAAAATACAAAGACTTCCCAGTGGTCCAGCCTCTGTAGAGACCTGGCTGCTCAGCTACTCCAGAGCGCGATAGCGTTGAAACCAAGACAGAGATGCCAAATGAGTCCAACTAGGAGTTTCTCCCATTCTCTCCCACTGACTGAAACGGGAGAGGGAGCAGGCTCTAACGCCGGCGGTTGGGTGTGGAGTGTTTTTCTGTTTTCTGATAACACAGGCTGGCGATCTTCTCTCCTCATATTTAATTTGTCCTTTCCTCTATCCCTCTGTCCTTATCAGAGGCCACTTGGCATTGCTTCCCTCCCAGCCTACAGCTTCCCACTCTTTTTACAAAACCCCTGTTATAAGATACAACTGCTGAGAGATGGAGTAAAGATACACCTGTTGGGTAAGGAGAGCCGTGGGCTTTCTCATGTTCTCATTCTTTTCCATGGCCAGGAATTTATTGTTGATCTTAATCTCAGGCCAGGCAACGTCACTGCGTGGTGACAATAAATTTACTTGAACAATTTGCTGATAGGCAGATTTATTTGTCTTCTCATAAGGATACCAAGGGGGAGGAGGGCTTGGGAAAAGGGAGTTTCCTTTCATACCTTTTAATTTCTCTGAAACAAGTGGTAGGATGGAATCCATGGGAATGGCAGTTCTGGCTTAAAGGAAGTACTTGAAAGTTTTAAAAGCCTCTTTCCAGTTCTAATTCCCAGCCTTAGCAGGGGCTGAGGAAATGCCCATGCTTTACCCATCAGGTTCCTTGAGCTGCTGCGCAGCCACAACCATTTCCCACCGTTCCTGCCCCCTGGTTCCCAGATTTGACTCTTTAAGCCCAGTGTGTTCCTCCGGGGGTGAGATTAGGCACTGGTAACGCAAAAGAAACACAGTCTAGTGCTGAAAACCTCTGCCTGGGATGTGAGGGATCTTTTTTCCAGGTCATGTGTGCTCCGGCTTCTTGTTCTGTAAAATGGGGATAAGAAATTACCCCTACATCATAAGGGTGGTGCAGTATTTAATTACTGTTTGTAAATGTCTGAGAGATCACCTGATAAAGGTACCTCTGATACAGTGCTCCAGGGTGTTATCAACCCACACTCCCCTCCAAGGCAGTGCGCTGTAACGCTTCCACCTCTGAGCCAGTTCCTGTAAACCTGTGGCAATAACTGGCCACGTTGGACCAGGAGATGCAGTGGGACACTGCAGAATCACTCTGCCGTCTGATGTATTTTCCTACATCCCATGAAAGTGGCGTGTCTTCCAGGCTGGACTCACCTGAAAGGAGTTTTCTTTGCTCCCGTGGTAGGTTTCTGTGGCAGGCTCTGGAGAAAATCTGTCCACCCTCGTTAGGCGGGAGGTCTTTGTCTTGAAGGATGATGTTATACCCTCGGGAGACACCTCAATGAGGGAATCGCTGATGTTGTAGTGACCTACAAGACAAACAGGAAAGGGATGTAAATACCAAACAAGGCTGCAACCGGTGGCATTGAGGAAAGAGAGCGCATCAGTCAGTGGATGTAATAGAAGGAAAAAGAACCGGTATAACAGGACTGCGTGGGGAAATCACTTCTGGATTTAAAAAGCGCTGTCCTGGGCAGAGCTTATTTCGAGGGACACTGATAAGGCAACACTAAACTTTGTCCTGAGCGTAGGAACTAATGGAGATAGGAGCAATTTTAAAGAATCAAATAAACAGGAGGAGAACTCACACGTGGGATAACTTGTTAAGATAAGCTACAAAGCTGCGTGCCCTCACACTCCAGGTCTCAAACCTCACCAGGCAACGAGCCAGATTGAATTTCCGATTGCAGCTTGAGTGCTGTGGAGCTTGGTACATTATACATTAACATGGCTTCTCCTGAGGCCTCTGGCACTTACGCTGTTTTGTGGGGTGTTCTAGTGATTCCTTACAGCTACTCAAAACTGTCAGGATGGTCTCTGGATGGTTGTCTCAGCAGAGGTTCAAAGGGACCTACCCACAGCTTTTGAAGAGACTCACTGGTGTCCTGAGACCTGGTTAAACCTAACAGGCCCTCAGAAGCTCTGAGTGATGGTGCTCCGCACCCCGGAGAGTCAGAACCAGAATCACCAGCAGCATCTTTCTCCCCAGCTCAAGGCACACCTATATGGAGAAGGCCACTTCCCAATTTTTTCCGAATTTAATCCTCTTGTGGTTTTTGGACATAGACACTGTCTGGCCAGAAACATTGTTGCTTTGCTTGCAGAAATCTAGAGAGGTCTGTTTCCGAAAAGAAAAAGTGCTTGTGAATGCCTTTAAATTGACTTTACCTGTGGGTAATTACCAACAAAGGAAAACCCACATTTGAAATCCAGTTGTCTCCATTGTGAGCGATTCTAATGATAGAGCTGTAGGCAGTATTAGGGCCGAAATCTGGGAGTGCTTCCCAATTGTAGGTAGGTCTCTTTGTGACTGCCCAGCATGTAAAGGTAGCACTTACACAGACGCTAAGGACTTGAAACTCTTGCAGAAAATGTGGCTTTGTGTGTTTAACTGCTGTCTCCAGACTTCTCTGACGTCAGCTTTAAGTGTCTGGTTTAGTTCAAGTCGCCAACTGAGCACAGAATTTGGTGGTGTTGCCAAGACACCAAAGGGGCATCTGCAAAGGGGCTCTAGGAAAGCGCTGCAGAGAAAATGGGATGTTACTGCTGGGACTGCGGGGTGGGCTGGTGCCTTTGAGCTGAGGATGACTTGAAGAATCTGTACTTCAGTCCGTTCAAGCCTGCAGGTAACTGCTGGAGTGTTTGCGCGCTCCTGCAGCTTGCACCAAGCTCAGCGCACTGTTGTTATGCTGCTAGCGGTCCCCGAGCTAATTAACTTGGACAGAGGTGCCAAAAGTCCCTGGGGGAGCAGGTCACCCTGCTCTTGTGCAGCGCTCAGCTACCTGCTGCAGTCACTGCCCTGGTGCTATAGTTGGAGAAAACATCGAACAGTCAAGGGTAATTCACTGGTGTAAGTGGAGGAGTCTAGTGCACGCACAAGAGTGAGGAGGTAGCAAGGAACCTGCATATAAGATTAAAACACAGGAAGATCGATGCTTTTTCCCAGTTTGTTTAGTTTTTTTCCTTATGTTTCATATATTGCCTCATCCCTGGAGGGGTTCAAGGCCAGGCTGGACGGGGCTTGGAGCAACCTGGGCTGGTGGGAGGTGTCCCTGCCCAGGGCAGGGGGGTGGAACTGGATGATCTTTAAAGTCCCTTCCAACCCAAACCATGCTGTGATTCTATATTCAGCTAGTGAAATGCCTACAATAATCATGATGTTTAATTGGCTTGATTTTAACATAGGGTTTTGTCCCAGAGCTTTGAGGACAGCTTGGGACGCTGTTTTCTTGTTTCTTGCTCAATTTTTCTCCAGTATTCATCAACTTTCAGCTGTCACTGCTTCAAAAGCAGATCCTCCAGTTACTAGAAAAAAAGTTTCTTTTTGCCTGTGTGAGAGCACTGACCATTTAAAGAGTTCAGGATCTGGCCTTCGTTTTTTTTCTCAGATGTCTCTTTGTCTATAGTCATAAATTATCAGACGCTGCCATCTTTTAAATAGATCGTTTCCTGTTCTACTTCTTGTAGGTTAGATGTTATCTCCTACAGTAAATCATGAGTCAGTGATTAATTCAAGAAGGCCGTTCCCAGAAGCAAATTCTTACAATGTTAAAAATAATATGATGCGAATCCATTATAGTATGATATAGAAAATAATTATGGCCTGCAAACTAGTTTAATCAACTTGGAACATGCCGGAGCAGATCCGCAGTCGGAGTGAGTCATTATAAGAAAGTTCACAGTCTTAGCGTATAGGTTGTGTGAGCGAACATGATTACCCCATGTCAGCTGAGTCTCAGTAACTCTGTATGTGTGCTCTTTGCACACCCAAATTGTGAGGTAAGACGTGTTTGTTTAAAACACCTTTGCTGATGTTTAAACGATATCAAATTACTTTATAAAAGCATGAATTGCTTCAAGAACACGCTTGCAGCCAGTTGTCTCAGCTGATGAGTGGCAACTTATTAAGCTTATTAAATTGTGTCGTCTTCATTCTGTCTTAAACAGCTATGCAAAGTCATCAAATACTATGAAGCGTCAGCGTGCTCTGCCTCACCCCTCACTGGATGTATCTTGCATTAAAGCGCAGTTTAAAAGGGGACGGCTCACTAGGAAATGCAGACATGCTATGCAGAAAAAGACAAAAACTCCCTCTAAAGAATGACAGAACAATCCAAAAGTAATCACAGCTATAGCAAGACACCATTGAGGGGACAGAAAAGTCCATTAGCAGTGCGTATATTATTATAAACTATCTGATAATTGTTAATAACACTTTGTGTTGTGTTAATATCTTCCGTATCTGAAAACATTCTGAATTCCTGTGGACTAAAGCTTACAACACCTCGGAGAAGCCTGGTCACCGTGGCATGGGTGGGGAGCATCAGGCAGAGAACAGTTAAGTGACTTACACAAGGGTGAATCAGCAGGAGGTTGAGGAACTGAACCTGACGGCTCGGTCCTCGGCTGATATAAACTGGCACAGCTCCACAGCAAGTGGAAGGGCACAGTCAGTTACATCAGTTGTGCGTACGCAGACCTGATTCCTGGCTCTGAGGTTGAACCTCAAAACCCAGCACCTGTTAGAGATGTAACATTCACCTGCCTTGAGCTTCTTGGCAGAAGTTCCCTCTAACCAAGCAAGGCAGGTTGGATTTCTGGGATGAAAACTCACGGGATGATATGGGGTCTTTTGGTATAAAGGACTGGGGTTGCTGCTCTCCCAGGGCCAGGGAAAACACAAACACGACCAATTCTTTTAGGAATAACTCTGAGAACAGCAATACTGGAACAGAGCAATGGTCCACACAGTCTACATACAACTAAACAACTTTAAAACCTCACTTACAATTGGTCTTACTGGCCCTTCAAATTAACTGCCATTAATTTTTTTTTTTTTTTATTTGTACATCTGTTGCTCCAAACAGCTGTAATGGTAAATAGCCATCCCAGTTTACAAATGGAGAATGAATGCTATTTGTACAATTACTTCCTTCTTTCAAGTTTAAATTTATTGGGTTTTAAGTTTAAGATGATATTCTTCTGTTTTGTATGATACGGGAGAAGCTCACTATTTAATTTTTCTTAATTATCTCACATAAGTTTCAAGCCATCTTATTTGCCTTCTCTCTAAATTATACATCTTAATTGTTTTCAGTTTTTGCTGGGACACTAATGATCATATCTCTTATTTCTAAATTGAGTCTATTTCTGCCATAGCCTTTTTTTAGAGTTAAGGTGGCCAGAACTAAACCTAACATTCCAGCTGAAGGTGTATCAGCAACATAAATGACGGTATTATTGTATTTCCTGTATCATTTTCCAAGCCATCACTCGCACCCCCAAATTTTACACTTTAATTGTAATTGTGCATTAAGGTAGATGTCTTCATCGTTTCAAAATTATAATCCTTTAATGCAAGTCTCCTGTTGCATGGAAAAACGGAATATTTCTGAGTATGAGGAAGATCAAATTTCTCTAGTGTCTACATGGCAATTTGTATAGACTGGGAGCCGCAGCAAATTGAAAATCTCACCTGTAACTTCGGAGTTGGACTTCATTAATTCAGCATGTGGGCAGGATGCATTATTTGCAGTCACCACACCTTGCCTGGCTCTGTTTTCTCTCTGGGCTTTTCAAAATGAGGACTGGGTGGGATTCTATTTATAGAGGCAAATAAATCAAAAACTGCCTGTGTTGTACGTGATACCTACAGCTTTTCAGGTGTGGTCCCTCGAAGGGCTGAATGCCCCTGGTAGCGTGACCTACTTCTGCCAATCCCAGGAAAAAAGGTGGGATTTGGGAGATCTAGGAGCATAAAAGAGGAAAGAAATAGCTTTGTACTAACATAAATGTGAAATGATTCCAGTACATAGGATGGAAAGAGCTGAAGTTCCTGATCTTTGAGAGCATTCTACCATTATGTGAACTTCATTAATTGCCTTGTCTGCCAGTTACCAATGGAAAACATTCTGGAAGTGCCTGGAAATTACTTAATTCCTATTCTGATGAGTTCAGAGCTGGAATCAGACAATGATCAGATGTCCCCCCAAAAATAGCGTGGGCATAACAGTGAGCAAAAGCGCATGGGATGCATGGGATTGAAGAACAAAGCAATGTGGAGTTGAGAGGAGAAAAGACAGCAGCTTGGGCATTATTCCTCTCAGGCAAAGACATGAGGCTGAATGAAGGGACTTGATTGTGTAGAAGTTTTTGCAGGATCAAGAAGGAGCAGCAAAAGTTCAAGGCTAAAATTGGGGAAATGGAAGCCCGCATGGGGTGAGTATATGGTTGATTAAAACCCACCATCCAGACAGGACCTGTGCGTGTGGCCACACAGCAGCAGCAACCCTGGAAGGACTTGCTCCCCCTTAGGAAACAACCGGGAATGGCAGGGAGAAGAATGGAGGCGCTTGCTCTGCTTGGTCTTGCAAAAGAGTAAACTAAAGGGAGGAGTAGACGGGAGTGAGCAGGCAGAGTTGACTGCTGGAGAAGATGCTGTTGATTTACAGTTAGATCATGGGCAAATCACTTCACCAGGCTGTTTTTCTACTGCAGCAGAGCTGTTTCTCACTACATGCATGGACAAGTGTAATAGTGCTACTACAGTGCTAAAAATAATAAAACCCAAACACCTGCCACTTCCATTAAAAGGGGAAGAGCACTGCAAGGAATCACAGCCCAGGTTTTCAGTTCTTGTTATTTGCACATGTAATCCTTGCAGACCTGTCCTTCCTTGTAAAAATGCCACCCAATTTATAAAGCAGATGGTCACAAATAATCTTTTCCACATTTTTTTCTTTGTAGGGCAATGCTACGGGACAAACCAAAAGCTGAGTTACGTGATGCAACTCTGAGTTTCAGCAGAGCTGCTCTGACTTACGCGGTGTTTCAGTTCAGCCCCTGTGTCATACTCCTGGGATGCCAAACTTACAGGAGGAGATTTTGGAAGATGTGGTCTGAGGGCTTCTCCACAGGGAGCAGGTAGGGATCCTGAGCTAGCTATTTTTTATCAACCCCCAGAAGTAGAAGCAGGACAGACACTGCTCTGCTCTGGTCTTTGGCTTGCATCTCCACGTGGCCCTGCCATGTGGAAGCCCTGCCACGTGCTTGAGGTTCTCCAACCTGTTCTCCATGGACAAGAGGGTTGTGCTGAGGAAAGCAAGATTGGTCCAATTTGCTAGAACTGGCTATTAAAATTGCAGCAGGTTTCCAAAGCAGCTGATAAAAAACTGCATCTGCAAGCTCCATTCCCTGCTGTTGCCCAGGCTTGGTTTCTCCTGCTGACCAGCCTGACGAGGCTTGGATGGAGTCCCACGCTCAGCCCTGCCCCGCGCAGGGGTGTTACTACTCCGGCAGCACGTTCTTGATTAGCGCCTTCCAGGATAGCACGTGTCGGGGAAACAGCTACAGAGCCCTTCTCCCATCCAGTGCATCCAGCTCTGGGCTGGGCATGCCCATCATCACCTCAGTGTTGTTGAAAGTAATTGGAGATTAGACATCTCCACGCCCTTGGAAATTTACCTCCTGCTAAAGTGACTGCAAACCTCTGTGCCCTTGGAATGCTTTGAGTCCTATTCTGGTAATCTAAGGGGGGGGGGAGCACTGACTGTGAGGTAAATCCCACAGAAAGCCCTTGCAAACTCCAGCGTTCTGGTACCCGCAGGGATGTGTGAAGACAGTGGTAAACTGGCAGAGTTACAAAAGTGGGTCAACTCACCTGCTAAGTATTCTAGGTCAGACAGTAAGAAGCAAATAAGCTCTTTACATTGCCTAAATTACAAGTGGGTAAACTTCATGTACTGGCATTTATTCCTGACTACCCTGCTAAAGGAATGCGCTCCAAAATGGTTTGTGCTGAAGAGGACAGAGTCAAGTGCTTTTGGTGGAGGAAACTAAGCCAGCAGCCCCCAAATGGTCTGGTGTTAATGGCTCTAATGCTTCCCCTCCCCTACCTGGTGAAGGAACTTTTCTCTAGGGATAAAGCTTAAGAAAGAATCAGCCAAGCCCTTGTGTAGCTTGTGGTTTGGCTTCCTGCCCACTCTGCCCTTCAAGCAGGAAATTCTCAAAGGGAAGGGAGTGCTTTGTGAAGCTACCTTAAGATTCTGCCTCTTCTCTTTTAGTCAGAACTTAGCATCAGGTCATCTGGAACTCCTGGAAGCTGACCAGACAGACTGATGGCGCCTACAGAAGACATTTAAGCAACTTCTCTACCTTGATCATTTTCCCTCATCTTTTGTCCTTTACGTCCTTGATTGCTGTTATTCAATCCTGAGATAATACACTCCTGATATCACTGAGATGGGAGAGACAAGCAAGGAGGAAGAGATCAAAGGAAGGAGAAGAAAGAGAAGATGCCAAAGGCAGAAGAAGAAAGAGGGAAGATGCCAAATACTTCCTTAATTTACCTACTTTACATACCCAGCACACAAAGTTCCAGAAATTCTTAATATACTTCATTTTCAGAGTTCTGTGGTTGCCACGTAATCACCAGACAGCAGGAGACTGTCAGCAGGGGCCATGGGCATCCTCTTTCCACCAGCAGAGGAAGTAGCTTGAAAGCTGGATCCAGAAAGCCCAGGAGGCCCTTGGCACCTGTGAGCATTGGCTGGACTTGAAAAGAAACCCGGCAGCGCTCAGGCTGGGAAACCAGTACGGTTAAAATATCTTTTTGCTTCCCTCTGCTGGACATTTAACACAAGTACCAATGTCATTCTTACAAGTCAGGGAAGGA
Organism: Rhinoptilus africanus; assembly: GCA_013400135.1. Lineage (NCBI taxonomy): Eukaryota > Metazoa > Chordata > Aves > Charadriiformes > Glareolidae > Rhinoptilus > Rhinoptilus africanus. Next base: position 39,100 of record VXBO01008298.1, on the reverse strand, counting down.
TCAGGCTGAAGAATCGCAAAAGATAAGAGGGGTCATCTTGTGCTATCACTGCACAACCATTAATGGCACTGATTTCTCTGAATTTGCTACCGAATTGCAGAAGAAATGCAATAGATATTTATGTGTCCTGGGGAGCTCCAGAAGACTGGAAATGGGACCAGGGCCAAAGATAGGTGGGTGAGAGACAGGGAGACGGTACAGACGAGGGCGCTGTATGTGGAGTAATTTCAAGGTTTAACCCAATATTGCTTGACCATTTTTCTCATCCTGTTATCAGTTGTGATTACAAAGTTAATTTAAAAACCCTGATCTAAACTTAGTTGCTATTCTTGTTACAAAACAGGACCGTAATAAGTTGCAAAAGAAATTCAAAGCAAAGATAAACTTCAAACATTTTTGTTACTCACTTGGTTATACTGAAATCTCTTTGACTGAGAATTAAATCCCTTTTTTTCTGAGTTTGAGATTACTTTCCTCTGGTATTTATAAAGGCTGGAGGAAATCTTGAAGCCTAAAAGGAACAGCCGACGATAACAAAATTCTGAATATGGAGATACAGGAAACATGTAACTACAACCCCAGCTCTCATTTTAAATAGGATGTGTAAGTTAAAGGCAAATTTAACATTAATGCAGTATTCAAGTCAAGAAATCAGCAGTCATTTCTGCATTTAATTTCCCTATTTTATTTAAGAAGCAAAGGGGGAAAAAAAGCATTTTGAAGCACAACTGTTGATGAATGGGCTTTAAGGGTGACTCAGTGCTGTTAAATCGCTTTTGCAGATTGTCCTCCTTTACTGACTCAGGCATCTTAACAACTCCTTTCACCAGCCCGACCCTCTCTAAACAGAAAATCTGAGGTAAGATGCTGAGTGCCCTGGCTCCTGCCGAACTCGGATGCTAAGCTGCCCGGTGTCACCCACAAAGCTCTGTGCTTTTCAGGCCTGGAATCAAACGGCTTGTCTTGGCATTGCCGAGAGATGGTGAGGTGGAAGCTACCACCATTTCTCAAATTGCATGGTCTCTCGCAGCTGTATCATGACAAAAACACTGATACCTCATCTAACCAAGCTCTGGTGTTAGCACTACCTGTCACAGAGCTGCACCAGTGCTGGATTAGGAAAGTTTCAATATAAGTGTTCTTCTGACCAAGGATAGTACAGGTCATGAGATGAGCTCTGCAATTACAGGGAAGGTTGGTGGGGGGAAGAGGTCTGAGTAATTGTAGGGAGAGGGCTCTTACAGGGGTGGTGTACGGCACAAGGAGGTGGTCACTGCTGCAAGGGAGCAAACAGCAAACTTTACACCACCTTCCAAACCACACAGCAACTGGAAGGTTATGATCTGTTACATTTCTTAGTCCCTTGTGCTGCTTTGTCCCCAAGCGGAGCAATTTCAGACCTGGAACACCACTAACTGGCTGCGGACACAAATTGTTCTGGGTACCACTTCCTATTGATTGGTTTCATTAATGAGTTCTTGCTGCGCTTTTAAGGAAAAACCTTTGCATGGTTGGGGTTCTCCTTCTTCACCTGTGAAATGACTGTTTCAAGTGCTGTTCCTGTTCACCACATGGTTAGCGAGCGGTGCTTTCCTGCTTGATGTGCCTCACGCTCCAGAACATCCCCGAGTACCTGCGGACAGGCAGCAGTCCGTGTCACAGAGCTACCGCACAGCTCTGTGCAGCCCCACCGTTTTGTTTTTAACAGACCCCAGACCGAACCGTTAACGTGTGGCGGATCGACAGCGCCTGCAAGGGCCGGGCTGGTTTTCGACAGATGTAACGGGTCAGCCATAACCTTTGGTTTTCTCTATCCAACCAGCCGCTCCAGCGACTGCCGCCCGCGCACTGGACGGTCGCTGGGGGCCCGGGAGCGGAGCGGGAGCCCGAGGGAAGGCCTTCTGCGGAGCTACCGGAACCAACGAACCGACCCCGCCCCGCCCCGGTGATGGCGCAGTGCACACTGGGAATGGCAAGTACCGAAGCGGGTGAGGCGGAGGTGCCCCCTCCAGCCCCGGTGAGGCGGCCGGGCGCGGCCTGTACCTACCGGTACCTGCCCCGAGCCCCGGGAGGCTCCGGCCCTGAGGGAACGCGTACACCTGGTTGCCGAGACAACGGCTGACCAAGCTCTCCTCTAATCAGTGCGCCGTTTACTTTGCGCCCTCCAGCAAGCAGCCAATCACAGGCGAGCTCTTAGAGCCGCCGTGCGCGCCGTTGGTTAAGGTGGGTCGGAGGCACGTCCTTACGCATGCGCCGTAAGGGTGCGCCCGCCCCGCCCGGAAGGAGCGTCGGAACCGGGCTCCTTCCTCCCGCCCGCCTCCCCAGAGCCCTGCACCTGAGGCGGGCTCGGCCCATTGGCTAGGCCAGGCCCCACCCCCGCCCCACAGCCAATCGTCTCGGGCAGCCTCGGCCCGGCCCCGGACTGACAGGTCTGGCGCCAAATCAGAAGGCCCGGGCAGGACCGGAGGGCGGGGCTCGGCCGGGAGCCGAAGTTGTGGTGCCAGGGCCCGGGCCATGGGGGCAGGGCGGGCCGCTGTCGGAGGGGGCAGGTGAGTGTGCGGGGCTGCCTCTGTCCTCTCGGTGCGGCCGATTTTCTGGAGGGTTTTTGGTCGGGAACTAAACCGCCGTTGGGGTCCGGCTGCGGGTCTCGGCGGGGCATGGGCGGCCGGACCCGGGGAGGGTGTCCCGGGGGACACCCCCTGCCCTCACCCGGTCCCCGCTCTGTCCGGCCAGGGCTCCCTCACGATGGGGGGTGAGGGGCCTTTGCCCACATCCTCGCCTCACAACGGGGTGTTTCTGCCCTTTCACGGCCAGGCTGCCGCTGTCCCCCCACGCCGGGACACTGAGGCAGCCCATGGGTTAAAGTAATCCCTCACCGGCTAGGAGAGTTCGGGGGCCTGCACATGAGATGGGTCCTGCTACCTCAGGATGTGACCACAGGCCAGTTGTCCAGGGTCTGAGTCCAGGGGGTGCTCAGCCCGCACCAGTTTGGGTGGTCTTTGAGTGGAGGGACATGTCAGTTGTGAGGATCACACCCCTGCGGTGTTGGAACAGCAGCATCACCCCCTGTACGCAGGGGTCTTCCCACCAGCACCCATTCTCAGGGTTGCCGATGTTACTTGAGCCATTAATTTTTTTTTTTTTTCTTTTCTCAGAGAAAAGTCTCTGAGTCTGGCACGCAGAGACTTCAGAGGGGTTTGCTCTGTGTGGCGCTTTCCAGACACCTATGAGTCTGCCTCTAAGGAATTTAGTCTCCAAACTCAGCTCGCAGCAATTCCTGTGACGTGACCTCGGTTTACGTGAAGAGCAGCGCTGTCATCCCCAGCACGTGGGGATGGCGTGACTAATGTAATGCCGCGTCCTGAACAGACAAGAGAGGTACGCAGGCAGTAGAGAAATGAAAAGCAGGGCTTGGAAGACTTTGGAGACATTTTGATAAGAGCTTTCCAAATGGCAAGGCCTGATGTTAAATGCCAGCTGAATATGTCACCCTTGGGGCCAGGCCAGTTTGCGAGCTCTTGTAAAGCAAGTTCTGGGTGAGTTTCTGTTTTTAAGACTTTGTAAGAAGGCATTTAAAATGTACTTTCTCTGCTGATATGTGCAGCTTTTAGTTTGATTCCAGGGAGTTTTCTGTGGTCTGTCCTTCAGCAGGATTTCATTGCAGGTTTTGGACCATTGTGTTCATTTGACCTAATTATTATTATTTTTTTTTCTTAGTATCACCTTGGAGGAATATAACCTTGCTGCCCCACTGACTGGCTGGAAATATTGGCTTATCTACATTTCTGTCTGCGGTGCCTACCCTATCTCAGTGTAGCCTGGTGGGGGAAGAAAAGCAGCAGATAGGCTACGGAAAAAAATTTTATGCTTCACTGAACTAATTGTTGCTTGTCCAAGTGAAACAAGATGGATGGGAAGAAGTGGTACCGAGTTACAGATAAGACGGTTCCAGCAGGGTCCAAATCTCTTCTCTAAAGAGAAGTTCTAGCATCAAAGAGGCTGAAAAGCAAACACTCCAATCAACCAAAATGGAAGGAAGCAACAGTCCAAATCTCCAACTTCAGCAGCTCCCATTGGCCACAGCAGCCGTTTCTGTGCAGCCACACACTGACTCCTTTTCTTACAAGGTCAGATTTCTACCCCAGTCTATCCCTAGAAGGCCCGAACTATTCAAGGAAGCTGATTATGCCACTGTGTTTTAGTTATTTTTTTGCAGAAAGTGTGCTGTCTTTGTATTTAGCCATGCCTGGAGGCCCCAGTGTATTATATCCTGTGTATATACACTGTGAGAGAAACAAGAAATTCTGTGTCTTGAGGAGCTAGACAAAGGGAAGAAAGGAGTGGAAGTTAAAAGATGTGGATGTCTAAAGCTGGTTAGGTGCAGTAAATTCTGCTAGGTGCCTTTTCAGACAAAGCCACGCATCGGTAACTGAGATCAGATGTTCTGGTCTGCTGTATATTCAAGCGCTTGAATTTCAGGTGGGTGAGCCCACAGTCACGCAGAGAGCCTGCAGCTGAGGTAGGATGTGTTTCTGTAGTTCCTCCTTATTCTCCAGCTGGGAACAGAGCTGTTCCCAAGTCAATTTCCTCTGAATCCCTGATTCTGAAGGTGCTCAGAAAGTCACAGCAAGAAGGATTTTTTTTTTTTTCACTAGAGAAGGTACTTTCCTGAGAATGCAGTCCTAGGTGTGTTGTAAAAGTTGCCCAGACTCATGTTGGCTTGCAAGCTGTCTCCATCCAGAAGCCAATCCCAAACCTGTGCTGCACTTAGCAGCTTTTCAGCTGAGGCACCATCTCCTCGTGTCTTCTGAAGTGAAGTCCAGTTGCTGAAGCAGTAAATGCGCTGAGCTCCTCTAGCTACGTCTGTGATCGCACAGTGACATTTTCCTGCCAACTTTACTGTCCGTTGTAGGAAGGTATTTCAAGTGTTTTTGAATGAAGCTGCTTGGATGAATCTTGGTTTTGTACATCCTGATAAAGAGATTTTTGTTATGCTGATAAGAACTTAAAATCCTAAATTCCTTGCCTTACTATGTATGAGAAAATCAAGAATAGACTATTTACTGTTAAGGGAGGAACACAAATGTAAGCTCGGTTATCCCAAATCAATCAAAGCAAGTACTCCAGTGTATCTTGGAGGGCTACACTGAAATGAAAGTGCTAATGACATCTCATGAGATTTAGACAGTTGTTGGAAAAACACAAATGCAAGTGGCCTGGCTTAGCCTCAGGCTCTTCTGTTCACTCCTAATGTACATTTCCTTTGTGAGTCAGCCTGCTTTACATCCTTTTTTTATTTCAAATTCTGTCTTTAGACCGTGAGAATTATTGTGAGCATTCCCAGCTTGCTTATTTGTGAGCTTGCTAGGAGTTGCCACCAGTTGCCTATTACTTTGGAATAGCTGGTTCATATAAAAAGCAGCATAAAATCTGTGATAATTGGGCTATCTCATCAAATTATTAGGCTAAATTACCTACTGAACCAGCAAATGTTATAAGTGGAGAAGAGCAGAATAGTTAAGATGTGACCTGCAGAATGCAGAGGATGCTGATCCATACTTTGCTGAATTCCAGGGCAACAAACATGCTCATGAAAAGAGTTTTTCCAAAGGGAAGATTGAGTGAATGGGTTGTTGTGTTTAGCTTTATCTTATTCTCCTCTGAGAAACTGCAAAGAATGCAAATATATGCATACTAATTTAAGTCTCTCTTAGAAAGTGTCTGTTAAGGAAGAGTTATCTTTCACCTGAGTTTCACAGATTTGGAACGTAGCCACAGGGAACTTTCCTGAATTGCCCTAGCTCACGTAGAAAGGGAGGAAGATAAACAGAGATTTTATTGTCAGGTGATCTAGGAACTGTTTTCAAAGTCGGCTCTCTTGCAGATTATGCAAAAACTCCAACTTCCTTCAGGGTCCAGTGGCTAAATTTAATATCTGTGCATTTGCTTTGTTTTTACAGGAGAACTTGATCGGTGCATTACTAGCTATTTTTGGGCATCTTGTTATCAGTATTGCACTCAACCTCCAGGTGAGTATCGTGAAGCAAATATTGATCTTGCCTCAAGTATCCTGCATAAAAAAGCATCAAGCATGCCAAAGACGCTTTGCTTTTATTTTCTTTTCCAGAAATACAGCCACATCCGGCTGGCGGGTTCCAAAGACCCCCGAGCCTACTTCAAAACCAAGACGTGGTGGTGTGGACTGTTTCTGCTGGTGCTGGGCGAGCTGGGAGTGTTTTCCTCTTACGCCTTTGCTCCTCTTTCACTGATTGTGCCACTCAGTGCAGTGTCTGTTATAGGTAAGGGGAAAAGAGCCAACAGCCGTACACGTCTGAGTGCGTTCCAGTGTCAGATTGCTGATTGTAACTTTCTGATTCTCTCTCCTTTTTTTTTTTAATAGCTAGTGCAATCATAGGAATTATATTTATTAAAGAAAAATGGAAGCCCAAGGATTTTTTGAGTAAGTTCCACAGTTCTTTTCATTTTTCTTCTCTGTTTACAAGCCATTCAACACATAGCATGGCCTCTGAAGAATCAAAATGAGAGGAGATGGCAAGATCTCCATTAGCTATAGTACCTCTTTGAAGAAATGTGTCATCTCATCCACTGTTTGTTAAAAATTATATTTTTTTTTGTTTGTTTCTGACTTCTGCCAAATTATCTGAATCTCACAGGTTTTAGAAATACATAAAAAGGTACTTATTTGCAGGATTTGAGAATCGTGGTTCTCTAGGCTGAAGCTGCAGCCTAGGGCCTTGACTCTGCACTAGCGTAGGCAAAACGGAATCAGCTGAATTCCGTATACATGAAGTGCTTGCAGAACTGAGGCATTTATTCTTCCAGTTCCTAGAAGATGGTCTGTAGGTACTGCCAGGCAGGGTAAGCCCCAGATACAGAACTTGTAGCTCCTGTTTTGTTTAGCAGATGCTACTTGGTATGAGGTTTTTTCCTCAACTCACAGCACATGCACTGCCTAGGGTTTTTTTGGTTCTAGTATTTTGAAAGTGGGTCATGAAGGGCAGAGGAATGAGTCATTCAGAGGAATGTGCATGATGTCATTAATGGTAGCTGTGCATGTGCAATATTAAGTCCATGCATCCACACTAACCCACTAACTTTGTCCTCTCTTTTCTTTTTCTTTTTTTTTTTCTTGTCCTTTGGTTGCCGAAGGGCGCTATGTTTTGTCCTTTGTAGGCTGTGGTTTGGCAATTGTTGGAACTTATCTGCTGATAACATTTGGACCTAATAGTCATGAGAAGATGACAGGAGAAAATATCACTAGGCATTTAGTGAGCTGGCCATTTCTGTTGTATATGGTAAGATGGCCCATAAAATGTGGGACAGTTTTCTGCTATATGCCTGATTGGGAGTTTCATTTCAAGCGTTATTTTTCCTTATGCTAACTAGCAATATTCCTTGTACTTGCTAATGAACCTGTGCCAGCTTTTCCCAGTGTCTGTTCCACATTGCATGTGGACGCATGCATGCACAATTTGGAACTCTCCCATTCTTTCTCTGAATTATTCTGTTTGGACTTAAATATTTTTATCTGAAAAGTTTTAAAATAGCTTACTCTCTCCCATACCTGCCAGCTCCAGCCTGTGGCAGTAGTACTGATGGCATCAGAGAGCAACTGCTCCAGAGGTGTCCAAATACTGTTCTTGCATCTGGGCTTTTTCTGGACTGACTTTCTCTGGAGCCATCACTCTCTCATTGAAGATCTTATGAAATCTATTTTTAATGGAGATAAGTTTGACTGTTAAATGAGAGATGTGCTGCAGGGATCGCTTAAAGAAGCTTCTTACGGAAAGTAGGCGGAGGTCTCCGATGTGAATATTCAGTCAGGATTATTTGATCTGCTGCTTTACCATGAATATAACATCAAAAATGTCCCATGTTTCCTGTTCTGCAAGAAGCTATTGAGTAGCTCATCTAATTAGAATCTAAGGTCATGCTAAATTTGATCTATAATTGTGTGGCATCCCCATTTTCCTTTGATTTGCCCTATTGTGTAACTCTGATGTTTGACTGGCTCAGAATCCCATTTACTGCCAACCCCCGATACCACACATTTTTTAATATTCTCATTTCTCTCTTTCGTAGCTCGTGGAGATTATCATATTCTGCCTGCTACTATATTTTTATAAGGAGAAAAATGCAAACTACATTGTAGTTATTCTTCTGCTGGTAGCTTTGCTGGGTAAGTTGATACAGACTTGTAAGATCTTCTAACTCTGGCTTATTAACAGTAAACTACAGGAAACTGAGGCATCTATGGCTTCTGTGGAATTATATTGACCTAATTAGTGTTATAAAATGTACCATTCTACTTCAGGAATGTAACTACAAATTAGATAAAGCTAATGTCTTGCAGTGATGTTTAGGATCTTTGCAAATGACTTTTGAACAATTAAGACTTATATCCCGTAAGAACAAATCACCTGCCAAATACAAAAAGTGCAAGTTATTTATTAGTGTTTTTAATTTTAGTCTGTGTGTGCAAAGCCTGGTGCAATATCTTATTTATTCAGTGGATAAGGAAGGCTGATTCAGTGGATGAAAGAGAAGATTTGACCTACAAGAGTCTTCTTGGCTTTGGGAATATTTGCTGTGTTGCAAAAGAAATGATAAATACTCTGTCAGTGCCAATTATGTCCCTATTTAAACTGGGAAGAGCCTCTGGGTGTGGGGTCAAATGATGCTTTTGGTGTCCTCGTAGTTTACAGTGGGATCCTCCAGTGACTTTTGAAACGCCAAGATTTCACTTGTACCTTTCTCCACATGAATCTGTTTTCTTAAGAAACCGTGACCATTTAAACTTTAAAAAGGGTGAATAACAGCAAGGCAGTGACGCAGCCTGTGTGCTGTTGAATCTATGTCACAGACCTCAATTTTTGCTTTTTACGCAACTTCAGTCACTGCAGTGTCTTGTCTTTTTATTTTTGTTGAAGTGTTTGGGGCTGGATGCCTCACTGATGCCTCAGAGGCTGTGTGAATCATAGACAAAGCAACTACCCTAATTCTGAACGGTGCTGACTTGTGCTTTCAAGAAATGGAAAGGAAGTGGGCTCTTTCTGATTCTTGTTTTGAAAACTTCCTTAGCTTTATTAACTAAGCCAACATGGAATCAGAAATGAAAATGTGTATCCCTCCATCATGTGATCGCACATCACTGTTTAAACATGTAAAAAAAACCCTAAACAGTAAATGCTCCCAGTCCTGCAAACAAGAGAACTGTGATACAGAAAGGCTAAGTGATTTATTGAAGGTCACTGTGGTGTGTTGTTGGGAATAAAACTGGCAGCATTGGGGATAAAATACGTAGTTTGCATCCCTTGTTTGGCCTGGCAAAGGGAGGGTTTGTAGATCTTGGGTTTGTTTGCAGCTGCCTGTCCTGTATAGAGCAAATGTGCAGTGCTCCTGTCCCATTGAGCGCGTGTCAGTGCTGCAGCTGAGTCCTGGTAAACGTTCACAGGTTCCATGACTGTTGTGACGGTGAAGGCTGTGGCAGGAATGATTGTTGTCTCCATACAAGGAAACTTGCAACTCGACTACCCTATATTTTATATCATGTTGGTGTGCATGATTGCTACAGCGATCTTCCAAGCAACGTAAGACATTCACTCTCTTTTGTCTATAATTGTGCTGGTTTCAGTGGATCAGTTATTAGTGAGCTGTTTGTTACCCATTCCAAGAATGCTGATTCAATTTTAGGAGATGAATTATCCATTCTCTCCTGTGACCTGTCCTCAAATCCATGTCACAGGAGCCTGGGATAGTGGTGTTCTTTGCTTTTCCATGTAGTGACACTGCCAAGTAGTTTTAATCCCAGTGTCATACATCATTCAAGTATTTGCACAACAATGTTGGGGATGAAATGGTGGCAAATCGAATACAGTATCTGTGGGCTGGCTAAAATCAAAGTGCAGAATCAGTGTTGTTGATGTCTATTTATTTTTTTTGCTCTGTACTTGTAATAACATAAAAAGCCAGTAGCAGGAGAGATAAAAGCTATTCAAAATGTGAATGACATTCTGGCCCTAAGGTCAGTGGCAGTAATTTCACTGCTTTTAGTCAGGATAACCATAAGGCTCACTCTTCTATCATTTATATTAATTCCAAGGGATGCTGGGCAGCTTCAGTGAGAAAGAGAATAAAGTTTCTTAACTTTGTGTATCGCTTTTGAAAGCTGTTTCCAAAAAGGAGACCTATACTAGTTCATGATAACTTCTATACAATTTGAGCATCCTTCCCAAATCAACCCCTGTTGTCTGTCACTGTATTGCAGATTTTTAGCTCAAGCCTCACAGCTGTATGACTCATCTCAGATTGCCAGCGTCGGCTATATCCTGTCCACAACAGCAGCAATCACAGCAGGTAACAGCGCACAAAATAGTGTATTGGTCCTTTCTAAAAGAAGGGCAAAAGATTTTTGGAAAACAGTCCTCACAGACAAGGAAGGGGAATACTCAGCAAGATGATGACCTGTATTTTCTTGTCATCTCTCTTCTCCATCTGGCTTTGTTTCTTTTTTCTTTAAAAAAATTTGAATTATCCCATTAGACTGCGTTAAAATTTTCTGTTAAGTTCCGTCATTTTGTTTAAAGTGCGTGAGAACTTAGGTTTGAGACTGTGTACCATGCTAGCGTGTAGAAGAGGGTGATGTATGCTCTTAGATGTGCAACTTGAATACACAGCTAAAACTTCTCCTTGTGTAATTTTATCCAGATTTTGTTAAAATGTATGTGATACAGTGTATAAACGTTGTTGCTTCTTCTGTAAAAAGGTGTTACAGTTCTCTTCCTGACAGTCTCATTTGCATTGTGTCTAAAATGCAGCTGCTCACAGCTTTAGAGGCACTTTCCTTTCTGAACAGTTTACTCCAATTTCGGCCCTTGCCCACATCAGAAAAGCTTTGTCTGCATGAACAAAGATAAGCATTTTCAGCCCCTTAGGCTTCACACCCGATGAGCAGCCTTTTTAAGGTTTTGTCCTCGTTAGACATATGAGCAAAACTGGGGAAAAAAACCCCAACCAACCAACCAAAACACACAACCCCAACACCGAGAGAAAGTGCATCTGCTTGACAGTGATGGATACTATCTGTGTAAATAGTAATGCTCTTCTAGGCGTATAAGGGCAATAGCTTCCCCCGTAAATTACACATTGGCTTGTAATGATCCTCTTCAATGTCATGAGAGAGCGTGTCCTACTCTTTAGCTAATGTTTATTTCCTCTCATGCTCTAGGCCCTACGCTGCTCTTGGATTCATTGGCTTATTTACTTTTCTTCAATTAGAAATGTAAAGAGTAGGAGCCAGAATGCATGTCCTGTTGACATCCAGGACACCAAAGATACTTGTCCTCTTAGAGGTTTGAGCCATACATACTTGTTTGGGGTCAAAAGTTTGTATCCTGTGGTAGTTAGAGATCTGGTTTGTCGTTCAGACTTCAGAAATCCAGTCTCTCTTGTTTATACGATACCCACTGCTGCATGGTGAGAATTTGGCTCGGGCTTTATTAGCAGAGTGACCTGCAATAGTTGCAGCAATGTTTCCTTCACAGCCCCTCACCCCAATATGGAGAGATTTGCACTAGTTGCTGTGCTGCTGTACAGGTTTACTTGCATCTACGTTAGTTACACAAGCATAGCTATTTTGGTAGTGAAATTCTAAAAGATTTCTCAATAAATTGTGTTAAAGTGGAAATTAGGCCACCTTTTTCTATTTTAAGATCTTTAAAAAAACAAAGGTGCTGACTATAAAAATAGGAATCTTAACGTGATTTGGTTTCTGGGGGGACTAGTGCTGGATGTAGCTAGATGGAGCACTAGTTGCTCACATAAGCTGCGAAAAAAAATATCATGAATTATTTCTTTTTTCAAGGAGCAACTTTTTACTTGGACTTTACCGGTGAAGATGTTCTCCATATATGTATGTTTGCGCTTGGGTAAGTATTTAAAGTTTCCTTGATAGAAAACTGGAAAGTATTTCTTCATATAACTAAAATTTTAAAAATACCTATCTGTCTCTCCATATATATATTATCTCCATACGTTCTTGGAGAGGAGAACAAACTGAAAGCACTTCCTCTGTTAGAAAGTGGCCCGTAGAGCTCAGTCTCTTGTCTGAGTGATGATGGATGCTCTAGAAGAATTGTATAATGCTGAGTTAAACATAATTGTACAACATTAAATGCTAAATCCCTTACTGACTGTACTGGAGATCAGCTTGGATGTCAAAGCATATGGGCTATTTTTCAAACTACCTGCTCACGAATCTAGAAGAATTGCAGAATAATCAAAAGAAGCCATCTCTAGGGAATCTGTTTCAGGTTTTGTTCCGAACCTTTGCTGAACTGGGACTGGACTTCTGCAGTCCTGTTTCTTAGGGCATGAGCACTCACACACTGCAGGTGTGATCAGTAAAACATTTGTTGTGTAACTCAGTATTTAGTCCTGGAACAGCGTCTTGATGTGATTAGCTCCCCATAATCAGGGGACATTCTGAAATGCCTTTCAGATTAGTATAGGAAAAAAAAAATTGGGAGATCAATGTTATGAGCTGCACCTTTCTCTGTCAACATACTGTAAAAATCAAGACTGACAGCTGTTAGTTTGTTTACCTATGGGAAACCTTTCAAAGGTCAGGCTGCTAACTCCTGGAATTTCATCAAAGAAAACCAAATTTTGATACGCGTCTTTTCCCTTTTAGTCAGTCAAGGTTAATTCATTAATTAACGTGAAAACATTTCCCTGCGTTTTGATAAAGAAAAGGTGAAATTGTTCTGATTGCTAGATAGATTTCAATACTGTAGAAGAGGGTTATTCAGCTGAGACAGCTCCCTGTCATTCTCACTTCACAGTACTTTCACTTCTGGTTCTGAATTCTTTATGGTGCTACTTGATAGGCACTCGGAAGAAGCAACATGCAATATTACCTCCTCTCCCTTTTCAGTTAGCTCAGTAGATCTTGTCTTCTCTCTCTCAGGTGCCTCATAGCATTTCTAGGTGTCTTCCTGATCACAAGAAATAGGAAGAAATCTGTACCGTTTGAACCTTACATATCAATGGATGCTATGCCAGGTAAGAGTAAAAATCAAGTGGTTTATCACTCTTTCTCCTCTAAGGGTTGGATTTCACAGTGAAAGCTCAAGCTTCAGGGTCTGTTAAGTATCTGGATATATCAGGTGGCTACCCTGTTTTCTAGTTTTTCCTTCTTTTGTTTGTGCCTTGTGAGGGGGTATGTGTGTGTTTTTCATGGAGCAAAGAGGTGATGTGCCACTTGGATGCCACTTACGCTGGGTCCTCTGACACCAGGGGGGATGACATATTTTGTCAGAACAGCCTTGTCCAGTTGACTGCTGTCTGGGAAGATGAACTAGTTTTAAGCATATGCTTGAGGCCGAGCTTGGTCTTCATCCAGCAGGAAGAACTGATTATGGAGGAGGACTAAGGTGTGCTGTGAGAGGTAGAGGCCAGGGGGAGCAGAAACTTCTTTTGGGAAGTACAGCTAAATTCTCTTTCTGGTAAGCTGTATAAAAGATATGCAGCACTTGATAAATAACTGGCTGCCATCCCTCATTCACTTGAAGCTTATTTCTCCATTAGTTGCTTTAGTGCTAAGCAGAAAAACATTATGTCTTTCATTTAACGCTTAAGGAACTGATGAGCCGCATATCACGAACACTGAGATTTTATAGTTTGCTGATTTAACAGACTGCAGGAAGAATGCACTTTTGTTCCTAAGCATTTAATCTCTGTCTTTGCTCTTTTCAGGCATGCAGAACATGCACGATAAAGGGATTGCAGTTCAGCCTGACCTCAAAACTTCTTTTTCCTACGGTGCCCTAGAGAACAATGACAACATGCCGGAAATTTATACTCCAGCTACATTGCCAATCGTGCAGGAGCAACATGGTTCCAAAGGAGTTTCTGTTCCACCCTACCGCGTGCTGGAGCACAGCAAAAAGGAGTGAGTGACCTTTAAGGAACTGATTTGAATCATCAGAAGTATGACCTTTATTTATTTACCCATTAAAATATAAGGAAGTGTAAAGGCAACCTTGATATTGTTTAAAGCTTGTCTCAAACTTAAATTTCAAGGCTGATTATTAAAATAAACAACCCTCTATAGTTGTGAAGTTGAAATCATTCCTCTTAGCAAGAAGTAAATCACAGTTCTCTGTTGGTTCTCTGTCAGTTCACGCTGGAAGCGTGAAATGGTGAGGGCAGTATCATGGCATTATGGAACCGATGACATGGCAGATGCTGTGAAAACGCAGAGCTGTGGGAAGAGAAGTAACTGTGCAATTTTCAGTCTTGCTGAGAGTGGGTTTACCTCCAAATAGAAGTTTTCAGGAGTTGCTCACAGAGAGAGGAGGGCAGGTTTTAATCTTTCATGTATAGAGCCTGTGACGGATTTCCAGAAAAGTTGTAAATCCTCCTGTCTCTAGCATAACCACCAAACTACCTTAACATGGCAATAAAATGTAATAGTTTTCTAGCACGAATACTGAAACATACTGTGTGTTTAGAGCAGCATATTTGGTTAGAGTGAGCAAGGACTTTATTCCTTCAAAACATGAATCTTGGGCACTTCCTGTACAACTGTTCTCTGACTAGTGTTGAACATATGCACTGAGTATGTGGATTGTTTTTATAGCACCACTGGATTTTATGGCAGCTTAGAATAAAGATTACTTGCCAGTTTTCTGGTTTCATAGCATGAGCTTTAAGTTGGATTAAATGGTGCAGGGGGAACGCTGTAAAGTACAAGAACAAGAAGAAACGAGAATAGTAACGTGGCTGGTATCTGGTGGGAATTTTTGTAGTTCTTGATGATCTCCTAATTCTCTTACCGCTTTTGTTTGCTTTCTGGTTGGGGCAGGATTTCCAACTTTGTTTAGTGGTCTTAAATGCTTAAAGATGTTGACATTCCTTAGTTAAAAAGCTCAGTGTAGGTGTTGCGGTAGGCTGGACTCCCCCTCCCCCTTTTTTTTTTTCTTTAAAAAAAAGCAAAAAAGGGTATCGGCTGAATGACCTCAGAAAAAGAAAGAAGCACACACAGTGCAGCATTCAGTGAGGACTGTAGGAATAATGGAGCATTGTGTACTCATGATATTTATCTTTCCAGCTTCCAAGAGATGGCTAGAAGCTGATATGAAGGGAGAATAGACACAAGGGGGGGGAAACTTGTCAAGTGAAAAGGACAAAGTACAATATTTGCTGGCATATGCAAGTTGCACTGGCACTCTGATACCATCATCTTCTCTAAAAGCAGTTGTTTTGCTGGGAAGCAGAATTTTAAGTCTATTTGTGTCTTGGCTGTATGCATAGCGGAGTGTCTCCATGACCTTAGAAGACTTTATTTGAAATGAATAGTGCTTGTGTTCTGTGCATTTTTAAGTGGTTACTCTGACACCAAGGGGTCTTGGAGGATCTTGGACTTCTAACAGTGGCTTTCTGCAAATTATTTTTTTTTTTTTATTGACTTATGGCCAGTATCTGTTCCCACTACCAGAAATTCCCAAGAACTCCACTGACTTGTATATAGTTATTCCAGAGTCTTGCTATTGTATATGACAACAGAACGATTCTATTGCATATGTTTGCTTTGCCAGCCATAAGTACTAATTTAATTTGGAAATACGTGAGACTGTTTTGACATTTTTGTGCAGCTTAGAAAAATTATAACCTTCCCCCCTGTAAAGAGTAGCTGCCTAGTGGCTGTACGTGTACCTATATGTGAAGTTTCTTCACCAACTTGGCATGTCTGACAATTCAGATCTTATCAGTGGCATCCCGTACACTACAGCTTATGAAACCTCAAGAAATAACAGCTTTTCTTTTGCCCTCAATTCCTTTTCTGTTTAAGTAAGATAACAATGTTAATGGGCTAATACTGCCAGAACATTAATCTTGTTGGAGTTGCAGTGACACTGATTTACTACCTTTGGCTTTGTATCTCCGGTAATCAATTGTTTGTGAATTTATGTGCAGCTTTTGTTCATTAACAATACAAAACGAAGTAGTACAGGGGAGGCTGAATGGGAAGGGAACAAGAATGCTGGCTTTTCTTATCTCTTCCCTTTTAATCAAGGAGGCAGTAGCTGTTTTGACCTATTAGTTCTGAAACCACAGAAACACACTGTTTTAAAACAAGCTGTGCTAAACCATGCATGGCTGCCAACTCTACTTCGTACATGGCAATATTCTCTGTGTTCAGTTATTTTATACCACAGCAACATCTGTAATAATTGATCAGAGAAGGACTTAAATGTTCTGCTCTGGATTTCTACTATTAGGATCGTCCTGTGTGTAACAGAACATAGTTTTCTTGGTTCTTACTTTTTTGGTAATATTTAAAAACTGCAGTTGACTGCTGTGCAGACTTTCTAGCCAGTAAATGGCTGGTCAGGTTTTTCCTCCTAATCATGGGACCTGACATCATGAGAGACAGGCACAGAGTGCTTTGCCGGGGGGAAGGAGATATCCTGATGCAGAGCCCCTGCTCGTACTTCTCCCTTGTGGGCTGCTCTCTGCCCTGATTCAGTGATTTTTTTGCAGTAAGCTGCAAAGTTCTCCGCAGCCCCACAGCCTGAGCACTGACTGACTCCTGGCCTGACTTCCCTCTGCCAGAGAGCCCTCAGTTGTCAGCATGTGGCTGTCTTCTACTCTGGGTGAAATTTCCTCCAGCCATAACCTGAGCTTTTGTATTATTGTGCTGTTTTTGCCCTTTTATTTCAAAGATTCTAAAGGCAAGAGTCTTCCTCTAAAGCTTTATATAACCATGTTTTATTTACACAGTCTGTGAGTGTTTAAATAATTCTACTTAATAATGACAGCACCCTTTACCTGCAGCAAGACTTGCTTTTGGAGACTTCTTGACAAAGGACTCCAGGGGAGGTGATGTCTGTTTCAGCAGCACACAAATCACAATTATTTCTGATTACTCCATTGTGCCACATCAGTAGAGCCTGAGGTGTTCCCTGGGCTATAGGCCTCAACTCAATGCACTGATGTCGTAAGGGTTGCATTTTTGCCAGTCTCTGTTATCCACTGTAAGCACGGTGACTGCACCTCGCTCCTGCTTGCTGCCTATGTTCAATACTTGAATTTTAAAATGTGGGGTGTTTTTTGTATTTTATGCAGTCCCCCATTTCTTGCTCTTTCTCTCAAGCTTCCAAAAGATTTTATTTTCTGCTCTTCAGCACAGTCTCACAGCTGCCGTCTCTGTT
Organism: Rhinoptilus africanus; assembly: GCA_013400135.1. Taxonomy (NCBI): domain Eukaryota; kingdom Metazoa; phylum Chordata; class Aves; order Charadriiformes; family Glareolidae; genus Rhinoptilus; species Rhinoptilus africanus. Next base: position 21,863 of record VXBO01008298.1, on the reverse strand, counting down.
GCTGAGAAGGCAGAAACAGGGGCCCCTAGGAGCCAAACATCTGTCTAAACTGACTGTAGGACTTCTGTGCTCTTCCTAACAGTGGGAGGGTATAGCTCAGGATTGAAATAAACACCTCCCTTCTGGTTCAGATCTTACAAGCTGAAACCAGGAAGCTATTTGTACCCTCAAGTCTATACTTCACACAGAATATTTGTTGGTCTGAGGTGACAATGGCCATGCCTGGGATTGCAGCAAATACTTACAACTAAACAGCACATGAAGAGTTAAAGGAGAGGAGCCCCATGCCACATTCTAGTTGTTCTTGCAGCAAAATAATCTGTTGGTGTACAGCACACTTTTTAAAATGTGTATGGCAAAACTTCAGTTTCTCCAGGGCTGATCCCAAGGGAGACAGGGCACTGTAAACAGCAGAGTGTGCTTAGATTTCCAAATGTGCAGCATTTTTCAGCATTGAGAGCTGAAAAAGCACGCACAAAAATCAACTGACTGCTGTCTCCTTTACTAAACTGGTAGAATAGCTCCTTGTCTCTCCATCTCCTAGCTTCTTTATCAAATGTGAACTGACATCTATTGCCTCCACACTGTGTGGCTTTTCAATGCACCAGTGCACTTAATACGTTCTCAGTGTATATCTTACATGTAACTTAATGCTGTGGAATACAGCTCCTCTGTTGGCTGAATGTACAAAATGATCTGCCTACAATGTGCTCTTGTTCACGTTAAAATGTGTAAATAAATCAAGCTTTACAGTATTGGACTATAAGGATAACTGCTTAATTTTTCATAAGCAATGTTGCATGTCTATTTAATTCTATTTGTCTTTTAGATGAGACCTTTGGAAATGAAACTTAATAAAAGATTGTGGTAAAACCTATAGAATTCTGGTCTGCTCCATACTCTTGGTATAGCTTTAATTGTCCATAAGTATCTTGAGAAGTTAAGACAGAATTTAGTTTACTACCATATCTACCATGTGCATTCAAAGAACTGTCTTTTTTACAGGATACCTGTAAATGAAATGCAGATTGCTACAACTGATGTTTGGGGCTACAGCATTACTAATGCTTGCAATTTTACATGAATCTCCAACTATTTGGGAATCACAGAGTTTTCTTTAAAATCTTAGTTTCAGGGCTTTAAAAAATCATCATGGCAGATGATAGAGCCTAAAGGAGTCAGGGGCTACACACACAAGATGAGACAAATCACAAAATCAAAAGCATTGTATTATTGGTGGTCTGACTCATGATTTTTGCTTGCCTGCCAACTCAATACTGAAACTGAGACAACAGCATGCTTCTGTGAGACAGCAAAGGCCTCTAATACTAGTTGTGAATGCTACACTGTAGGAGATGCCATCCTTCAGATACAGGATATCATGTCTTTGATTGCAGGAGTAGACAGCTTAAGGGCATTTCCTAACAATACCATTACGAGATACAGACGGTCATAAATTTAGAATACTGGCAATGTAGCTTAATCGAATGCTTGCCAACCTAATTAACACTCACCATATGGCTTTTAGTCCAAGGGGATAAGTAGAAGATAACCCTCAGGATACTCTTAATTAAATGTATCTCTCGTGGTCCCAAACCACAAATGGAAAAAAAAAAAGAGCAACCTTATCCACTTTGGTGTTAAAGCTGCACTTCATGCATGGATACGACTATTAAAACACTGGCTAGCGATTTCTTGAATGCTCACAGAAGCAGCATAATTAAGCCCCAGAGTTTCTGATAAACGTGGTAATACTTTGTTAACATACATCATTTAAAGGTTAGTGCGTTATATCAGAGATAACTGTGTTAAGTACTAATATAAAGAGGTGGCAATCAAGCCAGATGCCAGGATCTTTAAAAAAATGCATGTTACAAAGGAGGTGTTCCTACAAAAGACAGAGTATTTTAAATGACCCTGAAATTGACACAAACATTGGGAACTTGTGGTATTAAAGCAGAATATATTGCTAGCCAGTGAGGAAGAACATGGTATTGAATTAATAAAGCATGTGAATGCAGCACGGAAAGGCCAAGGTAATTGAGTCCAAACAATTACTGGCTAAATTTACACTGCATCTAAATTGCAGAATCCCGTATCTGGACAGGTAAAACTGATCTTACCTCTCTAAAAGTGAATTCTGCTATGCCCTGGTTTCTTACGAGGGAAAGGTCTGCACTGTGGACAAACAAATTACAAGCCTGGTAAAGACGACCTGCTCAGCATCGCTTTCTGTCTTTCTGTACCGAAACTTTCGAAGAAAGCATCTCAGCCACAGAAATTCCAGTATTTATGTCAAAAATCCTTACTGTCTTCTGGCTTTCTAAGTGAGGACAAAGCTGTTGAACTAAGTATTTGTGTCAGTGAAATTCAAGAGTTTTGTGTGCTTTCTGTGGAAAACGGATACAGCCAAAAAAAAGGATGTTGGTTTGTGCTTTCTTTAGATGTAAATGTACACAAGCATTCATTTATCACACAGTTCTGATGACCACTGCCTCAAATCATCTCATCGCTGGATTAAGCCATGATTTATTCCGAGAGACGAAGGACACAAACTGTTGCTGTTCCCATCTGGCTACTGCCTGAGCGTGTTTGCCAGCCAAGGCCAAGCACAAAGTAAAACCGATTAACTTTGGCCGCCATCTAGGAGCGCACGCGGGGCCTTTTGCAGCAGAAACCCTCAGGCTGACCACGAAGCGCCACAGCACAGGTACTGTGCTCTGAGAGTTGTTCCAACGTCCTCTTCTCTGGCTTTAGCCTTCAAGGTCGCCCAAGCATCCTGCTGGGCCACCCGGAGCCCTCCTCCCTCAGGCCTCATGCTACATTTCAAGGCTGTTAATTAAAAACACCTAAGAGGCCTCCGTCCTCCACATTCATCTCTGCCAGCAACTCAGCTGACGAATGCTTCTCCACGGGCAGTTCCTAGAGCAAAGTGCTGCTTTTGAATCAATTCTCATCTCTCTGAGTTCGGTCATTCCCTCAGCGAACCCAGGAAAGCCTTTCCTCGAGG
>VXBO01008298.1:0-17991 GCA_013400135.1 Rhinoptilus africanus | reverse complement strand
TTCCCGCCGCCGCTCTCCCGCCGCTGCTCGGTGCGCACGGCCAGCGGCGGGCGGTGCGCGCTCCCGCCGCCGCTCCCTGCGCGGCCCCGCCGTCGCCGCCGAGGGGATCCCCGCCGAGGAGACGGTGAGCGCACCCCCCGCCTCCCCTCAGCGCCCCACCGCCCGCCATCTGTTGCTCTCCCCCCGTCCCCTCAGCCCTCCCTGTGCCGGGAGTCCCGTCCCGAGGTGAGGGGGGGTGAGGCGGCCCGGCGCGGTGGCGGCTCGCTGTGCCTCAGGAGCGGGGTCGGTGAGGCCTGGCCGAGCCAGACTGCCGGTGGCGAAGTTGATTTCTCCTTTAACAGTTGCTCTTTGGGGCACATTGACTAGATTTGGGGGTTTTTTTCTTCCTCCTCGTATGTATCGCGCGCCGTGTTATCCCTAAACTTGGGTGCCGGTCCCCCAGCCCCTCGGCTCGCCCAGGGCCGCCCCCCTCAGCGGGTTTGCAGGATTGAGCCCGAGTTTTCATGAACTCCTCAGAGCAGATTTGGCTGTTTCTGTGGAAATCGCCGTGCCGTTTCTNCCGTCCTCCACATTCATCTCTGCCAGCAACTCAGCTGACGAATGCTTCTCCACGGGCAGTTCCTAGAGCAAAGTGCTGCTTTTGAATCAATTCTCATCTCTCTGAGTTCGGTCATTCCCTCAGCGAACCCAGGAAAGCCTTTCCTCGAGGTCAGGCCAGGCCGGTGGCGGCCCGTCGTCTCGTCGAGGTGTAAACCACCGTTCGCTTCCGCAAAACGCTTCGTGCCCTGTGCTGTGGAGACCCTCGGGGGCCATGGGGAGGGAAAGGGGGGAGCGCAATACAGCTGAGACCCACCGCAGACACGGCGAGGCGCTGAGGAGATGGCGGCCCTCCCTGAAGGCAGGGCTCTGGCGCATGCGCAGAGCCCCCCACATCCGGGTCACCGACCCCCCCCCCCGCCGCAGCTCNGCCGGTCCCCCAGCCCCTCGGCTCGCCCAGGGCCGCCCCCCTCAGCGGGTTTGCAGGATTGAGCCCGAGTTTTCATGAACTCCTCAGAGCAGATTTGGCTGTTTCTGTGGAAATCGCCGTGCCGTTTCTAGCCCTTGGGAGTATTCAGGGTTTTCGGGAAGGATGCGATAACGTCGACGGGCTGTTTGTGTTTCAGCAGTGCCTGAGGAGCGGGGCCGGGCCATGCAGAGGTAGAAAGACCAGGGCCGTCTGTGCCGGTGCTCTGACGGAGAACATCAGCTCTCAAGGGCAGGAGCTGCGTTTCCACAGTTTGCTTAGATTTCAGAAGATCTTAAGCTTTATATGAAGTTGAAGAGTTTGCTTTTAAGTGTTTCAGAGGCACCTGTCACCTGATGTTTAAATGATAAGCAGGTATTAATTCTCAGAAGAACAAAGGACTTAGTAAAAGGTCTTATCCAAGTGGCTTTGGTTCTTGGGATGCTTTTAGTCCTAGTGTGTAAGGCCATTTAATCTAAAATAGAAAAAAGAGAACTTGCTAAGAAGTCAGTTGTCTGCACCATGCTTATGATTCTAAATTGCTTATTGTAGTAAGAATTAGCTGGTTGTAGTAAATAGCTAGCGTTTGTATACTTTCATTTATATCAGCTTATCTTATAAAAAGGCGCTTCTTACATTGCAAGGAGGTAAGTGAAGTGATTCCCTTTCTGCACAGGGGAAGCTGAAGCAGAGGAGTTTGGCTGTTGCACTGGTGATCGCATTGGTGCACACCTGTCAAACGGGGTATTTCTCTTTCTGGTTTTGTTGCTTTCTGATAATTGCACAATAAAATAGTTCTGCCTAGTCTGTTAAAAATACCAGTTCTCACAGTACTGTTTCCAGAGCTCTTTCTTAATTAACGTTCATACATCAGTCTTACCTGTGTCATTTCAGGGAAGCTGTGTCATATTCTTGCATTTCTCAGTAACCATGGAGTTTTGATACTGATCTGGGTGAAGTCAGGAAAAACAAGTATTCTGTGAAAAAACTAGGATTAGTTCTAGTCATTCTAGATTAAATATCTAGAATTTAAAAAATCACCATTGTGATGCATTCTTATTTTTTAAAAAAGAAAACATAATTGAAGGAGCTTTTATAGTTCAGTGCTCTCTACAGAAGCTTTTCAGATTTTGTTTTTATATTGGCAAGAAGTGCTGTACTGTAAATTACAGAGAACTGTTGATCTTGTTGCTGAGATATTTTTTTAACTTTGACTAGATTGCTTCTATTAAATCACTTTCCCTGCAGACTGTTTGCAGGAATTCAAGGGAATAACTGCATTGTGTTATGCAGCTTAATAGTGCACAAGTTTCTACTCTTGTTCTCTAAAGGAACAAGATGATTTCTGGTAATTCAATTTTTGTTAGTAGTTGAGAAAACAAGTGTCATCTGCTTTGTGGCAATGGGGATGTTTAAACTGCCCCAGCTTTCCCGTATTGTTTGCACACATCATTTGAGACCCACTGCCTTTTTACGGAGCAGAAAATATCCAGCAGTAAACCGTTCTGTTGCTGTATTTAAGTGTTACAACATGATGAATGTGCATATAATGAAACTTGAAGCCAGTGAGGCTGTTTGCTGTGTGCAAACCTGGGTATGGTGTGCCTAGACAGGTTTGTGTGTTTTCCTTCACCATTCTTAAACTTCTTTACAAATCTGAAGAGCATCTCTTCTGTGCAATAATGCATGCCTGTGCAGAAATTGATGTGTTTCATAATACCACAAATTGCTGTTGAGCAAAAAGCAGTATTTTCCTCATATCGAGGGTATTTATGCTGTAAAACATTTGCAGGGAAGATCTCTTGTGGTGAACAGAAGACAGGCCTGCAGTACAGGATCACCAGGGCTGTAAGCTCAGCTCCATTTCTGAGCAGTCCTGCCTTGGTAGTTTGTTTTAATCTGTGTTCATTTTCAAGGTGGTGGGAATATGCAGATAATGGTAGCTGTTGATTGCCTATTTCACATGGAACTGGATGAAATGAATTGGGACACAGAGGACTAAAGATATAGGAACTCCGAAGTTTAATTTCTTTAATGTTTGTATGCTAACTAGGCAGTTTCTCTTATTGTTGACCAGTTCATGTGTGTTGAAAATCATAGTGACCTTGTAGCCATCACTTTACCTTTGTCTACTTCATAGGTTACTCAAATAACTTTGTTATGAAAATTAAATCGTAAAAGAAGCTAAATCTTGTGGCTTTTTTGTTGGCTTTCTTCCTTTTCCTTTTTCTTCCCATCCTCTCTCACAGTGTGTGTGGTATTGTGTGATACCTGAGCTCCTGGCATTTGTTTGCAAACATTTCAGTTGTTTGTTATTGATCCCTCTCCAATTCCCAAGTTCATTTGGCAAAGACTTTTCCTTAATTGTATGGTTTACCTGGCTATCATTCTTGCCTTTTACTGCTTCCTCTTCTGTATGTTGTCACCTTTTCATTTACAAAATGGACATATTCTTTTATACCAAACAGACATGGAAATAACATGGATATCTTTTTTTCAAAATACAAACCAACAGTTTCAGAGTTTTAGAACGTCAGCATGCTCGACCTTTGAACTTAATTTTAATTCTCTGAATTCCTTTAACCAAATTTGGTGAAAGAAGGAAAAACTGGGATTTTTTTTTTTCACAATGCATTCTTTATGTCTTTAAATTGGTGTTTTAGAAAATGTCTTGTATTGCTCTTTTTAACAATTGCAGTTCTACTTTATTTTCAAGCAGATATTTGCATGCTTGTCTCATTGGTGTGTAAAAAATTGTTTCCGATCAAGGAGCCTATACAGAGTCTCATTGTACAGAATATTAGCCAGAAATACAGAGTTTAGGCATCTTATTTATATAAATAAAGTGCCATATCTGCCTTCATTTTGTCCATCTCTCTGCTCGTTTTATTTTGAAGTGCTGTTCCTCTGTACTAAGCGAAGGGAGGAACATACCTGTTGTCACTGTAGTCTGCAGATTGCAGCTCCTAAATGACATAATAGATGACAACAGCTTTAAAGGAGGAGTAATGGATTCAGTTGATAATCTATGGATTAAATTCTCACTCATTTTAATTGTGATGTCTGATTCCGCAGTACTAACAGAATGAAGAGAGGAGTACTACTGCAGGCACAGTGTAAGTCACAGTAATTGTGCACTACATTGGGCTTATTTTCTTGATGCTTTTGCCTCCCTCCAGTCTGCTTTGTTGACTTCATTTTGTAGTGTATGAGGCTCAGACGGCCTGAACATTTTAATGTGGCCAACTTGACCAAATTTATGTTGATCTGTATATTACCTTACTTCCCGTCTTATTCACTGTTAATTTAAGTCTTTGAACTTACATGCCAGCGTTTCCAAACTCTCCTTTTTCTGTGCCAGTTTTGCTCTCTTGTCTTGTTTGCAACTCTCCTCATTCTTTGATTTGCCTGAAAAGCAGGTTTTTGGAGCAGTCATGTGTGGGTTAGATGTTTCTTATTGTGATCTGTACTCCCCTCTGATGAGGAAGCTTGGAGAGGTAGGACCAAAACCAGGACAAGGCTTGCATGGTGCTCTCAATTCTGTCTGCAGGTAGCTTGGCTTGATTGTAGGTGTCTGTGTCCTGTTGCATGTTGGATTGATTAGCCCAGAACTCTCTTGGACTCCGTGCTGCCAAGCCAGATGGTGGCTTTTTTTTTTTTACTGTGTTGGCGCATTTTCTGTTCCTTTTTGCTTTCCTTTTTGCATGAATCAGTGAGCACAAAATACTAGGTTTCTACCAGCTATGTGTTTTCTTGCATTTACGTCCTTTCTGTGATGCTCAGGAGCGTTTCCTGTGAAAATTTTGAAATTTGCTGTGTTGGGAAAATTAGCCAGGTCTGTGCATGACTTGTAGTGGTTTGACTAAAGGTGTGACAGTGAAGCGGTGCAGTTATGTGCTTCAGACAGCTTTTGTGTGTTCACACCGAGGTTACATTGATTTAACTCATTTAACGTGGCATCACACTTTGTGAGTGTGTGTGTGTCTTGTAAGCAATTTGTAAATACTTAAAATAGGTATTAAATCCTTTTTTTCACATTTTCATATGTTATTTCTCCTTAAGTGCAGAGTGTTGAGAGTGTTAGGGTGTTGTTAATTAGAAAACTAGTCTTAAATATTTACCCATGAGTGAGCATGGATTTATTTCTTTTTTTTATGCATATTGGTTTCAGCTGATGGCATTTCTCAGTAACTGCTTGAAAAGAATAAGCTAGTTAAGCAAATATTCAAATTAGATCATTGTCAATGAAACATAATATATTTACTTACGTTTCTCTTAGTGTTTGGTAACAAATTAACAACCCCTACAAATCTAGATATAGTACAGTTACGTGTTTTCTATCATTTACATTAGAACATACAGTAGTGCAATAATCTCCTCATGATTTTTGCAGCAATAGGTGGCAAAGTATGCTCTACTGAACTTTTTTTTATTGTGTAAAAACTAGTTTGTTACCTAAAGTCTTTTATTTAGTCTCTTGTTTGTTTGCACTTTTCTTTTTCCTTCCTTGATGCGTTTACTCAAGGCTAAAGATACTCTTACCTATGGGAAAGGTATTCTCCAGTGCCTAGGAGAAGGAAATGTCCTCACATTAGGAGATCTTGGGGTTTGTTATTGTGTCTGCCACTGGCTTGGAGAGGCTTGGGTCAGGTGCTCTTAACTTTGCTGTATGCATGTGTTCCCATTGAAGAAAGAAAGATATTTCTTCAAATATCAGAAGACTACTCTGATTACTTGGGAAGTGCTTTCAAGTTATTAAATAAAAAATTGCTATTAACTGGGAAGTGTCATGGAGAAAAGCTTCTAGAACAATACTGTAAGTCTTGATTTATGTCAGAGTAAAAGGAGGAGAAATTTCATTTACTTGACAAAGTGACTTCCTTTTGATAGCTTGAACAGTGTCTTTATCCCCTTTACAGAAATGGGGTAAGGTGCTTCTGTTTTGTGGATGAGAACAAGTTTCATATTGATTTCAATTTTTTTGTAAAATTATTTACCTTAAAGAAGAGTCAAAGCAAGAAGTTGTGGCATCTTCACTTTCTGTTTTGTTTGGTTTTCTTTTTGGAATGACAGGCCCTTAATAGAAACTGGAACATAAAGCAGAGCTGCTTTGGGTGAACGATGCTCAGAGATACTATGAAGTCCTGGAGTGACAGCCAGTCAGACCTCTACAGCAGTGACCAAGAAGAGGAAGAACAGATGATTTTTGGAGAAAATGAAGATGATTTGGAAGAGATGATGGATTTAAGTGACTTGCCTACCTCACTCTTTGCTTGCAGTGTTCATGAAGCTGTGTTTGAGGTACAGGAAGAAAAGGTAAGGGAGAGACAGGCATATTTGGGGTATAATATTGTAAGTACAGGTACAGCTATTGAACGTTTTTGTCTGGATTTTCAGTGTATTACTGCATATTATTATCGGAGGGAGAGGGGGAAACCAACCCAAAGTATTTACCTGGTAAGCTCAGATTGGAATGATTACAGTTGCCAAAGGGCAAAAAATACTACATTTTTCTGGCATTTGAAATTGTTAATGGATGTACAGTGCATCTCCCATTAAAAGCTCTTCTGATTTTTTTTTTCCTCTTTATTCAACGTACCAAATCCAAGAGCAAATATAAATAAAATCTGAAAGCAAATGTAAATGTTTTATTTCAAGGCAAGGATTCTGTTAAAAGAGTATTATAAATTTGCAGGATGTATGTTATGATTTGAACACTATGAAAGTGGCTTACAAAGATCTTATAATAAACTAAATCTTCTCTGGCTTGCTAACATTTGTATTCAGTCAAATCTGTACTTTCCTCTTGCTTACAAGAGCATCAGGAATAATTATGACACTACATGGGTGAGGGAAAATGGAGGGGCTTATATGAAAGCTTTGATCTGTGGCTTCTTCAGTTTCAGTTTACAAAAGTACTTAGAAAGCCTGCAGTTTTGCTGAAAAGTTTTCAACATCTGAGGCAAAGGTGTGGTGTCCGCAGGTAGGAAATGCTGCTCTGTGCCTTAGAGCTGCTCAATTGTGTGCTTATATTTAAGTCAATCTTTCAAGTGCTTACCGTGAGCTGAATTCTTAAGCCAGTGCTCCTAACAAATGGACATAGTACATTCAAAATAAAAGGAACAGTGATCATTTGAGAATGTGCACATGGTGACACATAAACAGTTTGTAGAGCAGCTTACAGGTCCTTTTTTGGGTAGGGAGGAGGATATTGCTTAATGAGAGCTGTTGCTCTTGTAGTTTATTGTAACTGTGTTCCTATGGGTAGGTGCTGAAAGAAATGTGCCAGAAAAGGCTCTTGAGTCTTTAGTGGCTTATTTTCAGATGCAATGCTTTATTTTTTTTTCCCCATGTTTTATAGAGAGAATGAGATACAGTCCCTTAGCCATTATTTTTATGCCTGTTGTCAAATGCTTTTCTTCAAAGGGCACGAGTTGTTGGTAGCCTGTGCACGTCAGTAGAAGAGTTAATTTCTAGCCTTGTATATTAGTGCTGTTTTTATTGGAAAACAAACCAGGCAATGCATAAGACTACATAAAGCATACGTCATCTTATTTAAAAATGCAAGATGACAGCTCCCTTTCTAGATTATACGTAAATTATTTTTGTGAATGAGTGTTGTTTTGTAAGAATAGACTTTTGTCTCTTCCAAAGTAGTCTTATTCATTCATCCTGTGAATTTTGACGTTTTCCTTAAGCAATCAGTACTTCAATTTATCTAATATATTTACATAGTGTATTTGGAGATGTTTGGCTGAAAAGCGTGTCCAAGTTACCAGTATTTTTGTTGACGTGCACTTTTGAGTAACTGTCGCTAGGTGGCGGTTTGTGTGTTAAAGAGTTTTACAGGCTTGTTCACATCATTGCGCTCTTGGAATTCAGATTTAAATAGTGAGGCAAAGAAGTGCTACACTGAATACAGATTTTCAAGTCGGGGTAACTGAGGGAAGTACGGAATGTGCAGGCTTAGGCGATTAAGGAAATGAATGGGATTTGGGAGAGGAAAGTAAAAGGGAAATATGTTTTCATTGAGTGAAAATGTTCATTTTGTGTTTGGAGAATCTTTTTCCTTCATCTCTAGGAAAGATTTGAAGCACTTTTCACAGTCTACGATGATCAAGTTACATTCCAGTTGTTTAAAAGCTTTAGAAGAGTAAGGATAAACTTCAGCAGTCCGGAGGCAGCAGCAAGAGCACGGATAGAACTGCATGAAACAGACTTCAATGGAAAAAAGCTGAAGCTGTACTTTGCGCAGGTATTATGGGACACTAAGATGTTGTACATGTGCCTCTGTTTCTTCTTTATTCCATGTCTGCCCATGAGTTTCATTTGTGGTAAATATTGGAAGTTACCTTCAACGTCATTCTTCTATGCTGAGATGTACACTTTCACTCATTGAGAAATTCATGCTTTAGGGGACAATTTTGCTTTTCAGCTTGAGCTTAGGGAGTTGCAATTGGTATGTAAGAGTCACTCTTTAGTGACCCAAACCACCTTCTCCCATACATAAACAGAAATATGCAGAAAGAAAATAAGTGGGTCCAAAGATCTCTTTATAATAGGTGCTTTCCAGGCATATTCTTCTTGTTGCATGTGCCCTACAACTACATCAGCGCTTATAGAGGCCAATTTCTTACCCGCAGCATTTCTCCAAGATGTTATACCAAGAAGTGACAAAAGCTATATTATTTATTTTTAAAGTTAGGCTGAATTAAGCATTGCTGCTACAGAGACTGGGCATGCGTCAATGGTGAAGTAGACTAAATAAAAAGAGAGTTAATATTTGTCATCTTATTCTGTATTTCCTGTCTTTTGTCTTCAGGTACACGTATCCAGTGAAATAGGCGACAAGTCCTACCTCCTTCCTCCACAGCCTGTTAAACAGTTCCTGATATCACCACCTGCATCTCCACCAGTGGGGTGGAAACAGAGTGAAGATGCAACTCCCCTGATAAACTATGACTTGCTTTGTGCTGTCTCCAAGCTGGGACCAGGTAGGAATATTTACCTGCTTTTGTTGTGTTACTGAACTTCAAAAATAGTTATTGAGGGAATTTACCTACTTATCTTTCTGTGAGAAGAAATTGAGTGTGTCTTTTGTGATGTTTCTTACTTGAATAAAATGCTTCATTACGTTTTTTAGTTAATTCATTGATTGATTGAAAGTATAGCACAGAACTGGATTCTGTGGTACTAGCTACATCACATCCATTTATTGAATTTTGTCACAGTCTCAGTATTAAGTAAGAAACAAGAAGTGGATTCCTACCGCTCGACTAACCCCCATTTATATGCTGAGCATGACATCTATGGTATAGAATATTACATTCCATTGTTCTGTCTATTCTTCTATGGAAAACTGAAAAAAAAGTTCTTGAATAGTGTAAATATCACTTAGAAACACCTAAACCCAACAGGTAATATTGACATTCCTTTCACAGCAATCATGAGAAAGAAAATTAACTCTTTCCCAACTGAAACCAGGACAGATGGGAATAAATGAACATTTAGGTGCATTACTGCAGATATTAAGGAGTTCTTGAGATAAAGTGGCTTAATGCTTTTCCTTGGGGATATTCTTAGCATGGTTTTTATTTGCTGCTCTTCAGGGGAAAAGTATGAGCTTCATGCAGGAACAGAATCAACTCCTAGTGTCGTTGTTCATGTCTGTGAAAGTGAGACAGAAGAGGAAGATGAAATAAAAAATCCCAAACAGAAGATCATGCAGACAAGGCGTCCAGAACCACCTGCAACAATACTGAATGAATCTAAAGCATTTGATTGTACACTGGAGGTAGGGGGTACGATGCACTGTTAGATTGTGTGGTGCTCAAGATAGTATCAAAAATCAGACACTTAATGAGTACATGTGTCGATGTCTGTACTGCTGCTATATGTTATGTATAGCGACAACAGATTTTACTTGTAGTTGTCTCTCATGTTCAAGATTTTGGATGCCAATGCTCTGAAAAGCACTTTAATTTTAGGGACTAGTCCCCGAAGTGTAGCAAATCCACCTGCCTTGAAGTAGTGAAAAATAGGAAGTCTGGTTGTGGTTTTTGTTTTTTTCTCTTCTGTTTTTGGTTGGATTTTTTTAGGATGCTACCCTTTTCTTTATATTGTACAGTGTGATGTACCAAGTGCTGAAATAGTATCTTACTGTCACGATTGGATTCAAGAAAGTTCATTGTATAGCAATTAAAAGCTGATCTATACTGGTACAACAGCTTCCAGTTAATATAGTGTTAAATGTAAGTGAAACGTATTCTTTATGCTAAAATTGCTTCCCAGCTGTTAATCTTCTGAGGTAAAGATTAGTCTTTGCATTTCTCAGAAATAACAAGTGTTTGTTTTTAATTTGACATGAGGCACAAATACACGTATGGAACTAAATTCAAGTAGTTTTGCTAACTACGCAGAGAAAGAATACAGGAGGAGGAGCCACAGACCACTAAGAAGACAGATTCTGGGTCTGTTGCCAGCACTACTGCTGTTGCTATCTGTGACCGAAGGCTGATAGCTACGATGGTTTGCACTGACACCTAATTAGGAGTGAGTTATGATACGTAAAGTGAAATACGGATTCAGCTATTGAATGTGTTGTCTCTGATCCTCTCTGAAAATAAGGTAGTGTTTGTTCCTCTATGGTCCTACAGATGGCCTACATTTATAAATTAATTCAGTGACTGTTATGACTAAGTTATATTAGGAGATAAAGCATCTAGGGTTAATTTTTAACTTATGCTCCTAAACTTCTCCAGTCTGTTTCATGTTTTTTTAAGACAATCAGTTGCCTGGCTTAGCCAGTTTATGCAGTTTCAGCCCTTGTTTGCTGTTTTTCATTAAGACTCTTTCTGTGTGGCATCCTGTCTGTCTGATAGAGCATCAGCTACTTTGGAGACCAGGATGCATCTTTTAAAATACAGATATTTAATTTTGTGATCTTGTGTTAAGTGTTTTAGTAGGAGGAAGATACGCCTCAGTATAATGACACATGCTCCTATGCTTTTATGCTATTTTATAACCAATCTTTTTTAGTCTAGACAGATTCTTCTTTTTTCTATTTAAAATAATAAAATTATTTGTGAACAAACTAGGCTGCTGATGTCCATACATATAAGTTATTCAGAAACTGGCCTTTTTCAAATTCATTTTAGTGTGTTTCAGTCGTACATGATGTGCTTATTGAATTTTCAGAAGTGTTTTCACTTGATTGACAGCGGAGAGAAAAAGTAATGGTAATGAATTTGCAGGGGCATGGTAGTTTTCAACTCCGTATTATGCCAGCTCGTGATCCCTACCTGCCACCAGCTTCAAGTTGCAAAATGGGATCCTGCAGGCAGGTCCTTGTTCCAGAGGCAGGAAAACTATATATTAAAAAGGTAGGAAAATGGGGTTTGTTCATCTTGCCTCCACAGGCATGACGTTTATGTAGCTCTTCAGGTATTAAAATCACTCAAAGTCTGACTTCTCTGTCTCACTGTTCCATGTTGCTAAGAAGAAGACAAAACAAAACAAAAAACTTGTATTGTCCATCAGGCTTGTGTATTTTAAAAATTCCAGAAGTCCCTTTTGGATTCTCTGTGGTGTTTATATTTTGTTAATTGTCTAATTTCTAACCCATTGTAGAAGTTGATGTAAGTAGGAGTAAGTGGAAAACCTTCAGAAACAGTTTTATAACACAAAATCAAGCAAGTAACGTTGTCAGTGTATCTTGTGCAAAATATGTAACAACTTGCATTCCAACATCTTTTGGTCGTGTAAAGACACTAAAAATAAAAACAATGCAGTGCCATTCACATGTGGGTTTTTAACTGTATTCCCTATCGGCCCAGGTTTGATGTATAAGTTTTCTAGTGGTATTGTGTGCTTGTGCAATTGCATGAACAGTCAGGAGAGTTTATGGTTTTCCATAAGCAAATTGTTGGAAGAATAGTGCTGAAAGAAGTTGGGGATTTCAATAGAAAAATCCTGGGAATTGCTGGGCTGAAGGAGGGACTGAGAGGGTTTTTGTGGTGGTGCCTGTCACAGCAGAGTTCCGTTTGGATGTTTCCCTCACATGAATTTTGAATGGTTTGAATGAAGTTTGATACCTGCTTAGCCTGTTGTGGGGGAGAACGTCTGGTTTGGGCTGCAGTACTGAGCTCTGTAAGTTTTTATTGTAATAAAGATAAATAATTACCTGTTTTCAAAAATCTCCACAGACCCACTTCCGCGGGAAGGAAATGGTCAGACTTTATATATAATGTGCATGCATCGATCAACAAAATTGTAGAACATCAGCTTGTTGCACTGCGTGTGCTTTTGCCAGCAGGTTCCACTTTCTTTCACAGGTGAGGCAAATTTCAGCAGTTTTTTGTGTTAGCCAGCAGAGGGAGGCTGTGTGCCCTTCTCCCAATGCCCATCGGCGCAATATAATTGAATTATATTAAAAATGCTACAAAATCACATTCCTTTATTGGATGGGGAGCCGTTCCTCGTTTCTGTGACAGTGCACATACAATGGGAGACTTTGTCTAGCACAGTGTCTGTCCTGGAGGTGGCATCGAAGGCAGGGCTTCACCGGAGCCGGAGGGAATGGGGTGCCTGGCTCCTGGCAAGGACTGATGTGGGTGGGCGAGGAGGAGACAAAGCAGAGGCTGTGCAGAAAGGAAACTTGAATTTAGCCATCGATCAATATCAAAAGTGATTCTACTCTACTTTCACTGTGTCCGTAATCTCCAGGGTGACAGAGCCTTCCTTGTAGAATTAATGAAATTCAATTTGCTTCGTGTATACCACGTGATGATTCAGTAATGACCATCAGAACCTGTTTCTTGTAATCACTGACCTGCTATTAACTGAAGTGCTATTTTTAGAAATAGTCTTGCGCAGAGGCACCAACTCAGCCCTTTCTGAGCTTGTGCTTTGTATAAATAAATATCCCACATTCCTTTAAAGCATTCTTCTAGAGAAGCAGCTGAAAAAATGTATGGTCTTCTCTGTGTGTTCTGGAGAAAAAGTTGCTGCAGGTGCTTTGTTTTTATTTTATAATAGCTAAGAATGGGCCCTGTTTTTGCAGTCTTGTGATTACTGCTGCTCATTTTATTTCTACCTTGTAATTGAACTGCTTCCCCCCAGAAAGACCTCATGCATAAAATGTCTCTTGCTTAATTTATTCCCTGAAAGGTTATATTTCCATTTCTGTCTGATTTTGCATTACTGATCTGTTTTAGCCCAGAACAAAAGATTGTCTTATGAGTCTTATGCTTACTGGGTTTGGTTTAATTGCTCCGCTTAATGTGTAAAACTTGCTAGGAGGGGTTCACGGTCCAGTGTGCTTTTAATGTGGAAAGAGACGGCGGCCAAGCCTCATTCCCTCGGAGAAAAATGCAGAAGTCTTTCCTTTACTGAACCAAAGGGGAGGCGCACACCTGGCTGGCTCTGTGAGTCTTTGTTCCTCTGTGGGCTTACACGGCAGCTGCAATCCATCATTCCGGGACTTCTCCATTCTGCAGGCGTGAGGGTCAGCCGGAGGTGTGGAGAGCCATTGATGGAGCTGGATGGCGATGCTGAATTCAGGGGGAGGAACGGTGGTACTCGACACCTGGGAGGAATGTGTGCTTGGGCAGCTTTTACCCTTGTTCTGAGCAAGATTAAATACTTTGTCTCCTCTAGCTATTGACCAAGCTGAAATCTGAGAGAGTTGTCTGTGAACATCAGTCCTACAGCTTGAGGAAGGCTTGAACACCATCTGTTTAAATGTCTCTGTACCCGTCACCTAAAAATCAGGGGTAGAGACATTGTGTCGCGATCATGGTACTCACCTTAATGGAGAGAAACGTGGTGTCTTGGGCCTTCATTGTTAATGTATTTTATCTTTAAATTGTATTTGTGCTTAGTCACAGTAGAAAATGACGTGGTATTTTAAATGTTATTGTGTTAAAATCCTCTTCTGAACAAGGTCTCTTGCATTTTAGCACGTTGGCATGTTGAGGCTTGCAGAAGGGAATGATTTCCTTGGTGAAGCGAATGTATTCCAACTATAGTATCAGCGGAAACCCAGATGCCAGCATAGGGTGAGGCAGTGGGAAAGATACTTACGGCAATCTCTTGTTCTGCTGTTACATAAAATATAAAAATAACTAATTCTGTATCCTTTCTGACTCTGTAGCCAATGACCGTGTTCCTGTTTGAGCAGCGTGGCAGAGCAAGCAGGGATTAGGGCAGCCAGGCTTAGCTGTACGCTTCTGCGGGGACAGGTCAGTTCATCTCTCCAGTTCAGTCTCATCCCTTGCAAGTATGGCTGGTAATTTTTCTTGTGACTGGGGGTACATGTATAGTACCAAGGTCCTGGTTTCATAGTACAGTTCTAGACTCAATGAATTTGCAGTCGGTTATGACATGTATTGTAATATATTTCTTCTTTTTTCTTACTGAGACAGTCCCAGTGTATTTGCTCTGCTCTCTACCCTTCTAATTGCAGGCAAATTGGGAATTTGACCTGTAGTTTCTAGTTTCCTTTGGCATTCATTGACCTCATGAGGATTTTTCTCGAGCATCCCTATGTCTCCTGTTCAGTTCTTCACTAGCACTGCAGATGGGGTAACATCAGGATTGGGAGCTGATGACCTGCAAACGGAATAACTGGTGTCGAAAGCGGAGTTTTATACATAACAAGGTATAAGCCCAGTGTCTGGCTACAGCTAACAGTATATGGGCTATAAATTTACGACCTGGTGAAGGTCCTAAGCAAGCGCTTGGGAAAGTCACACTCTCCCTCTCTTTTGCCATATAAGCTTTTAGAGAACACATTTGCTTTTACTGAGCTTTTACTTGACTTCATTGGAGATGTTCACACCCCTTCTCAAGCATTGTAGCAGAATGGCACTTAATAAATTAAGGTGACTTTTTTAATAGTTGAAAGAGCACTTAGCACGTGGTGATGCCTGGAAGCAATTACATTGGGCTTTTTCTAGTTTGTTTTGCTGTGTGCCATTTCATTCCAGTGGGACCCTCGATATTTATTTTCTAATGTAGATGATATTTCATACAGAAATTCTGAGGGTGTTTTACTTGAAAGGAGAAATATGTGATTGTCTTTCCTCCAATACCTGCCACAAAGGGAACGTAGTTGTTTAGAAGCCTCTAAGGCCTGGCAGCTTCGTCGGGGTGTGCTGTGCGGTATGTCTTTGTATAAGCTCATAAATGCCCTGAAAGGTTTGCTGCAAAGATAGGCTCGGTGCAAAAGCTGTCTTGCCTCACCTTGCCTGGTGGGCTCTGTGCAAGGCCGGGGATCTGCCAAGCAGCGCAGACTCCATTCCTATGTATTCTTTGGGATCCACTTGGGCCTTACACCGGATCCAGGCATAGGAGATCTGCTCTGGTTTCATCCTGAAGGGAGGAACAGAGGATCTGGAGAACAGCTTACAGTGTCTCTCGCTACTCTGGTTTTCATAACCATTCACAGGGACAAAAGGAAAGGAATTTGGTGAAACTACAGAATTTTTTCCCCTTTCCACATGAATGTGGGCTGCCTGACAGTCACAGTGGCTGGTGTTTCCTTTCTTGTGCTATTTAAATTGAGTTAGGACTATTATTATTAATTGTATTTATTAACTTAAATATAACTATACATACCTCTTCCAAGTTAGGCGTGCACACTGTTGAAAGAAGCCCCCTTTCCTCTAGAGAGAGACAGAAAGCAGGGAAAGCATGCAGCTGGAATACCGCTCCTCTTCCCAGAGGAGAGCTTCTTGTTTGTTCTTGTTTATGCAGGATGAGGCAGTAATTGCAAAGAAACGAATCAAGCTAAATTTATTCCTTTGAAAAGATGAATGCTGAGTAATCTTACGGAGATTTCAATCTGTGGTTTTAAGGAGCTGTGATATCTGCACAGGGTTTTAGTATGATTGAGGCAGAAGGATTTAGCTGGAAGTGACTAATGTGGGTCTTTGTAGCTATGCAAAAAGAAATGTTGCTAAATAATCGGATCCTGAAACTCTTAATTCTTAAACTCTGGTGAGAAAGCCTCTGTGGTTTTGTTCTGTGGGCTTCAGCTTGAGGTTCAGTGTAGGAACCAGCCCATCATGAACACCAAACTGAAGCAAGACCTGTGTTAGGAAAACACAAAAGTTTCTTTAGGAGATGAGTGTCTGTTTACTGCAATGGTATGTGCTGGTTTGTTTCTTCTTGTCTTCACTTGGACTTGAGCACCAACTTGTAAAATGGAACATGTGGCTGTTGCTTTTTGGTGCAAGTGCTAAGGTGACTGGCACTAAGGCAAGTTTAGGTTTATGAATGCAAGTTTAGGGTTATACATGACATTTTCATCAGTGGCTCCCAAAGTGCTGTATGTGGTGACACTCCTGTACCTGAGCAGTATTTGTATTTCTCCTCCAGAGCTGGGCTGTCACCTGGGGATGTGTTTGCTGCCCTTTCTCTGCCTCCTTCTGCCAGCTCAAATAAGCAAATTGGGAAAATGAACACATTTATAGTTGTGATGTTCTGCTCCGACGTGACAAAGGCAGAACTGCAGAGACCCAAATGCTGCCTGGTTCTGATCTGTTGCGTTCTGGTCATACGTGTGAACCCAATGCTCAGAGCATTCCTGTGATAAGATGGTTTCAATTTTGATCCATTATTTCACAGAGCGCAGAAATACATGGTGAATCGGGTGGAGTTAATGGTATCTCCCGCTTTCAGTATGTCTTATTTTGTACTGAAAAAGAGCATGTAAAGCCAAGTGCTGCATTTAGGTACTCACGCTCCTTAACTGGGCAGGAACCACAGCCCCAGCCCAAGGGGCTTTTGTACGTTTGCAGTGAGATGTAGCGTCAGGTATCAGGTTTCTTTGCATAAATGAGTTACTGTACATGAGTGAGGGAAACTGGAAATGCTTTTATAACTGGGTTTTGATGGGAAGAATGTCCTGGCAGAAGAGCTGGCTATGATCCGTCTCCTGTCTCACACTCCCTGCTGTGGTGGTTGCTCTGTGGTGTTGCTTCTTTGCTCCCTTGCTCCCGTGGGATCTGTCAAGGACACTCCACCACCGCCACCTTGTGAGTGACCCAAAAGGAAGCATTTCTCACACAGAAGGAGGTGAAGAAGCTGCAGTAAGAGTTACAAGGTAAGGAAGCGCCTCATTTTTAATCCCAACTCCTCTGCAGGCTGCGCGTGCAACCTGGGATGGGGCGATCTCTTCAGGCTGCTGTCTTTTGTGAGTCCCAGCTGGTGGTGCTTTCTCTAAAGCAGCAGCTTCTGGAGAGAAAGGATTGTGTAAGAATCTTACCTTTTTTTTTGTCTGGGTTTTTTTTTTTCTTTCCTTCATGGCTGCAAAGGAAAAACTGTGATTTAAACACTAGAAAGAAATATCCCAGTGAATTTTAGTACTCTAGATTCTGTGATTTTTAAGTGCGCTCTGGATTTTTGGAGCCAGCTCTTGATTTCTCTTTCTTCCATATGCTTATCTAATCCCAGCTGTGGGCTGGAGAAGTTCTACTCCTCCCTTTGAAGGCTTAATTTAAAGGTGGCCAAGGAAGGTACCTGCTTGCCAGCTTCTCAGGAGTAGGTTCTCCAGTTTTGAAAACATTTCAAGTGCGAGACGAAATCTTTTGCCCTCTGGATCTTTCTTTTCATCTTTCCCTCTGGCAACCCCAGCGATAACACGCCGGTGCTCCCTCTCCAAGCCCTTCCTCTGTCCACCAGTGATTCATTAATGAGCTTGTTTGCTTTAGCAGTGCCTTATCAGTGAAACAAGGGGTTCTGCAGAGGCTGCGGTACCCGGGCTGCACAGCTGAAGGCACTTGTGCGTTCGGACCAGTCAGCACAAGTTTTGTCCCCCTGGGCTACTGGAAGTGAAAGGCACCCGTGTTTGGAGGGTGGGAAAGGTGAGGTTCAGGGACATGCTGGAGGAAGCTCAGTCCCGTGGAGCTGCAGGAGATGCTGATGTGGAGGGATGGAGCAGCCCTAAAAGCGTGCCCTGGGGAGGGATCACAGAATCATAGGGT
>VXBO01008297.1:576306-609882 GCA_013400135.1 Rhinoptilus africanus | reverse complement strand
CCGGGCGGGGTGACACGGGCGGCAGAGCCGGCGGTGGCGGGGTGACACTGCGGGGTGGCACTGCGGGGTGGCACTGCGGGGCCATCAACCGACCCCGCACCTCGCCCCGGAGCCGGGTGGGGGGGCGGCAGCGCTGCCGGCTCCGTCCCGAGGAGAGCGGGGAGCGGGTGGTGGCTGGGAGCCCTTCCTAGAGGCAAGTTTTCCCGGTGTCCTGGTGGGGCAATAAATAAATGAGGATGTGGGTGGGTCCCCGCCGCTGGTGAGGGCCAAGGTCCGCTCCTGTGCTCTCCTGTTGTGGGGGCAGCATCTGCCTGCGCCCAGCAGCGTGGTGGGTCGGGAGGGTTTGGCTTTGGGGTTTGGGGGGTTTCTGAAGGTCGTTTCTGAGAAGAACTAATAATTCAGAATCGCCTCACAATATTGTTGCGTATCTCCCGAAAACGTCTTTTCAACATTTTATTACTGAAGATTTTGATCATAGCTTCACACCCCCCCGCCCCCGTTCTTATTTGGGTTGGTTGGTTGGGTTGTTGGGTTTTTTTTCCTTCCCTCTAATGAGTAAGGTAAAGTTTTTAAAGATCTTTTGTAGAGATCTTTATGTGGCTGAGGTGCTGCAGGGGGTCTATGGTAATTAGGTGTGGTTTCTAAACTCCTCCACAATCTAATAGATTAATCCAGGATTAATCTAAATTACAAAAATATTTCCGGTATACTTGTGGTGGTGGAATATCCCGGTCTAGGTTTGAATTATATCCAGGAAAATAATAATTATTTTACTATGTAATCATGATGGAGAGTCATTATAGAAATGATGTCATTATATAAAATGATGTTTCTTGGTGTCATGGTACTCATCCCTTCAGTCAAGAGGACTGTGTTTTGGTGAGCTGTGGGTCGGAGTGTGTATGGTGGGTCTCTCCCCTTGCTCATCTCTTCCTTTCCTTACCTTGCTGTAGAGTGGGAACTGCAAACCGCGATGAAGTCCTATTGTAAGGAGGTACTGGAGTGGTTGGACTGCCTTACCCTTCCTGCAGCAAACTCTTTTTAGGACCTTTCAACTGCCTACTTGTAGCGGTTTTGCCCCCACTCTCTTTGGGTTGAGAACAAGCAATTGGAATCAGGGTCCATCTCCTTCCTTGTAGCCCCCCCTGCCCCAGCTGCGGGAGCAGAAGGAAGGGCATAGAGAAATACAACATAGAAAGAGAGACGTGGAAGATGTGGGCAGAATAATCTGTGTCTGACAAGGCAGAATGGATCATGAAACTAGCGTTATGAATACTAAAATGTTACCAAAAGTTATTGAAGCTGTCATGGTATCCCATATGATATTGGTGTAACGATCATCACCGTATTATTGAAAGCCTGAGGATCAGCAAACCCCTGGTATCTAGAGTATGCATTGACCAAAATGTCTGGTGTCTATTGAGCTGGAGTGAGCTGTAAGAATCTTACGTACGTATGAACAAATATCCATAAATATCCACGTATTTAATGATTTTGCATATAGCATTGCTTTGGGGACAGCAATGCCTTGGGGACAGCATTCCATGCTGGTAAAGGAAGTATTTTCCTCTCAATAGGTTAATGATTTAGTTGCTAAGCACTGAAACTTGATTGTTTTCTGTTTAGGCTGCAGCTTTTTGAAATGTCGGACATGGCTTCTTGGATTTAAATGTAAATTTAAATTATCCATTAGGAAAAAAACATGGGCAAACAAGCACATAAGGCCGTTTCTTTCCACATAAGTGATGTTTCCTTGAGCTGTTTCTCCAATATGTTTCTATAGAGCAACTGAGAGATAATAAGGGTCCGTCACAAAGTTGTATGTCCTGGGTTGAGAGTTAGTAGCCCAGGTGTCTATAAGAATGGTGTAGTTGGTGGCCATATGTCTAAATGGTAACTCCGTGAGTCCCATTCCCCTACCGTGGGTAGGGACATCTTTCACTAGCTCAGGCTGCTCAAAGCCCCATCCAGCCTGGCCTTGAACACTTCCAGGGATGGGGGATCCACAGCTTCCCTGGGCAACCTGGGCCAGTTGAGCAGCAGAGCTATGAGCTGTGTTTATGGACAGGGCTGGCTGGCAGCTAGCTTATGGCAGGACGCTCTTGTACTAGATGAACCTACTAGGGATGTGATTGCTCATGGCTGTAATTATACCAGCAGATAGAGCAACATTTTGCGCAAGGGAGAGGTGATGCTTTCTCTCTTATCTCTTTGTAGTATCTTCCTCTAAGACTCTAGGTATTAAAATGTAGCTTGTGCTTGGGACTGTCTGGGATCCACAGCTCTAGGTCTTAGATGCAGACCAACTGCGTCTAAGTTACAGTGGAGCTCTCTCGCCAAGCTGGCGCTGCGCCCCTGATCGTGTTATTCATGTTCCTGAACACGTTATTCGTGCTTTTCAGTTTATGAGTTGCTTCGTTGCTGTTCTCTCACCCTCTTGTTCATGAAAAGCCTGTTACTGTCTTGTGTCAGGACTGTGATTTGTGCAGCGCTGCAGCGAGCTGTGTCAGGGAAAGACCTGGCTAAAACTAACCTGATGGAAGAAAGTGTTTTTTCATCTGGATCTGCTGAGCCTTGCTGTATAATTATGCAAATGCTATTAGAGGGAGATACAATGTAGGGGATAATGTAGAGCGGGTATCTACTTCTAGTAGAAATAGAATTGCTACTTCAGTGGCAGTAAGGGTCTGTTGGTTTGAAACACTTGGAGAACCATGGTCTTGCACAGTGGGAAGTGTTGGTGTCTTTTCGGACTTGAGAGAAGATGAAAACATCATTGCTCAGACGCTGGTAACACCATAGACACACTATGAATGGTCATTTCACCTGCAAACAGTTTTCCAACTGCAAGCAATGAGCAATACGTTGTGGCATGGAAAGAGTGAGACCTTATTTGTGCTGTGGGTTGGATCTAACTTTATAAAATTACAGTAGGCTGCTCAGAAAACATCTTGCCTCACAGGTTCCTTAGGGACGGATGCACTTATTTGCTGCTGAGGATGCGGGCTGAATCAGTGTTGCTCAGGCTACACTAGGAGCACCTGAATATGACCTAACATCCAAGAATAATTAATAAATATAAAATTGGAGTTTTGGCAAGATATTTTGGAGTGGAGGTGGTGCAAGTGTTTTGTATGTGCTTTATCCTGTAGAAAGGCTNGAGAGGTGGAACAAAATAAAAAAGCCAAAATCCATTTTATTTTAGCATTTAGCTGGTTTGAGTATAATCGCTTCCACCTTTGCTCGCTTATTTAGAGATTAGTTTAGAGCTGACTAGAAGAACTGACTCTTCTGTTGCCTATTTAAACCTCACCTTTATGAAAATTCTGATAAAATGTACCTACTAAAATGTGCAAGATGCATATCTCCTTAGCTTAAATCAAAGATCTGAATTACGTATGCGTCTGGCAAAGAACCTAGGGCTCTGTTTCCCCTTTATGCTGCAGTACGTGGGCACAGTGCTGCCGTGGATGTGTGTGTTCTCTGATGAGCACATTCCCAATAGCTGCTGTCTCAGTGTTCATGCCAATTCCCTGTGGGCATCATCTATAAGATAAATTACATGAGCAGAAAGTCACTGTTCTAGGCGCTTGTGGTCTTCTGCTGAAATTGTATTAAGTGCAACTGAAGGCTTTGGCTTGCTCCGTGTTGCAGGGTGTTGTTCCAGGGGGAGCTGGAAGCCCTCTTTCTAGCATTCCTGCTCTATTTACTCCTAACCAGCTAATAAACCAGGCATAAACAAAGGGGTCATAGCTGCTGTCACAGTGACGTGCTGACACCGTCCACCTCTATCAACACCAGCAACGTGGCACCGCTGTGGTGCTTTGCCTGTGGTGGCCACTTCCAGGTGACCCAGCTCCCTGGGACCAGCTAGCACAAAGCAATTTAGGAGCTTGTGGGTGGCAAATACGGGATTAAGATCACTGTCCTTGCACAGTGGATATACAAAACTTCAGTGTAATTAGTTGAGCCAAAAAGGTTTCTTATTAGTTTGCATACTGGAGGGGGTGGGAAACTGTGCAAAGAAGCTTTTATTGTGCACGTTGTCCTCTCTGTGTCCTGCCTGTGTCCTGGCTCACGTGTGATTTGAATTAATCACAGAAGCATAGAATAGTTTGGGCTGGAAGGGACCTTTAAAGGCCATCTAGTCCGAACTCCCCTGCAATGAGCAGGGACATCTTCAGCTCGATCAGGTTGCTCAGAGCCCCCTCCAACCTGACCTTGAAAGTTTCCAGGGATGGGGCATCTCCCACCTCTCTGGGTCAACCTGGGCGAGGGTTTCACCATCCTCCACATAAAAAATTTCTTCCTTCCATCTAGTCTAAGTCTTCCCTCTTTTAGTTTAAAGCCATTACCCCTTGTCCTATTGCAACAGGCCTTGCTAAAAAGTTTGTTCCCATCTTTCCTCTAGGCCCCCTTTGGGTAATAAAGTGTCCCTGGAGCCTTCTCCTCTCCAGGCTGAAAAACCCCAGCTCTCTCCGCCTGTCCTCACAGCTGAGGTGCTCCAGCCCCAGCCCTTGGATCATTTTTGTGGTCCTCCTCTGGACCCACCACAACAGATCCAAGTCCTTCCTGTGCTGAGGACCCACGTGTGCTGTGCTGTTTATGGGCACATTCATGAGATGAGTTGCTAAGGAGCAAAATACTATCATGTCAGGAAACTGCCTGCTTTTGTTCATTTTTTTTGGTACAAATACCAGCTCCAGCATAGGGCATGGAGTAATAGAGCTAACATCCTGTGCCTGGTGTCTCTTATTTGTTCTGGCAGGGACTCAGTTGATAGAACATAGTCCAGGACAGCAGCATCACAGAGGGGTTTTTTCCCACCCCTTTTCTTTAACAGGCCTTTTAGAAGTCTTACACTGAGTCATATCTCCACTTTGACTATACCTGTATGCTGCACTTGTGAAAATACAGGAATATGAAGAAATTAAATTTCTTCTCTTGTTACTGCCAGCTCCTGGTGGATGCTGCTCCTGTAAACCTCCACCGGCTCTGTGCTTGTGGTCAGCTCCCGCGTCCAGAGCCCATCAGTGCCAAAATGTGCAAGTTGTAACTATGTGGTGTCACATCGACGGGAAACTGTGTCTGCTGCCATCACTGAGGTCTAACTGGGTCTCTCCCGAGTCATCTCAGGAGCATTGTCGGTGGGAATAGAAGATGGGCGGGGGTTTGGAACAAGATATTTGCTGTCTCACGAGGAGGAGGAACACCAGAACATAGTGACTGACATCTTCTCCAGGAACAATAACCCTTGCTCTAACTAACCATCACTGTAGGGCTATGGTGAGTTCTCCTGGATCTCCAGAGAGGAGCATCAAGGGAAAAAAATAGTGTAGTCAGAGTAATTTGTCAGTAGTGTTTCAGCGATGCATGTCTCTAAAGAGGTGACTGATGCTTACACACCACACGAGTGATGCCCGTGAAACGTTAATTCAGTAAATGAGTTGTTTCGGAATCATGAATGCTTCTGAAAATATGCTTGCAGCATTTGTTCTTTCTTGACTTGTACAAGTGGGAAATCACAGAACCATAGGGTTGGAAGGGCCCTCTGGAGATCCCCCAGTCCCACCCCCTGCCAGAGCAGGGTCACCCAGAGCAGGGGGCACAGGAACGCCTCCAGGCGGGTTTGGGATGTCTCCAGAGACGGAGACTCCACCACCTCCCTGGGCAGCCTGGGCCAGGGCTCTGCCACCCTCAAGGGAAAGAAGTTCCTCCTCAGGTTTATGTTGCTGTCTTTCATCATCGTGGTGAGATTTCAGCCGCTCTCAGGTTACGCTAGGGAGACTGTGGAGCTGCTTGGGCAGAATTAACTACATCAACCCACTGAAGTGGGTACCACTGCTACTGAAGTGCTTGCACTGCTTTTGTGGTATGCTGGGACAGAAAAGTCATCCTTCTGCACTCCTCTACATCTACACCAGCGCCCCCACCCTCGGAATGGCAATAGGATGGACAAGCTGGAAGCAGCAGGTGTGGATAAGCCGTCTGCCAGGCTGAGCTAACAGACTTTCCCAATGAGCTGGAGAATAAGCTGTGGAGACATCAGAGTAGCTGGAGCTGTCCTTGTCCCATTTAACTCTAAAGGGCAAACCCTGGTTCCATGTGGACACATAACTGTGGGAGTTTGAATGCTGGGGTTTTTTTCCTCCAATTCCTGTGCCCTTTCTGTGCCATGATTGTGCATAATGAAGAGCTTACTATAGATTACATTTTATGGCCGTTGGCATGTGTTAGTCCTGACTCAGAGCTTGTTGGGAAGCGATGGACTTTGGCTGTATAGAAGCTGGTCGTTTTTATACTGGAAAAATGCTCAAGAAGACCAAAACACAAGCGATTCAGGAAAGAGCAACATGATGAAAATCTTTGAACAGGTGCCTCGTAGTGTGAAATTCTAGCAGTCTCCAGAGTGGAGAGGAGGTGTCTGTTTACTTCTCCAAGTGCAATGTGTAGGAAACGAAGGTGGTCCTTATTGTGTGGCTGACGCAGATCTGAGAGTCCCCTATGGCTCCTGGCTCAGCACCACACAGTAGCCCCGGGATTCGCTGTTGCCTTTGGGATGTGGAGGTGGTTTGCACAGCCCAGCTGACCCCCTACGGACAGTTGTCACAGCAGCCTTACAGGTTTTTCAACTGTAATTGCCCCATCTTGCTTTACTAGGATTCCTTCGGCTCAACTGCAAGGCATGAACACGAGGGAAAAACGGGATACATCTTTGTGTCAGCACGTTATATATAAACCGCAGTCATCAGGATCGCTTAATCTGAGATTAAATGTGTCTCACTGAAGAGTGCGTGGCCTCAGGTATGGAAGGGGTCGGCATTCAACACTTTGCACGTGAAGCATTCCCGAACCAAACGGTCTCTGGCTGGCTACTCCACCAGCGGGGCTTGTAGCCTCCGGTGAGCCTACCAGCTCCCTGGAAGGGTTTATCAGTATTAATGATAAACAGACACAGTATTGTGGTTTAACTAGTATGCAAAAATTTACTGTGGGAGAAGAGTTAATCATGTGTTGCATTTAATATTAAACCCTAGCAAGTTACTTAATAGCTCTCACCTGCGATAAATGCAACCTACCTGCATTGTTGCTTGCAGACACTGTTGCTGCTGGTTGGAAGTTACTGCTCTGAAGCCTCTTAAATGTAATCTGCAGTCCTTGTTAGCCACAACAAAAAGAAATAGGCCCAAAACTTCCATTGTCTCAAACTGCAAAATAAAGCATCTCTTAGTTGTTTCCCCATCCCATTAAAACTTTCTTTTTGGTCAAAATTTTACCCGGCTGAGGAACCGATTTGGTTGGTTTACATCTCATCTCTTCTGGTGACTGCAGTTCCTTATTCTTCTATATCTCTTATATTTCCTATATTAGCTAATACATTCTATTTCCGTAACAGATTTTTCTCACCAGGTCATTATATCAAGTTATTTTTTAGAGTGGATATCCAGCGCTTTGTGTAAAATTTTGGTGCCTAGGTACCAGAGAACAATTTCTAGCACATTAGCATTTCTAATGTGAAAACTCATTTTAAGAGCTGCAAAAACAAGAAAAAAAAAAACCAAACCGAAAACAGAACAGGAAAACCAAAACCTCTGGGCTTTCTGAAGATTTTTATCAAAAAGTTTGGCTGACTTTAGAAAGATGTGGACTTTTACTAGGGCTTTTCAACCACTTAGAAAATCTTTCCCCTGCCTGAATACTCCTCATGGTGGTTTTCCCCCCTTGTTCTCACAAGGGGAAGAATTGAGAATATCCCTTTTGTCGTCACCTTCCACAAAACCTGTCTAATCTTTATTGTCTCTAACCTCTGTTAAGCTGGGCTGAAGTTGGCCAGGTTGTTTGAACGGTTGCAGAGCATGAGCACATCAATCTGCTTCCTTGAGCAGTGCTTCATCGATCTGAAGTTCTGCAAAATGTTGTTCTTTGAAGTGAACAAAAGGGTTCACTTCTATAAAAACCTTCTCTGTGTCCTGCTCTTGGTACCTGCCACTGCTTTCAAGGTCACATGAAGTTGGGCATTGTCTCCTGCGTTTGTTTATAGTATATACAGCTGCAGAGAAGCAAATCATTATAGTCTTTTATTGCATTGGTATCATACGGTGACAGTCAGATGATATTTACTTTTCTGTTCATAAAATGGGCCTATCAAACTTACAGGGACACACCGTGTAACCTCAGGGTTGAGGAGGAGTCATTTGTCCGGCAGCCTTACCTGTGTAAGCTGTAATTATTGAGAAATGCAGAGTATGAGTAAAAGGAAGGGAGGCCAGCGGGTGGGTAAAAGCCATAAAACAGTGGAAATATTCACGTGCAAGTTAATACTGGCAGTGAGAAGTGTGGGTTTGTAAAGAAGGGACCTGAAGCAATGAACAGCACCTGGAAGATAAGCTGTACTTCCCTGTGTATTTTCTTGAGAGGGCGAATGAATGGCTGGTGGAACTAAAGATCAGTAAGCTGGTCCTCTCCTGACCCGGCACACCTGGCCTACGTCTCCCTGACGCTGTACGGCAGTATTTGTGAGGCTGCGTGGAGCCTTTGTGTGATTATTGATGTGACTTTCATGCCTGTTTCTGGCAGATGGCTTGGGAACCGGCTAATGAATAGGAACACAGAAAAAAAAAATAATTCTCTTACAAATTCCTGATAATAGTACTGACTTGCTTGTGATGTTACCACGTGCAAAGAGCTGTACATGTTGTAAGCACCCGTGAGCACTCAAATACTTAGGAATTTTTTTTTTTTTCATGCTACGTTTGTCATCTAACCACAGAGCAAAACCCGGCAAGCCTGTTGCTCAGCCCTCTTCCACTGCTAGCATGTCTGAAGCAACAGCATGGAAAGGGCTACAAGGAAGGCAGCTGTATCCCTTTTGTGGAAAACAGCAACTGGATATGGGAAAATCAAAAAGGGAAGTGAAAAACTTGACAGAAGGTGCTTCTTAGAGATTGTCTGGTGGGTTTTTGCATACTAATACTCATACTTGTGAAGGCACGTGATGCCACATAATGACCAACAGGGTAAATTTTACTTTTGTATATGCATGTGTGTGTATGTATACCTCTCAATATCGGTCACAATTGGACATGATGCTGGCAGTGGGAATGGAGCCCATGCATTAGTAAAGCTTTCACTCTAGTGGCAACCCTGCTTTGGAATTGCTGCTTAATAAAAGCAGGGCCTCAAACATACGGTGATAAAAATAGAGTGCCGGTGGTGATTATTTTTGCCTAACTGTGATCTAATGAGGTTTTCTCTGCATTTTACCCCTTAGCAAAGTATCCAGAGATCAAGACTCTGATGGGACCGGATCCACATTTGAAGTGGATTGTATCTGGAATGGTATTCATGCAGTTTCTAGCATGCTACCTGGTGAAAGACTTATCTTGGAAATGGATTTTCTTCTGGGCTTATGCTTTTGGGGGTTGCATCAACCATTCGCTGACCCTCGCCATCCATGATATTTCGCACAATGTTGCCTTTGGGAACAAGCAGGCCAGGTGGAACCGATGGTTTGCAGTCTTTGCCAACCTGCCGATTGGCATCCCTTATTCTGCCTCCTTCAAGAAATACCACATTGACCATCATCGCTACCTTGGTGGGGACAGCCTGGATGTGGACATTCCCACAGACTTTGAAGGCTGGTTCTTCTGTACGCCACTTCGGAAACTGCTTTGGCTTTTCCTCCAACCTCTGTTCTACAGTCTGAGACCGCTGTATGTAAACCCCAAAGCAATTACATGGATGGAAATTTTTAACGCTCTCGTCCAGTTTTCTGTAGACCTTATCATTTACTACCTTTGGGGGCTCAAACCTATTATATACTTAATAGCAGGTACAATTCTTTGCATGGGTTTACATCCCATTTCTGGACACTTCATAGCAGAACACTATATGTTCTTAAAAGGGTATGAGACATACTCTTATTACGGACCTCTGAACTGGCTCACCTTTAATGTAGGCTACCACATGGAGCATCATGACTTCCCCAGCATTCCCGGATGCAGACTGCCAATGGTAAGTGCGGCATTGCACGAGTGAATTGGATTGTTATAAAAGCTGCTAAACTGTCTCAAAGAAATCATTCCGAGTCATAACAATGAATCAATTTTAAAAGAGAAAAAGAAGGAAACTTTGGGCTTTGTTTCTAAATCTTTCATTTTAAGCAGGAGATTGAGAGAAGTGGCTGCCAAACTGCTGTAATATTTAGTTTATTTGATAGAAACAAGAACATCTGAGCCCCAGAGGGCTTGAGGAATACTTTTTGCATGATAAAATCCTCCAACAATGCTCCGTATTTCTCCATTTCTTTCCCTTGGACACCAGGTTTCATCTTTTTGAAATCTTAAACGCCTGTCTAAAGTGAGGCAGGTGGCAGTTACTACTTGTAACTTGTCTAATGATCAAGCTGCTACCTATATTGCTTGATTAACATCAAACGAAAGTCCTTCTCTTTTTGAGGTGACGTAAGTATTGGGGCGTGTTCCAGCCTGACACAAATAGCACTAGAAGATAAAGCCCCACTCTACATGACTTGTTTTAGCTCTGCCCCACCCACAGAAACTGGGGATGCCTGATCTGTCTTTGGGAAGGTGCTGTGGCTTTCCTCTCTTGAAAGTAAAGTCCCTTTTTGTTTACGTTTTATCAGTTGTGGGAATCAAATTTGCAAAGCCCAGGTGTCTAGGAATGGTTTTTCGATCTCCCTCCAGGTGTGTAGCTGCTCTTCTGGGTTTTAATACAAGGGCTCCTCAGCAGGTGCTCACAGTGGTAGAGGGACGTGACTTCCAAGTGTTTCTCCTACATACAAATCCTCTGGCACAGTAGGAAGGAAATATCTTCTGTCCCTGGTCGGATGCAAATTTGGGGGCCACTACTGTAACATCCTGATGAGGTGGAGGTAGAGCTGCTGATGTTCAGCAGCTGTGTGCCCTCCCCACTACAGCTTTAGGATCCAGGCAAACCCTGCTTTATGGGTTAACGTGCTGCATCACAGAAGCACTGTGTGAGAGGGGATTCAAAAGAAGAGGAGACTTTTCTTGTGGTGTGGAAGGGCGTGGGGAGCCTCTGTGTAGCCTGCAGTTCTGTTTTAGCACACCTCCTTGACTGCTGGAGGTCTGTCCTGGAGAAACTGGCCATTCCTGGTGGGGTTCAGAGCCGTTCTCCCATCAGGTGCTCCCATTGCTGATACACCCGGTAGCTCAGCTGGGAGGCGTATGAGCTTAGCTTTAGCTTCAAGTGTTCAGACTTGTTGGGTAGGCTTAGATACTTAAATTACTGAAATGTAAATAGAAAGAGAGAAGGAGGTTAGCTCTGCACCTTACACGAGGGAGGTGAGTGACTAATTGAACTTGCTGGAACTGTTGCTCCAGACCTGACTGAGACCTGAAAAGCTCTTCCCCACCCACATCACAAATAGTTCAGCCTAATTCCTCAAGGCAGTGCAGCAGCTGGAAGTGTCTGCCCTCCTGTGTGAAGAGGACAGAGTTATTAGTTGAATTTCATAGGCTCGTGTTCATGTGTTTCTAGCTCTTGGGCAACCAAGACTTGCCCTGTCGGTGGAGGAGGTATCAGGTTTGACAATCGTTGCTGCCTGACAGAACTATATGGAAAACTTTGAGTCTTTGAGTGATCAGTTACAAGTGAAAAATCTATTATGAAGTGAAAATCCTTTGGCAGAACAGCTACTGTAGAAAATCCTTTGTTTGTTAAAGGACATTGGTGGTTATTCTCTGCAAATTGAGTGCAAATTCTCTGCCTCTTTGGTGGAAGGAGATAAGGGGACAATTCCTCTCTGGATAGCTTTAGTGCTTGAACTTTTTAACAGGCAGAGGTAGAAACCTCCCCTTGCTCTCCTCTGCTTAACCTCCCAAAAATTCTTCACTTAGCAAATGTCTAATTTTTTCAGATGTAGTCTCCTAGGCACTTGAACTTCTCATAGCTGAATTGTGCAATACGGATTACCTCTCAGTATAGCTATTTTTATTTTTAATTATTGGCAAGTATTTGGTTCCTGCCTGATTGATAGCAGGGGAGAAATAGGATCGTAGAATAACTGGATCGTGATCTTGGAAAGTAACTGACTCTTCCACTTGCTTATCAGAAAAGTAAATTCAGCTTTGTCCTTTGTTACAGGTGTCTCATTCAGAATGTTCTGAGTAATGTGTTTGCCACTGGGAAGACCTTTACCCTAGGAGTGTGACAGGTTTGAAAGAGAAAGAATTAGGCTGTGTTGTAAGCTTATAGATATTACAGATGAGTGACATGAGTGTGCAGTAAGAACTCATCCCACTAGTATAGTGAAAGATTATGCAAGAGACCATGAAATTTAACATTATAATGAGGGACTTACTCTAAAAAAAACCCCTGTAGACTTACAACTAGACTAGTCTTTGCATGAAGCTTTATAACTTTAAAATATTGCATTGTTTACCAAATGAGTAAGAAGATCCATTTTTCATTATCTGAAAGACTGAACATACTTATGGGGAGAGGGGACAGGAGAACAAGGAGGAACTCGGTACTCTTCCTACAAACTGCAATAAAAACTGCAGTGTTACCAGAGGCAAACTAGTTACTCATTAAGCTTGTGCGAAAAGGAAAAGACATGGTATGAAACCAGATTTATTAGGCAGACAAGATTGGAAAACGTGGTAGATGTGCTGGTTTTGAATTGCAGATCCCATTAACCCTGTGACGGCCGGGAGGACTAGCTTGAGTGCTGCCCCTGGCCAAGGACTAAGGAGGCAACTTCTGTAATATGCCCTCTACCCTTCTCAACATAATTTTTCAGCTTCTTCTCATAAGGATCTCTAGCTTCAGGACAAAAGGTCTATAACAGCTGTGGTCAAATGTGAGGTTGCTTTTAACATTTGTGCCTATCTGCTCCATAGGAGTAGGATTGGGATCCTGTTCCTGTGCTCTACAAGTACAAAAACAAAGTTTCAGTCAAAAAAAAAAAAGTGATTTCTTACCTACCACCTTGATCTACTTGAAGAAAAGCCTCAATATACCAGGTGCCAAGTGCCTAATAAGCTTGTTGCAGACTTTGTGATCTCTTGTCCTTCCATGATACCTTCCATTCGCAAACTAGTAATGAGTTAAGACTTACAGTTGACATCTGTGAGGAGGAAGGGAGGGAAGAACTGAAGCAAATGGATGATCTCCAAGACAATATGGAAAGCTTGAAGGGGGAAATCAGGAGCAGGATCTAGGAATACTTTGTCACAGTGCCATTGCCTTTGAGGTGATCTATGATCTGGCTGCAGAACTTGCTACCTGGAAACTGCCATCGGCATGTTTTGTACTGCACACAGAATACAGTGTGGAAGGTGACTCTTCCAGCCTGGAATATACTTAATAGCTGTAGTTTAATGTTGTATTTAAAAGGGAATCTGTATTAAAACCCAATTATTTTCACCCCTCAACTCCCCAAATTTTCTGGTAGGTAGGAGGAGATAATTTTGTTTTACATATGGACTTGCTGAAACAAGTTACAATAGATAAGGGTTTTTTGTCAGGAAACTTTTTTGTTGATCCATTGTAAAAGAGAAACGGCTTTTAAAATTCTTTCCTGACATGTGATAGCAAAATGGGAACATGCACCTACCAAACTTCCTTGTGTTTTCCATAAGAAGTCTTTTTCCTTCGGAAGTCCTCCCTCTAACTACATTCATTAAATTTTCCCTCTTCCTTTGGCAAAACCAGTTTATTGCAGTTTACCTTCTCCTCTCCATTGCTTATGAACATTTCATACAGTTGTCTTGCCCAGAGCACAGGGACCTTGCCAATGGTGCAAGCGGTGCCTGCCTTCTGCACAAGGTGCTGCTGGGCACCGAGCCACCAAGAGCAAAGGGCTGCCTCGTGTAAATGTGAGTCGCCGGTCTAGGGCAATAAGCTCCTGGTTGCCTCTTGTGGCCTTCTCCTGCCGGGCTTCTCGTTCGGAATGAGCTGCCACCATGCTCTGCAGGAAAGTGCTAAATGGATGTGCTTGCTGAACAAGCAACTCCTCCGCGCCTGATGGTGGCAAGCAGCTTGCCAGCCGTGACTGGGCTGCCTGCTTCCACAATGGGGTGTGTATGACCGCCTTCAAAATCACTGCTGCGTGTTTTGGTTAATCGTCTTAATTACCCAATGATACTTGTATTCCAGGTGCTTGATTTATATCTGTACTACAACTGCAGTATATGTGTATGGAATATATTTAAGGGCAAGTTTCCAGGCTTGGATATTGTGTCCACCTGAGCTCTTCAGCACTATGTCCAGACTACGCTGCTGCTCGTGTTTGCATAAAGTGTGGAAACTATTGGGGGGTTGGACTAGATGATCTTTCGAGGTCCCTTCCAACCCTATGATTCTATTGGGTTGAACATAGACAAGCTCTTCTCTGAGCCACTTTTTCCTACTTAGTCACTGGGGTGGCTTTTAGTTAGCCTTTGATGCCAGAGGGCTCAGCCACTGCCAGAGACATTTTTCCTAGGAGCTGAACTGGTTTTTGTGAATCTCCATGTCTTCACTTCCATGTGCAAGGGGCAATACGAGAGAGACTTTCTGAAGACCTTGTAGTGGTCAGAGTCTCACATGCTCAAGAGCTCTGCAAAATAATATAAGAAGCTGAGAAAACATGTCTGGTTCAGACCTTTTGTTTCTTTGGACAAGAGATACATGGGGTTTCTGGAGAAGATGGGAATGGTAGACTTGCCATATGGACTTGGCTAGTACAGATGAAGGCTGAATTACCGTTGCAAGGCAAAATTCAGGCAGAACCTCTAAAATGGAGGTAGGAGGGAAGGTCTGTAAGCAGCAGAGTGGTAGGGAATGACCACGTCAGAGCTGGAGTGAAGCTTTGGGGGCTGGGTATCTGAGACCCCTTTGTGTTTGCGTAAGGCCTCACTAGTGGCTTTCATTCAAGGGCGTCAAGGGAGCTCCCTGACTAAATAGTCCTCCCTCTCATCCTCTGGCTATGGCAATTACACGGCTGGGAAAAGGGAGGCTAGGAAACCCAAATTAAATTATTCCTGACTGGTTACACAAGGAGCACAGAGAACTGAATCTGCATCTCCAGAGGTCTTGGCCAGTGCCCAGAAATCACCCTTCTTCCAGTCATTAACAAATACCTCTAAGGGAAAATGCTGATATTATCTGAATCCCATTGAAAATAAACCACACTTGAAGTACAGACCAACACTTTAAAGCAGGATATCGGGAATTATATATCAGAGGTATTCAGTGGAAGGCAGAACACAGTCAAACGTGAACTGAACCTTCCACCTCCAGCACAGGGCTACTATGCCGTGAGCAGGAGTGCATAGGGGCTGAGGTACAGAGGTAAAAGATCTTAATGCAACTTGTACATTACCCAGCTTACCTCACCGGGAAGTGCCTGCTAGGAAGCTGAATTAACGAGGTAACTGGCAGTGAGCAGTACTGGCTTATAATTGAACCTTTGCTGGGATTCTTCCCTTTCCACAAAGAGTCAAAACGCTGTGGCAAGAGTCCACCGTTGCACCTCAGATGCTGAGGACACTCTCCTCCCGGATGACAATTTCTGCGTAACCCTTTTGCTCTTCACTGGAAGTCTGTCCTGTGCTCAGCATGGCTGGCTTTAAAATTCTGCAAGGTTTTTAAAGTGACAAGTCATGCTGTCCAGCAAGACGAACTACTCTAGAATGGAGCTTTGTTTGTCTAGGAGGTGGAGCTGTAATAAAACCCTGCCCAAGCAGTTTACGTGCAAGTGTACAATAGCTAACAGACTCTGCTGCTCCACAGGTGTGCTCAAAAAGCAGAGCATCTTGCTGGAGCAGGGACTACTGATAACTTGGGAATCCTCATAGTCCCCTGGACCTGCCAAGTTTGAAACCTCTTTGTCCTCTGCTTCTGGCCTTGCTACAGGCGCCACGTCCAAGGATGCGTGAGGCTTCTCTGATGGCAACAGTCTTAAGACTTGGGGGATTTGTAACAGGGATGAAATTGTATTAGACTCATGATCTAATAATGAGTCTTACACCATTTTAAACACCAGACTGAGGAGAATGGACCACGCCTGCAATTTTCTCTGCCTGCTGGAGGAACCCGTCTCTCAGATTTGCATCACCGTAGTAGAATGGAGGAAAGAAAATGAAGTGTAGGCAAGGCTGTGGCTGGCACTTTCTCAACTGGTGTTTCTCTCCTACCCGGAACCCTCAGCAGACGAGTATTACAAGTGGTGAACGGGGCTTTAAATACAGCGTGTTGGAGTCTTGGCAATTTATAAGATGGATTAGTCATCTCATTGTGGAGATCCCTCCACCTCCCAAATGAGAGAAAATAGTTCTGACTGAAGGCGGCAATCCATCATCTTTCATATCTTGGCATTGCGAGGCAAAACTTACATCAGGAATCTGCTAAAAAGTATCTAAATGTGTTTAAGTACATCTCATTTGGCTGAACTTCAGAAGCTCACAAGCAATAACAAGTAACTTCAGGTTATGGCTGTGCTGTCAGATCTGTACGTGAAGACTGACGCGCACCTGACACTGTGCAGCTTAACAGCTCGTTCTCTCTCTTCTTCTTCCAGGTAAAGAAGATCGCAGCAGAGTATTACGATAACCTCCCATATCACCAGTCCTGGATCCGAGTTCTGTGGGACTTTGTTTTTGATGACAGTATTGGCCCTTATTCAAGGGTTAAGAGACTGTGCAAGCTGGCAAAAGAAAGCTAACGGACTATCTCCGCCTGCCACCTTGGTGTGTGGGTCCTTCATTTGAATGACTTGAGTTCTCTGCAGAAGCAGAAGGAGGTTTGTGTGTGCTGAAGCCGTGTTGGTGTGTGCTCCTTAGACCAAGAGAATGAGTGTGAAAATGAAGCAGTTGGATGCACTATTTTAGACTATTGATACCTTTTTAATACAGGATATTTGTGTACGTAACCCTGAGAAACCAGATTAGAGTGAGCTATGATTATGTCAACCTTTGCTCTAGGCTTAGAATTAACTTCCTGGGCCACGCGTGAGTTTTGGCCTGGTCTGCAACGGAGGATGGTGCGTGTATGTGTGGGTACGCATGTGTGCAGGTTAGATCTGTGTTCTCTTTGTGCCAGATTGGATGTGGATGCTCTGCGTGCACAGGACTGTAGAAGCAAGGAGGACCGGCACGCAGTAGCAAGTGATACTTTCTGGAGAACACAAAGGTGCCTTTAGCTCTATGTCTTGTCTAATCTAATATCATACTTCTGACAATGGCTGGTAGCAGAGATTTTGTATATGCAATGAAATATGTGTATATTTTTGTACTTTTTGATTATTATTTTAGTAGCTGCCATTTGACCTTTATTCCAGGGCTTTGTATAAACTTTTTCTGAATCAGTTTCTGTTCTTAGGATCTAATACTCAGTGTAGCTAAGTGGCAGAGATGAAGCGTGACATGGGGAAACCCTTCCTTTGGTCTTCCACTTGCTGTCTGATCAGCAGCGTGGATGTGCCCCCAGAGGAACTGGGTGGTTCCTCCTCACTCACCTTCTCAATAGTATTCATAACTTCTCATTTCTCATACTTTTTGCCACTGTGAGCCCTTCTGAGTGTGGAAAGGTGCTACATTTAATTGCTGCTTACCAAGGTTCTTAGTATTTCTGATCATCTTTCTTGGTCAGGAGTTCAGATGCCATCTTTTAACTTCCTTCCCTCTGGAAAGTTGACGACTTATTTCTGTCCTTACTAAGTGGTTAAAAGAGAATAGAACTACAAAGGTCCTCTTATACCCTAATGCTCTAACAGTGTGACTCTTTTGTTTTCCTCTGGAAATCCATGTCTGTACCACAGAAAAGGATTATTCTGCATTGCTTTTGAAGCATCAAAGTGTGCTCTTAGACCTGGGAAGCCTGATTTCCTCAATAAACCACAGTTTCATTGCTTCCTCCTAAGCACTGGATCCTGTGAGTCAGTCTGTCCTTAGCTAGATTGGCATATGATGCAGCTGATCAGCTGCTGCAATTGGGGTTCCTCCTCCCCCCTTTCCCTTTCCTCCATTTAGCTCATCTGTCTGATTTTGGCAGTTGGGAAAATACCCAGGTTGGCTCAGCAGTGCAAGAACCTTTGTGGTACTGGGGCTGAATACCAGTTCATTCACAGATACTGTTTTGGTTGGGTTCTTTTTCTGGAAAAGAAGAGGAAGAACAGGTCTTCTGATACTTCAAACTTCGGTGGTTCTTCAGGTGCCTCTTCTCCCAGAAGAAGAGGCTTTGGTGTGGGAACCTCCACTGACTTCTTTGTGTTCATGGCAGGAGCTTCCCTTGTTTATTAATTTACTTCAGTGTTGTTGCCACTCCATGATCACATATTCAGCTTCCCCTGTCCTTAGCAAGCTTGGCCAACGCCGCAAGTTAATATAAAAACCATAATAAAGATTATTCTATCTTCCTCAATCTGACTATTGCCCTTCTCCTCTATGGAGAGTCACCTTTCTGTAGTTCCCTTACTCAGCTGTTCCATGCTGCACTCACCTATGTGGTCTATAAATGACTACCCTAGTCTGATACAGAGGCTATGGTGTAAATAGAGGGTAACCAAAATTGACAACCGCTTCGTAGCCTGCCTCCCATTAGTATTTCCATCATGGTCCCACCTTGCTTTGCCTGGCCACAGCCCTCCTGCTCTGCTCTCCCCATCGCAGTGGGAATCTGAAGTGGCTGGCAGCCTGGTGCCTGCAGACGGGTGGTGAGAGCGGGGTTTCAGAATGTGTGGGTGCTGCTGGAGAAGGCGGTGATCCTGCCCTCCCCGTGGGCACTTGTCCTTACCACCACCAGTGAAGCTGGCAGAAGCAGGGGTTTCTTTTTCTTTTTTTTGGCCACAGAGCAAGTGGGTCTGGATTGAAAGAGCACTGGGGCTATCTCTAGTTTTATTCTCTTTGCTTAAAAATTAATCCAGGTCCCCTTCATTGTGTGGCAAGAGGAGGTAGGAGGGACAAACAGCTGTACAACAGGTCGGAGCGGGGGTTAATGCCCCTTTTGGTTGCTGATGTAAAATGCCCATGGCCTGCCCTGTTGCGTCAGTCCCCCCCCCAAGCCCAGCAGGAAGGGACACCCTCCTCTACAGAGCCCAAGGGCAAACCTGAATCCGTGCCTGGGAGAGGCAACTCCTCCGGCAGCCCCAGTGCTGCAAATAAGCCGCCCTGCGCGTGGCTGGAGCCATACGCTGGGAACCAGGGATGCGCTGGTGATGCCAGCACTGCTCCCCTGCCCCTGTCAGCCCAGCTTTCCCTCCCACCCCCTGCACCTTGCTCCCACAGCTATTAAGCGGCCCGGTGCAAACTTCAGCTTATTATGGCTTAATTACATGAGGCCTGCAAAGGTAGAAGGAGAAAGTAAGAAAAACTCATTTACAGCAGGCGGCTGATGTTAGCAGAGGGCACGCCGTACGCAGGCTGTTCACCCGCCCCCAATTACACAGCAGTTATTACCCACCTTAGAGACAATGCAGCATTCCAAGGCAAAAGGTGAACCACGCCAGGCCCCAACTTCCTGAAGCTTAATGAAGATTACAGGAGGAGTTTCGCCGAACGGTTGTGATCATCTGAGAAGCAGCAGTTTTGAATAGTACTTGCCATTGTCAGGTATGCAATTACATGGGTTTATAATTAATAAACACATGAGCTACTGTATGAGATTTATGCGACAGAGCATTACAATCTTTGCTGATAGTGATGCTTGTCTGTGTTCTTCCCACTGGGAAGGCTCCTTCTTCTGATCCTGCGGTTGTCATATTGTGGTGCACATCCATGTCTGCCTGCTTTCGTTCCCATGTGGACAGCTTATCCCACTGTCTAACCTGTCTCTCGCCTTCTGCTGGCATTGAACAGCTAACAGACATCGGGCTCAGTCTGGAGCTCACCTCCATTAAACTCAAAGTTCTCCCACATTTCAGCTAAAGTACAGCCACATTGTAAAAATGACTTTTCTGAAAGGCAGATTAAGTTGCTTTGAAGACTGCTGAAGGACAACTGCCTGCTCTCCAAGCCAAAGCAGGTAACATTTTACAACTAAGAGCAAAGCACGCCCCACCACGCCTCCTCTCCTGGCTCTCCTGGACCTGGCAGGCAGCATCTCCTGCCTGCGCCGTGCTCCGTGAGCTCTGGGGGACGCGAGCAAGGGGACAGCCACAGCCTCCCCTCAGCAGCTGCACCAGGCTCCGCTCCCGAAACCACTCCTGGGGCCTGGCTTTTGAAAGAAAAGCTTCAGGAAGGCCTGAGGCAAAGCAGGGAGGCTTGGAAAATATTTGACAGGTTTCAGTAGCTGAACTCCAAGCTTTGGCCTTTTCCATGAAGTTATCAAGAAGATGGTATCGGGACTACTGCCGTGTAAAGCCTGCGCCAAACTAAGTCAAGCAGAAATTCCCAAGATTGCCTGGTGGAAAGAATGGCTCTAAAGGAAGAAAAAAAATTGTATAACCTGAAAAATATGACTGGGTGTGTGCTGTTAAGTGTTCAGTGTCCTGCACTCGTATCTTTGACTTCACCTTCTGTGAAATAAAGCTCAAGGCAAATGCAGCATGTGAGATCTTAACAAATAATTCCCCTTAAGCCTCTAGCTCCGCAGTGCCGTGCCAGTGATTTCAGCTTGCATCTTCCTCATGCCTTCGGTAGCCTTGTTCTGCATAACTACCGCCCTTTATTTACGGGAAGCCCTTACGAGTGCAGGTGATGGGTTTATTTCAGCGACGGCAGGAGGAGATGCGGTTGGACAGTTAGCAGTGGCCTGAGAGGAGCCGTAAGTCACTGTCCTTCACTGGCTTTGGCCAGAAGGTGCTGAGGTTGCCGCAGGAGGTGGTGCTCAGGAGCCACGTCTCCCTGCGAAAGGTGTCAGGGCTGCGGCCATTGCCCCGGCTGGGACAGATGTGACACTCAGGCTCTCTCCTCCTGCTCTGCGGCGCTGGCCGGGCACAGCTCCTGCCCCACGGTGAGTCTCGGTCACCTTCCTCTCACCGCCAACCCCAGTGGCATCAAAGTGCGGCAGCTCAAGGGACAAATGAAGCAAAGAAAGGCAGGGCCATGTGGACAATAAACAGTTTATTACCAATATGAACACAGATACTGTGATGCACCGACGTACCATTTTTTTTTTTTTTTTATATTGTGATAACTCTGAGACAAAGAACTTGTTGGCTGACAACTAACATGTCTCTGTTTCTTCTGGTGATGCCACAATACATTTCTGTTGGCAAAGGATCTTCATTTACATTGCAGACTACTAGTAAAATTACTTTGAAGTCATCTATCAAAAGCAAATGGTTCACGTGTGTTCTTATCTACTACTAAAAAGAAAGGTAATACATTTAAATAAGCAAATACAAAATACAAAAAAGGCTGACAAATCCAATGTGCAGTGTCAGATGAAATCTAAAAAATCCAGAAATTTAAAATTTAATATTCTTTAGATTAAGACTTTTAAAATGAAGCGAATCCAAGGCAGCAGCAAGCTTCAAAGTGTGCTGAGTCTGCTAATAAAAAGGGTATAGGAACAAAGACAGTGCCGGTGTCCTCTCTCACCATCTTGCATGACCTTGGTACACTTAGAAATGATCCGATCTTCCCAGCATTCTTAGTACCGTCCAAATCCTTTGCAATCATTATGTTGTACTGATTCTACTCAACTCCTGCCGTATGGCTAGAAAAACCAAACCAAAGAGTTAATGCACGGTGTTACGCCCAGTCCGACGGAAAACGCTAAGTACAGAAGCTGCAGAAAATACACGCTGGTAGAAGGATGAGTGGAGGGTAAAAGGATGAGTGAGGGGTAAGCAGTCAGCTGTTTGCTTGCGAACTGCGGTCCTGGCTCAGGGAATTGCACCTGTGGTTTACGTGAATGTCTTTATTTTGTACTGGAATGAGCTAGGGAGGCTCCGAGGGCCAAGCTGCGGGCACGGTAGCGTATGGGCCAGGGTCTCCTCAACTGCAAAGTGTCCCGAGGCTTTGTGAACACGTGGGTCTAGGGCAAGGGGACAGGGGATGGATTGTAGCTGTTTTACAGTCTCCTCTTTTTCCCTTTCTGTGCGAATCTAAGACGGGGAGCGCAGGGCGTGGGCCTGCATCTGCATGTGCCCTAAGGCAAGGTTCAAATAGGTATGTTGCTGTGCATTTCGGTAAGAGCTCTGAAAGATACGCTTAGTCATGCGTTGTAGGGCAATTTATAAAAAAGCACTGATACATTTAGTACAGCTGTTGCGCTGTTCAATGAATTAGAAAAATACATGGCTATTTGGAAAGCTCTAGTGGAGTGAAGGTCTGCAATAGCTCTTCAAGCACAGGAAGCCTAACGAAGATGCTCGGGAAGGATTTTCAGTTTGGTACCTCTGTCCCCTCCTCATCCCGGACCTGTGTGGCCAGCTAGTTAGAAGCGATTTCACGCTCCCTGATTGTGATAAATTGATGTGCCAGGGGCTACGGGCAGGCCCTTTCTCACCCGCCCACCTGTGAGAAACACCGGCCAGTGAATTTCTCACAGGTTGGGGGTGAAAATGCTCATCAACAGCATAAAAAATAAAGGATGTAAACACAATGTGACGATCAGAGCTCAGATAAGGTAGATGCTTGTTCTTCAAATGTGTGTATAAATCAGAGCTGCTCAGAGAAGTCTGAAAACACCAGGGAACTCTCTGCAGTTCCTATCATCTTATCTATGGGAAATTAGTCATAAAGATGAGAAAAATAATAATTTTTCTCTTTCTTACCATCAATTATCTCCTCTTTCACTTTGTGTAACTCTCTTACAACTTCCTCCAATATTTCCTGATGAGACAAAACACAAGTCAGCTGCTCAGAATCTCCTTCTAACCGGTGGAAGAAAACGCAAGTTTACCGCGGTTGTGCTGCGTCCCCCGCCTCCGCTGACGATCGGAGCCTAGTGCTACTAACAACAGCTACGTCTCTTGTTCTGGACGCAGAAGATGCTGGCGTACTTATC
The DNA here is from genome assembly GCA_013400135.1 of Rhinoptilus africanus. Classification (NCBI taxonomy): domain Eukaryota; kingdom Metazoa; phylum Chordata; class Aves; order Charadriiformes; family Glareolidae; genus Rhinoptilus; species Rhinoptilus africanus. The sequence continues at coordinate 586,959 of VXBO01008297.1, read as the reverse complement.
TGCATGTTTCCATACAGACATCGTGATGAAATAGCAGCGAGACCGGGCTCTCCCGCTGCTCACCAGCTAGCCCTCCTCTAAGCGCCTAGTTATCGAGGAAACCAGAAGACTGAACAGCCGTTTTGCTCGTACAGCGCATGCATGGGGGAAAATGGGTAGCTCGTCACATCTCTTAAGCGCAAAAGACCATTTTCACTCACCTGTTTCATTCGATCAAAATCTAAGGCATCCATAGCCACATCATTGCTGCTGCTCACTGGCTTCATCCTTGAGAAAGGGAAGAAGAGGACAAAAAAAGAAAAAAAGCACCAGTCAGTCCCTTGCCATGCTGGCTAAGCTACACCCACCTGATGGCGTGGATGAAATCCACCCCAGAGCAGGAGCACCCGTGTCCGAGCGCCAGACCGGAGGCTCCCTCTTGTGCCGCTCGGGAGCGTTCGGCAGCCGGAGAGCAGCACGGTTCCCCTTTGCACAGCCTGACCCGAGAAGGTGCTGCTTTCTCCTGCTGCAGGAATATTGCACAAAGGCTGCACTGAGACAGAATTTAGTCTTTTTTTCTTTTTTTTTTTGGCGTTGGGGGTGTCGATGACTTCAGACTAGAAAATGCTGAGATGACTTCAGGGGATAAAGCCTGTTAACAACGCATTCTACTACAGCATTTGCAACTTACAAGCTAAATGTCTGCTTTTTCTCTCTTTCACAGTCTGTTTTCTGCACAGCAACCCTGCCTTGGACACCCAGGCTTTCATCGGGTGCTAAAGTAATAGTAGAATACAGGTTAGAAGAAGAACATAGGGAAAATAATAACCCAATAATCCTTTCCTTGGAAGGTCTGACTCAAGTGGAGCTTGCTGATAGCACTGCGTAGCACAGGCACTTTTTTTTGGCCCAGGAACAAAGCCAAATCTGCCTTTAATGGCTAGTACACTTGGGTGTTATCAGCCTTCCAGGATGGTATTAGTCAGTGGGCTGAACTCTGATGACAGATGATAAAATAAATTAAGGAAGCAGAAGCTGCTTGACTTTCTCTTTTCATCGGGAATTCTAACACATTTCAAAAATTAACCATGTATATAATGCGTAGAAAAGGCTTCAAATAACTTTGCCATCATTTTTTGGCTCAAACTGGGGCAGATTCTGCTGCCCCTGAGGGTGTGCCTGGTCTTGCCACCCTTCCTTGGGAAAATCTTCACATGTCTCCTACCACATCTCAGCTGAGCTGGGAGGTAATGCGGATACAAATGCCATCAAGCTGAACAGGAACAGAAACAGGTCACCACTGAGAGCTTTTGAAACTGGCCCCACTTCCCCCGTAAAAGTAATTTGAGCAAGCAAAGACTGAGCATTACTCCAAGGAAACAAGGAAAAGATTTTTTTCCCACTGAACTCTTCCTCCTCCCAGCATGGAATGGCACTGTAGAAGATAGGTGGCAAAACCTGGGTGGCTGCCTTAAATAGCCCACATTTCATTCCCATTGGCAGTGAGAAAGAATGGTCTTTCTGTATCTACTGGAAATTCTCACGTATTTCCTAGAACCAGTGTGTCCCATTGGTTTCTGAAGAGCTGGAGAGACTACATTTTGCTCTAGTAACACTGGTGCATCCCTCTGAATGTTTGGGCAGGCACGTTCCGGCATCTTTGACACAGCAGCAAGTGCACGCACACAGTTGCCATTGGCAACTTTCTCTCTGCAGACTATCAGCACTGCTGTACAAGTAACGGTGTAAAATAAAGGACATCTCTTTGCAGTAAATGCTAAACATACGTAAGTCTGTCTCTTTCTTCCTTATTCAGCTTATCCATCCATCTCAGTGTTTAGTACTGCAGTAGCACTGGGCTGTCCTGAACCAGCACTGGAAGGAATTACCTCTTTAGCTGTCCAATATCAAACTTCATCTCAGTCTCCGTGGGTAAGAGCGTGGGTGATACTGCAACAGGGCTGTTCTGACTGACAGGACTTCTGCAGCCCTACTTTATGCTTCTCAGCTTTTAACACCTGCCAGCTTTTGCACCCCGTATTTCTGAATGTCTGTGGCTGGGACTTTTTACAGCTCGATGTTATTAACTTACTGCACTGAGCTTTGCTCTCCTTTCTCGTGCGCCCAGTACAGTTGCACGGATGGAGGAGTAACTTCCCTTCTCCCAGTTGCGGGATCTTCAGATCATTTCTGCCTTTGCTTTTGAATTCCTGCAGGGACTGGACAATGAAGACCTCTCCTATTGGCAGGGTCGTCCTGAACCTGCTGTAAAATGATGCTCCAAACCCTGCCTTCCACGTGGCAGTGTGGCCAAGCCCCTGCGCCTCTCACTCAGGAGCACGGATGCTTTCAGCTTAGTCGTGATTAATGTCTGTGACGCCTGTGCCCACCCGAGCAGGGGGCTGTTTCCACGGAACACGCCTTTGACACGGCACACTCTACCTTCACACTTTTGTGCAGCGACAGACAAAGCAGATTGTAAGAGAATGAGTAAAAGACGCGACAGAAGACGACCATTAGCGCTGAATGGTGGGATTAGCCAAAGGACAAGCCAAGATGGTTAAGAAGCCAGGCTGTCAGACAGTACCTAGAAGACACGTGGGATTGTGTGGGGCTCTTAGCTTCACAGCTCTTCACCACTGATGGATTTCTACAGCAATGGAATGAAACGAGACATGAGTTGTGCAGGTGCCAGGGGGACAGCGTGACCAGCCCGGCTGCGCGCCGCCCGCAGCGACACCCCGTGCAGCTCACCTAGAAAGTAATGAAGATACAGGCTTTTCGACAGAATTGCTCCTTTCCCATGGCTTCTTCCCAGAGTCTGGAAAACAAAAATGAAAAGTTACGGTTTATTATTTTTTTTCTCTAACAATAAGAAAAACATAATCCTGACGCTGATTGTGTTATAGAGCTGCTTTCATTCAGTGAGGATGAGTGACTTAGAAAGATCCCTCAAAGCAGGAGTGCTAAATGAGTGCGGCTGCCTATATTAGAGAGAAGGCATTGGCAAAAATCTGTTCAGTGATCCCGCTAATTAGGGACTGGATAGTTAAACGATACTAAAAAGGCACGGAACTGGAACAGTGGGAGGAAAAGCACAAATCGCTTCGATTAAGAAATACAGGCTAATTGCTGCAAGGGTTATTTTATTCAGTACAATACTTATTTGTATTTTAAATTAAAAAGCCTTAGGTTTTTTGTCTGCATAGTTGGCACAAAATGTGGGTGTATCTAAAAAAAAGGCAGTGAGACCCCCTCTATGCAAATCTTCACAGAGAATTTATTTAATGTTGTCTACGTTTGTAACTTGCCGAACATTCCCAAAAGTTGCGCTACATAACCCTTGTTCCTGAAAACACTTACTATCGTCCTGATCTCCTCGTATGCAAACAGTCTAAAATAAAGTGAACCGTTTCAGAGACTTGAATAACACACAACTTTATACACAAGGGTTTGCTCCTATGTGAGGTCCTAAAAAGCTCTTTGAAAGAATTACGGGCACTCCCAGGAAATCTCTAGATCTCATTCCTCATTTACGTGCACCTTTCTCCTGGCTTCTTCCCTCTCGCTTGCAAAACACGCACATCGTGGCTTTGTTCCAAAAGGAAGCTGGAATGATTAAATACTCATTCCCTTGGGAGGGATTTCTTGTAGCATGCATGAAAGCCAAGGCTGACGCAAGGATGAATCTGACCGGCTTGCAGCTCACCTACTCAGATAAAGTTATGTCAACATAGGGAAAACATATTTTGGGGGCTCCTTAATTTCACCTAGCAACTCTTAGGATCAGGCTTACTCCAACAAGCTACTAGGTGAAGGAAGAATAACAGTTTGAGACCCAAACCCCAACTGTATAAACCAGGAGAATTACACTATCAAAAGTGAAATAATATAGCTTAGTTCTCTTAGAAAATTCAGGTGCACAATGGTGAAGTCGTAGATCCTCAGCTACACATCTGGACGCCTTTAACTAAATTGGCTGCATTGTCATTTTCTTGGCTGTGAAGCATATAAAATCTCCATTTCTTGCTAAGTACTGTTTTTAAAACAATAGGTATTGGGGAGTTTTTCTGTTAGCTACTGCTGCTGCATTCAGAAGTAGGATGATGAACCCAGAGTTTAGAGGTGGTGGACAAGACTAGACTAAGAAGACAACCAAACCACTACTAGTTCCACTTAATACCTGATGAATTTTGCTGCTGCTGGGTGGGACCTCGTGTACTGGGTGAAGGAGAGGTGCTAGCATCATCCTACAAAGAGAAAAACAGGACATTACTTAATGCTGGAGATGAAGTGCAGAGACCTCTTGTACTCTGGAGACGGGCTGCAGCACAGGTGGTACAAAAGCACGTTTCCTCCAAGTATGTCCTACAGGCACTGCTGCCAAAGGATGCCTCAAGTCCATTTAAACTTTAACCTTTCTCTCCTTTTAGCAGGGCAAAATCCATCCTTTTCATTTTTTCTACTAACAGGGACACCTTTCTATGATTCCACTGAGTCATTTTCATCCCTGTATACCAAACCAGGCTGAATGACTACTCTAATGGGCTGTCTGCTGCTGTCTAAATACAAACCATCCATTTCCCAAGTTTGGAAACTCTCTGTGATACAAAAAATGAGCCACCTGAAGGAACAGAAGGTCAGATCCCAGCCTTTTAGCCCAGGACAGCCACTGGTATCAATAAGGGTAGTCCAGGTAATGTAACTAAATCAATCAATACTCCTCCTAAGTGGAAGATTAAAAACTACATCATGGATTTGGACTCTTTTTTTCCCCTGTGTGACAGATCATAAAACATCTACCCATATACTCGGCATCAATATTATCTAGCAACCCTCGAAACACACTCAGGCAAAGCATTAACTGTGCACTGTAAAATGGGATTGCACCCAGTTTGACAGAAGACACCTCCACCATAAAGTGTACTCAAGATGCACATGAAACAGATGTTTTCTAAAACACTTTTCTAAACAGTTTGGTGCTATTGAAAAGTTTGATTGGGGATATAAACTCATGCTTCAAGGAGAGAGCAGAAGGGGTAGAAAGGCAGCAGAGGCTCAGCAGTTAGAAGCTAAATGCTGCCTTTCACATCTTGAGTCTATGATTCAAAACCAGCTTTGTGGCAAGACTAAGAGCAATGGTTGCACAGCGGGTTCAACAGGCAAATTCCGTGCTTGAAGCATCCCTTGAGGAACATCCCAAAAATTGCTGCTTTTCTCCTTAAACAGCGCAAAGTGCTCATTCCTGCTCTTGCTACAAACCTTTCAGACTGGGGCGAGGCCTACATTTTCTGAACGGATTTCCTACGGAACAGCAGTTACTTTGTCTTTGGAGGGAATATCTCCGTATGTGATGTGAGGCACACACGGTGCTTTAGGAACTTGCAGCCACGGCAGAAAGCCTTCACGAGGGTACTGGCTAGCAACTGGAACACAGTATGAGCAGCAGTCCAGAAAAGCACCACACAAAAAAGGGACACAGCATAAATCTTGGCCTTTCTTGAACTGGAAAGATCTCCCACGCTTTAACAGTTCAGTGGGTAAAAAAGCATTTTAATCTGCACGTTGCACTCGAAATGGCTGCATCAAGTTCAGTGTAAGGACTGAGCAAAATCAAAACTCTTGTTTAATCGCTTTTGTGGACAACATACAGACAGAACAGTGAAAACACAAATGGATCAAAGTTCCCCAAACTTGTCCAAATTCTATCTCATTTTAGTCTAAGTATCATGAACACGTATTTTAACTTTTGAATGGTCTAATGGCTAATACACTGTTTCCCCTTCACCCCTCCAGAGACACGTTTATGTGCCCTCTGGGGGATGAAGTGAGCTGATCTTGCTTTGCACGGAGGTTGGCAATCCAAAGTTATGATGCATGGTTGACGATCCACTTCAGCTTAGCTGCAGCCACAATTCAAAATAAGAAACATGAACTTGATCTCAAGTTGACTTGCCAGAAGGTTCAATGCATCTTCTTAAGGGGCAAGAATCTACCATACCCTGCAACACTTGGATCAGACCATGATAAAGCGCTTATTAGGCTGCTTTGGACAAACCTCACCTACGAATAAGGCGGCATTTCTTGTTTACAGGGTGCTGTTCCCAGGAAAGGTGGAAGCAGTTACATTTAGCTTTTGATTGAACGAGCAAATCCATTCCCCTGGATCAGCACTGCTTGTCATTGCCTGCCACACACAGTGAGTGAGCACAGGACTTTGGCTTACAAGGCACCACAGCAACATATTTCCAAGAGCTCAACAGTGAGGAGTCTTTCACTTACGTTTTGGCTTTCCTCTTCCTTTTTGTCAGCTGGCTTGTCTGACTGCGACGCTGCTTTCCTCCTTTGCAAAAGAACATGAGATAGGACACACAGTCAACCCTCTAGAAACACATCCTCCGCGCGGGAAGGCTGATTCAGGCTCTGGTGGGAGTTATTATTTACTTAGTTCATCCCAGGGAACGCGACAAAGGCTGGATGTGGTTGGTTGCGTAGGACTGGGGTGGAGGTGAGGAATCCAGACCTCAGCGACACAACTCAGGGAGAGGGGCGATAGGTGTTTAACAGGGGAACACAAGGTGCAGAGCATAAGGAAACGTGTCGAAGTGGAGGAAGGAAGCGCAGCTGGCTATGAAACTGGGCGGGAAAGGGATGGCTTCTCTCTAGGGCTCAGGAAGTGGTGGTTCCTGTGTCCTACACAGGAGGAACAACCCAACTCCCCCACCGGGGTTTTCAGGGCCAACCCAACCCTCTACAGGTGGATCGGACTGGTATTGCACTCATGACGTGTTCTCACTCAGCTCCAATATCATTTGGTCACCTGTCCTATATCCCCTCATCCCTGTTCCCTCCCAGAGAAAGGGCTGTAGCAGTCCTCCCATGTGCTGGGAAGACAGTCAGAAAGGCCCTTCAAGTCAGGTCCATCCTCACTGGGAAAGAGAGGGCACCATTTCTGCTCAGCCAAGACCTCTGCTCCCTCCAGGCTGGGAAAGCTCTGGCTGAAGGCCAGGAGTTAGGAAACATGACTGCACCAGCCTGGGTTTTCAAGTGCTTTTAGTGAGTGACGGCAGATTACTGTTGTCTCAAATCCAATTCAAAGGCAATAGAGCTCCTGAGCTCTGCATTCCTAGGACCAGCAGGTGTTGCTGGTGTCTGCAGAAGTTGAGGAGGACCTGAGACCCTTACTCTGCCCTGCTTCCCAAGGAGAGGCAAAACTCCCTGAGAAGCAAGGGGCAAAGAGCTGCAGTCCACCCACTGGAGCAACTGGACACGAGAGGGAACAAAGATGTCGGTTGTTTCTCTTTGAAGAACCCAAGGTAAAACTTCGTGGGTGTTAAGCCATGCTGACCAAAGAAAAACCCACAAATTCTTGATTTTCAAGCCCTATTTAGAGTCTAAACAGCACTCAAATGTGCCAGGTCCTGATTCTCTAGTCATCCAATTTCCCATTTTAGACAATTAGGGGAACTGCAGCTAGTCTCCAGATGGATTTTGGTTGTGATGATCCTTATCCTCATCCACCTGCAAACACTACCCTTAGCAGATTTTTTTATAAACACCAGTATGGCAGGTTTTTCATTTAGTCTTGATTCTAAGATAGACAAAATTAATCTCACAAAAAAAAAAAAAATTAAAATCCCAAGCGGTACTCAGATGGCTTTCTCAGTTTCAAAACACTTACAGAAGTTGGTCAAAGGATTTTTTTTTCCATACCACTGGCAAAAGAAAAGCCTTACTGGATTCTCAAATTGGAGGATTTGATGTAAATTTGACATAAAAAAAACCCCAAAAAACAGAGGAGTAAAACACATGCATGTGTTTGTAGGACACAGTGCTCTTGGGAATTTCCAGATACTTGACTGCATTAATAATTTTATTAGATCAATAAGAATTTTTATAGTCTTTCTATAATATTGAGATGGTATTTCTGAGAAAAAGAGTTACAGTGGTTATGCACCTGAGCCAGGGAAATATTTGCCAGGGTGAGAGACCAGCCTTAGATTTATCTCCTGCAACAAGCTTAACTGGGCTAGAAATGATAGCGATTTGTGAGATAGTTCATTATTCCGCTTGCACTTCAGTCCTGCAGCAAGGGCTGCTCTCGCGGGGGCCACTAAATCTAGAGAGCCGTATTTTATACCACCTGAGCTCTCAGAAGCGTTTTCCTCCATTACTTCCCCAGATTCATTCCCTGTTTCTGAGCATGTGGTTTTCTGCTCAGAAAAGGGCCCCTGAGATCCCACGCTCATCACTCCATTATTTCTGGATTGAACATGCTCAGTTTAAAAAAACATCTTTTTTACCTCCTGGCTGCCAGCTCAGTAAGAGCAACCTCAAACACAGGGCCAGGTTCTTTCCTTTCTCTGTGTCATCCCACATAAAAAAGGGTTTCACAGCCAAAAGGAGTCTCCTCATTCTCAGTTTAACGGCGTGTGCCCAGATTGCACCCTTGCCTGACACTTGTGTATTTCCAATGACTTTGCGAAGCAAAATTTAGGAGACAATTCTCTTGCTGTCAACTCCCTGGGAAAGGATTTGCAGCTCAGTTATTTTAAGCGTAGAGGCAGCACGGTGCTCATGACAGCGCAGGTGCTTTTGTTGAGATAGCGAAGGGATATGAATACCTGAAGACACCCAGATCCCACTGCCGAAAGCCATACTGGAGTACGTTTTAGACTAGAACCACAGAAATTCGTAGGATTTCTATATCCAAGCATATGAGATGCCCATTTCGCTTGCTTACTTGAACAGAGCTAGTTACCCCAGCATCTCGTCACCGAACCTTACTTTGCCTACAGACACCTTCCAGTTCAGCAATGTCAGTCTTGACATGTAGCAGCACAAAACAGATCAGAAGGTGAACCAGTAAATAACTATTTAAAGCTATTAAACTATTTTAATTCTGAAAAGAGAGAAAGTATCTATTTGTTATTTTACACTGCTGGTAACTTTTTGTAGTTTTGTGTATTTATTTAATGCTTTCCGAAGGACTGCATCCACAGTCCACGTTCAGAATTCCTTCTGAAATGACCAGGACATGGAGGGAAGTTGGAATCACACCCTTGGAACTGGGAGCTGTTTTTATACTAGACAACAATATTTAAAAACTCCATTTCTGTACACTATACAACTGTACCTACTCTTCCTTATATTACTCATCCTTTTTTTCCCCACTATTCACAAGTTAAAAAAATTTTGTGCTAAAGCCAAAACATCTAACACTAGGAACTTGGGAGTTACAGTCTCTCAGAACATCAGTGATAGAATCAGGGGGAAATGAGAAAGCAAAAATAATTGGAACAACTGAGTGCCTTTTAACAGCTGGTACATCACAACTTACTTGAGTGGAGAATAACTTGGCTAGACTGTCTGAAACGCACTGAGAATCGATAATAATTTACCTGCCAAGATGTTGTCCTTTTACCGCACTTCTGTTTATATTTTTGGGCCCAAGATCCCGAACGTGCTGCATAAAGAATGATTTGTCTAAGCTCCTTTCATAGTTTACTTTTTCCAAGGCCAGTAACTTTGAAATAGATCTGGCAAAACCACAGTGGATATATTTACCACCATCTTTGACGGCTACCACACTGCAGGATTTGCTAGAGCAGCTGAACTCTGCCGGGTATCTTTGCTGCAACATCTACATTTCATATTAAAGGCCATACGATGCTGGCTACTAACATCTATGCAGGACCCATGAAATTGCAAAGAAGCACCAGAGTAACCCATTGCTAACCAAAACCGACAGCGCCTTGTTCCACAGTTTGCAGCAGAGCTCATGCTAGTGCTTACTGAAGTCGAAGTACAAACCTTTTTGCCAGTAATTTATTCATTTCTTCCATTAGTCCTCCTCCGCCTCCTCCGCTACTTGTTCGATTGGCATCACTCTTAGAGACCCCACTGGGGCTGGACCCTCCTGAACCATCTTCTGGCTTAAGACAGAAATCAACATTGGAATTGGTGAAAAAGAGTTTTCATTTACAAATACACCCTTCATGATTAAGTTTTACTAATTATTAGGAACAGCAATCACAGTCACAGCCTCAAACCAGAGACAGGGTGCGTTCTGCTTTGAGAAGACCCACGTGGACCTTACTAAAATCAGGACTGGGTAAGGCAAATATATGGGCAAATGATGAAAAAACCCACAGCGTTGTTTGTTCATGGCTATGTTTGTGGTTGGGTATGCAACCCTTGCCGAAGTGGACACCTACTCATGTGAGGCCTCAACAGTCTACACTGTATTTGTAAGCATGGTGCAGTTTTAACCATTTATAGCGAGTGAAAACACCAACAGTACAATGGTGGGCTTTGCAGAAGTAATGAAATCCTGGCAACGTGAGAACTTGCAGCCATTTGCTAATTAACACTTTTCAAAGAGCAGAAATTCTCCCAAACGTTTCCAGCTCAGCTTTAGTTGCACTGCAGACTCACGCTCAAACCGTTCACCTAACGGTCAGCTGAAGCACGTGTCACCGCGTTTCCCGCTGGCTTTGCAGACCATTACACCAAGCTCCCCTCAGGCTTTCCCGCAGTGGAGAAGAACCCATCGGGGGGAGTCCCAGTGCCGCCTCCTTACCCGTTGGACTCTCCTTAGTTTGGCACCAGCCAGAGCCGCGGCGAGCCCTGACACTGACCCATCTTCGGTGCCAGCCCCTTGGCCGGCACCTG
>VXBO01008297.1:429838-576236 GCA_013400135.1 Rhinoptilus africanus | reverse complement strand
CGGGGGGGGTGGCGGAGGTGGGGGCCCCCCGGATGAGGCAGGGATCACAGCAGCGCCACTGGGATGACCAGGTGGAAGCGCTGGGCCTGAAATGCAGAGAAGGTGAGTTAGAGGTGAAGCGCCATCTCCTCCAGCCCCGACCCAAGGTCACGGTCCTGCTCCCAAGGCCATGACCCGACTGCGCGATGAGCGAGCAATGCAAGGAAGCACCAAGCACGCAGAAGAAGGGGAAACGGTAGTTGCATCAATGGTCAAACAGCTATGGTTGTGTCCTCCTGCGAGACCCTGTCACTGATAAACCAGCCTTCTCCCTCCTCCTCTCCCTGGCTGGGCGAGTGTTTTATTCTGTGCTGAAATCAGAACACAGACAATGCTTCCCAGCTCATAAAATCACAGGAAAGGACCTTAAAGATCATCTAGTTCCACCCCCCTGCCCTGGGCAGGGACACATCCCACCAGACCAGGCTGCTCAAAGCTCCGTCCAGCCTGGTCTTGAACCCCTCCGGGGATGGGGCAGACACCACCTCTCTGGGCAACCTGGGCCAGTCTCTCACCACCCTCACAGTAAAGGATTTCTTCATAATATCTAATCTAAATTTCCCCTCTATCAGTTTAAAACCGTTACCTCTCATCCTATCACTACACTTCCAGCTAAAAAGTCCCTCCTTATCCTTCCTGTAGGCCCCCTTCAGGTACTGGAAGAGGCTATAAGGTCTCCCTGGAGCCTTCTCTTCTCCAGGCTGAACAACCCCAACTCTCTCAGCCTGTCCTCATGGGAGAGGTGCTCTAACACTCCGACCATCTTTGTGGCCTCCTCTGGACCTGTTCCAACAGGTCCATGTCCTTCCTGTGCCATAACTGGCACCTTCTTCTGCTTCTCTCATAGCCTTCTACATGGAGATAATAAACTACATCAGCCAACTCCGTTCGTTTAACTTGAGCTTTTCACCATAATTATGGGCTACAGTGACACATCATCCTTTCTGTTGCACAGAAAGCATGTGGCCTCGGACCCTCTTGCAAAATACTGGGGGGAGAGTCCAGCTCCAAGCACCCCAAGGTTCAGCAAAGCTGCTCAGGGCAGCAGTCTGTTGGAGGGGCCGACGGTGGGTAACTCCGTCGCAGTGCTTTCCCTGCCTGTAACGGGTCAGTTGAACAAATACCCCTCCCCGAGGGCATTTCCCCAATTCCCGCTGTCTCAGAACAGGCTGATCCTGAGCTATAATCACAGGTTCAGCTGTTCAGTAAGAGTTATTTTGAAAGACAGACGGATTTTGACTGAGAAATATTTTGAAACTGTATTTAACATTAGCAGCCTGGTTTTCCTCTTATCTAGATTTTCTTACAATACTGCCTTATTTCTGTGGTTACTTCTGCCATTATTTCACACTCACGATTCCATTCTTGAAATGAACCATAGCTGCTATTAGAAATAGTTTAAACATTTCAAGCCCTCTTTGGTTCACGAACATAATAGCTAGTAATTCATTGTGGGTACAGTTAATTGTAATTGCAAAACTACACCCACCTAATTAGAGGCCAGCCTGAGGCAAAAATTGAACTGAGTCAAAATAATGGACTGATGTGAGTTTAAAATAACTTTATTGAACTAAGTGGATTTCAAGGACTTAGATCAGCTGAAGGACTGAGCCTCCAGTGGTTGCTGTAATATTTTTAGCAGAAAGTGAAAGGAAATGTCTCTCACTTTTCTTCCTTTTCTAGGCACATCATTTAAGCATTATATGTGGTTCTAAACAGGAATGGATCCAAAGTGACAAAACGTATGATCTGAATTGCAAATAGGCATGGCTCCTAACTGTTCTAACACCGCGGGCTTTAGACGAGCACCAGAAATCAAGACCATGTGCAAAGTGGCAGACCCAAGCTCTTGATGCGCCTGCAATGAGAAGAGGTTTGCCGGGATAGTTATAGTGACAAGCCCTCAACTACAGATGAAGTTTATAGCAGGAGGAGAGTTTCTAGAATGAAATAAATTACACAAGCACAGGGAATTCTGAGTAACTATGACAAAATCCATGTTATGTCTTTTGCTGGTAACAGAAATAACACTTAAGAAAAAGAACAGAAATCGTAAGCTCTACCAACAGTGCTACACAGACAACAAGTCTACCGCAGACCTGGCCTCCAGCTTCAGAAGAGCCCATCCGCTACGTTTAGACCAGCTGAAAGAGGATTTGTACGAAGCTCACTGCTGAATGCAACTTGACTGCTGAACCGTAAAAATCTCCTTCTGGGCTAATTCAGTAAGAATATGCATTGCCACAACCCAGCTGCAGAGCCATGGTCCCGTACATTCTCGCTTTTGGCCTTGCTTTTAGCTCAGAAGGTGCCTGGACCAGTCCTGAGTGATTTCGATACTTTTCCACCTTGGTTTCAGAAATCACGTGCAGCAGGAGTAGCCTTGGGTCTCTCAGCCCTTCTTCTAGCGGTCACGGGTAGTGCCAACAGGGCTTTTTGAATAGCTGCAAGCCAAGGCTTTATACAGGTCGCCACTCATTCAGAATCAGTACTTACTCAAGTGGGCAATGGCTGATGAAGTCATGTAAGGAGGGTTCCTCCTGGGCATAGTCACCTCAGGCACAGCAGCGTGAGGGGGAGGCAATGGAAGACAGTGTGACATGGACTGATACCACTGCTGTGGAGGACGAGATGACGGCTGGGAGCATGGGGAGGGAGCCTGGCCAAAGGAGCCGGGGAGGCAGGCGATGGTGGGCAGCGGGGAGGAGGGTGCAGCTCCTAGGTGTGGAAAGAAGGACCCATCCACGCTTTTCACCAGGGTCCCAGAGGGGCCTAAAGCAATTAGTTCTTCAGGATGGCCGTTTGGAGGTATGTCTGCTGAGGTCTCCTGGACGGCTTTATCTGCAGGTCCCTTGACCCTGTCAGGTGGGACAGGAATCGCGGGCAGGATGGTGGGACCGCGTGGCTGCAGGGTGTCACCCCTCTGCAGAGGCGGTGCACTTGTGGCGGGGGAAGCAGAAGACCGAGGAGAGCATGAAAGAGAAGAGCGCCGGAGAGGCTGGCGAGAGGCGAAGGGAAGGTGGGAAGGATGAGGAGGTGGTGGAGACAGCGAGGTTCGCCTGATGCCTGGTGTTATGGTCCTGCGGTTTGGGCAGGCTGGAAGGGGGGAACCTGGGTCTGTTGGCAGCTCAGAGGCTGAGTGCCGGTGCAGGAGCTGCGGGGGCTCCCTGGCTTTCCACAGGGATCTGGGAGAGGATTGACCGGTGGGCTCGGGGAGAGCGGGTGATGAAGAGCCAGCACTGGCATGAGGCAGTGGGGATGGCACAGCAGCAGGGGCAGGAGCAGCCCAGTTACTGCAGGCGGGAGGAGGAGGAGGCTGAGATGGGGGGGAGCACACGCTTATCTGAAGGGTGGAAACTAAAAGAACAGAAAAGACAAATGAAAAGAATAAGACGTGTACACGGCAAGGAACAAAACCAAGGCAAAGCGGAACAGAGAAAAAGGAACTGCAAAGTGAACGCGAACAGAAGCTCGAACAAAGCAAAGAGGAGGTGGTGCAGGCACCGGCTTGGGGGCTTCCAACCCTCGGCAGGACCGGAGGGCCGTGCCATGCAGTACCCTGGTGGCACTGGCAGGACTGTGGGCTCCGGACCCAGTGAAGCTCCTCCAAGACCCGCGTGAATCCGAGTCAGGATCACGAGCATCACCCTTGCACCAGGGGCAGCTGCAAGGGTCACGCAGCTGTGACCACCTCATCGCCAGCGAGGGGACAGCCAGAAGCCCCCAGAAGCCACGTCCCGCTCCTTGCAGATGCCAAGGCAGGATTTTGGCTATGTTCCCTAAGCAGAAAAGCACACAGTGACCTCTGGCAAAGCACAGTCCAACAACTTCTGTCACTGACTAAGGTATGCGTGTATGTCTGAGCTGGTTTCAAGTCAAAAACTAGAAAGCCGTAACAGCTAAGGAAAAACATTTCACTTAAGTGTCCAGATTAACTGAAAAAACTTCCCCACAACAAAATCCCAAACGTGAGATGGCCATCTTGGCTTGCTTCCTTCTCCCTTCTCTCTGAGAGGCAAAGCCATACTTTGTAGTTATAAGCTATTCCTGTCATCTCTCCTCTGAGCTTAGTGCAACTTAATATGCTATAGAAGATTTTTGTAAGCTCATTAAATATATATATTTTTTCCATTAAGCTCACAGAAGACTCCTCACTTCATGACCGCAAAATCCCCGCCGATGAGCATCTAGAGCTATATTTTCCTCTGCACTGCAGCTTGCTTTGTGCTGCAGGGCGGTGGGGAGCGCCTGGCCTGGCACATCCAGCACATCCACCCCTTCGTGCTGGCATCCCCTGGAAACATGGAGCCACTCTTGCGGTGGCTGTGCTACCTGCTCTCCTCATGGGTGTGGAAGAAGCCTGGCCAGGCCCCCTTGGTACTCCTAAAATCACCCTCAGATGTACAAATTTTGCCAAGTGCAAAACCTGCCTAGCTCCACCTGCATCCTTGGACCAGAGCCTCTGGGAAACAACACCGCCATGCCCAAACCCATGTAAGTCTCTAGCTGAAAAGGCTTTAAAATCTAATCATAACTATAACTGCTTTTAGCGGTCTAGCTCTTGTATAGCACCACGCAAAACCCAACCACAGCTAGAGGGGACAAGCAGGGAGGGACTGTATCTACTAGGTTTGATACGTGCCTGTGGTAGAGGTTCTTCTTTCCAGAGATTCCTGGCGCTGTTGCTGTTGCTCCATCACTTGTCTAAAATAGCAATGAAAAAACCCTCGGTCATTATGTATTCTTCACGATTTGGAGTAAAATCTCTGTACACTGAGAAGTACCCAAGTTGTGTGTCTTGGGAGGGGTGAGCCGATCCCTCACAGAAATGCTGTTCCCATGAGGTCACAGAATCCCAGACTGGCAGGGGTTGGCAGGGCCCTCTGGAGATCCCCCAGTCCCACCCCCTGCCAGAGCAGGGTCACCCAGAGCAGGGGGCACAGGAACGCCTCCAGGCGGGTTTGGGATGGCTCCAGAGACGGAGACTCCACCACCTCCCTGGGCAGCCTGGGCCAGGGCTCTGCCACCCTCAAGGGAAAGAAGTTCCTCCTCAGGTTTAGGTGGAACTCCCTATACACAAGTTTGTGCCCGTTTCCTCTTGTCCTGTCCCTGGGCACCACTGAAAAGAGCCTGGCCCCATCCTCCTGACACCCACGAAGTATTTATAAGCATTGATAAGGTCCCCCCTCAGTTGTCTTTTTTTCCAGACTGAAGAGACCCAAATCCTTCAACCTTTTTTCATAGGAGAGGTGTTTCCAGTCCCCTCATCATCTTGGCAGCCCTTTGCTGTCCCCTCTCCAGCAGTTCCCTGTCCTTTTTGAGCTGGGGAGCCCAGAACTGGACCCAGCACTCCAGGGGGGGTCTCACCAAGGTGGAGCAGAGGGGGAGAATGACATCCCTCCACCTGCTGGCCACGCTCTGCTTGATGCAATGGAGGTGGGTTTGATTCCCCTTGCCCTGGCCGCAGCGGTGCCACTGGGGAAGCGTAACCGGGACATTGCCCTGCGCCTGCCGGACACTGCAGGGCTTGGTTGCTCCATTTCAGATTAACTCCTGAACGGGCTCTGCAGGAGGAACAGCCCGTGCCGCAGCTCCAGGAGAGCACAGCAACCACGCGTGCGGTTAACCTGCAGTGGATGAGCACCTCCAGGGAAGATTAAGGGACGTCTTGCATAAAACAACAGTCCTGAGTCTTTTTTGGCTCGGGAGCCCAGAGGACTTGTAGTTGAAATGAAAATATAAAGAAGCTACATCAGCATTTCGCTACTGACTGTACAAACCCCGTTTTCTCCAGCTGCACAGCCTGGCTGACAACCTGCCACCCGCTGCCCCAGCACAGCCACCCCTCTGCCGCCCAGCGTGGCCACGGCGAGCACGGCCACCGCGTTTCCTCCTCAAACGCAGATCACAGCAAGGCACTGCTGCTTTTCTGGGCACTTTTTCCCCCCCAGGAGCTGCTACCTCCCGTGCTACCCAGGCCGGGTGTCCCTCAGGGAAATGCACTGCCAAGCCTTTTCCCAGGGTCAGCTTCCCAGGGATGTGCAGTTCCCAGGGATGTGCAGTTCCCAGGGTCCATCAGCAGAGGTCTTCTCTCGCACGCTTTAGCACCTCTGCAGAGAGAGCTGTCACTGACCCCGGCCACAAACCCTCCCTGGCATTTCTCTTGTTCAAAGGATTTGAGAGCTAAAAACTACACTCTTTTCCAGGCTTTTTACTGTGCGCATGGATATGGACGAAGGATTTCAACGATGCTAAAACCCAACTCTGAAATGACCTTACTGGAGCACTTGGTGATAAGGTTTATTATCATTTTCTTCCATGACTTCTAGATCAAGTTTGCCTTGAATTTGTTCCACATATGTTTGGGCCAGTCTTAACTGCACAGAGATTTCTTTTTCCTGTAACAGTCTTCACTCTTCACGGTCTGTACAGTAAGGCAAGCTTAACTCTAGGCAACACTTCTATTTTGACTCCTTATGTCGTATTTTAGGGAGCTCTTCCTCTTACTTTTTTTACTTCTAATTTCCTAAGTCTACAGTTTTAAATAATTCTACCTTCTTGTATACAAATAAAAGCTTTTTTTTTTTTTTTTAGAAAAAAATTCCATTAAAAAAAGTTACACTATGTAAGGAAAAAAGAATGCCTCAATTTGCAAAACGAATTTCCTGTATTTCCATTCTAATTCAATAGACGGGACAGGAAAATTCATGATCATAATTATTCACTGTGGAGGGATCTATCCTAAACTGGTTTTATGTTCAGGACACGCAGTCCATTGAACACTGGCAATTTCTGGAAAACCATTATAGGCAGCTGAGAAAATTATCATATGTGCGAAGGGGAAACAGTTTTGAGGAACAGCCTTAGTTGGCTGATTCAACTGGGCTTCAGTTAAGCAATGACACTTTAAGCCAAATAAACACAGATCTTTACTTCAATACATACCCTGGCTCTTACTTGACAGTTATGGGCTGAACACATACGCAACAGCATCAATTGCATTGCTAAAATTTCAATTGTAAACACACGTACTAAGAATTTCCTAAGCATACCACCCCTTTGGCTTTTATTAGCAAAATTTGATGATGAACAACTTGACACATAGATTTTCCTCGCTAAACCTGGGGGAAATTCTAGTTTGTCTAGAGGATAGACTTGGAAAACTCCATCCTGACAGACCAGGAAAGATATAGGGGTAAGACGTCTCCAAGATGTCTCCGAGTCGTTGGAGGTGCTGCAGGGCAGATACAGATGTGGGATGCTCCCCAAAACAAGGGTCACCCACTGCCATTTGAAGTCGCTGGGGTCCGTGCCAGCCCTGTCTGCCCTTGGGCAGAAGCAGTTTTTAAGTGCCCAGTGCACCCTCCCACACGTGCTAAAAGGGGAAGTTCTTACACTCTTAGGAAGTCAAATTTAGTGGAACTAAATAAAGCCTGAGACTGGCACAAGGCTGCTCAAGGAGCATGTAAGGAAGAAAGTATAGGAGGGCACAAGTTACACTCTGACTTAAAAATACATTCTTTTAACATTTGTGTAAAGGTCTCTTAAAAACCTTTTAAACAGACACATTTGCAGGGTAGTTACTGTAACTTAATTTCCCTGCCTGCTTATAAGATGTCCAAAAAAAGCTAGGCCCAAAATTAGGTCTGCTCTATGCTTAAAGAATCCATCAGCGTAATTAAAGCTGAAAATCCTCTAGTGCAGATGCAGTAATATATAAGTGCATCTACTGGCATAGCTTATTCCAGTCCAGTGGAGCAAAAGAAGCTTTCCCAGAACTATGTGCCCTGTAGCAGTCAAATAATATCTACCCAAAAGGGTTTTACTGTCTCTAAACAAAAAAAAAATTTTCTGATGTAGCTAAGCTGCTCACACTTTACATGTATAGACTAGACACCTAAATTTGAGGTCTGAGTTACATATGGTCTGACAAATCAGTGATGTCCACTGGTTACACGAAGAGCTGGATCAGGGCTTTCAGGCAGGCGGTGGGGAGAGGTGGCACCCCCTCATCACGGGGCGAGCAGGAGCCCTCCTCTGACCTCTAGGATAGCCCTGCTCTCCCAAAGCAAGTCTCACAAATCTCCAGTGAAATATCGTTACCTGCTGACCCATTTAATAGTCACATGTAAATCCCTACTAAATCTCCATCCACTCAGAGTTATTCATAAAGGCGCAGGANGGCAGGCGGTGGGGAGAGGTGGCACCCCCTCAGCAGGAGCCCTAGAGCCCAAAGCAAGTCTCACAAATCTCCAGTGAAATATCGTTACCTGCTGACCCATTTAATAGTCACATGTAAATCCCTACTAAATCTCCATCCACTCAGAGTTATTCATAAAGGCGCAGGAAACTTGTTTCCTTACACTTTCCTTATGGTTTTTGGAGAGGGAAAGAGAGAATCCCAAGTTACTGCAGCCTGGGTAAGGGCCTCGTCTGAAATGATCTATACATGGTTTTGTGTAGGGACCAGTGAGAAGGGCAGCCCTGCAGCATGAATGCAAAGAAAATATTGCAACACTGCATCTCTGCTGCTCCAGGAGAGCGTGATATTAAGCTACACAACCCACAGGGCCAGGGAAGCACCTGGACCCTGCAAGGGGGGGACCTTGCCCACTTACAGGTTGCACTGAACGTGAAGGCAGAGCCCACTGAGCCTCTGTCACATCGCACCAACATCTGACATCTTTGGTGCTGATGTTGCTGCCCCTGCAAGTCTGGTTCCAATAAAATCCTTAGAAAGCTATTTATTATCTGAACCAAACGTTGGGCCAAGCCCTCTGGAGGGCTAACTGCGCTTGTGATCCTCCTCTCATTCCAGAAGCAAAGGCAGACGCCCCATTTAAGCAACACCAGATGTGGACCAGCGAGAGGTCCTGCCGGTTCCCGTACTCCGGCGCGCTCCTGACGAAGCGAGGCTCACCAGCTCACACAGCGTTCTCTGATGTTTCTCATGCAGTAGCAGAAACACACTTGCAGGGAGTAGGAATGTGGGGAACAAAGGTGCTTTTTTTTGTGGGCACAAGCCTATACTTCATCAGGGAAACACAAGCCTGGCTAAGCAATGCTGCTGGTGTGGACACCGCTGGGCATGGACAGACGAGAAGACTTCATCCAGAATGGGGCTTACTTACAGTAAGTGAAGGGAGCTGAAGATACTGCTGCTATAGGGATTTCTACTGCTGCTACAACAACCTGGTCTGAATCAACAAAGCTTAAATGAGTTGAGCCTTATAATTTGGTTATGGAGATAGGCATATAAGGATGGACACGCCTGCCCACCGTCCCTTTGACGTCAAGGAGACCACTCCTAACAGCTAGAGAAAAGGCCATGTGTCATAACAGCACCAAGTCTGACGCATGTGTAAAGGGGAAGGGTATAACTTTACACTTTCATTTATTATCCTGGTTTGGAGCAAAACATTGATAAAAGGAACAGCATGTGATATAGGAAGTAGTCTATAATGGGTTTAAGTTATTGCTAAGGGTGTACATGGTCCATCAGATGCTCCCTGGGCAAGGTGACTGTCAGCTGCCCGCAGGTGATCGAGAACAAGATACGGTTAGACTTTCTTAATGTGCTTGAGAAACACATACTCTACAAATTGCTTTTAAACATGTTTTGTCTTTAACTCTGAACATCACTTGCCTCTGAGCAGAATTTATCTAGAGCTCCCGTTCACTCCCCCCTTCGAAAATCATTACAGAATCATTAGCAATAATTACAGAAAACTCAGAATCAGCTTAAAGCAGGTACGAGTAAATAAAACAGTGCTTAGTGGTGAGCAAGCACTGCACGTTCATCCAAGTTAAAAACTAGAATGCTACCATAACTGATTCGCTCACCTTCTCTGTGCTTCCATCTCATCTGGAGATGGCCCATTCTGGACCTGGCGCTGAGCAGCTGGACCTGCAGGAGACATAAGAGAATGCTATCAGGAAAGCAAATGGGGCTGACTTTTTCAAAAAACACGGCCACTCAGATTAACTGCTTCTCCATCTTTCTATGGGAGAAAACCCTCAAGCATTATTGTCCTCTTTTTGCTTTTTGTCCTCTCTTTGTCTCTTATTGTCCTCTCTTTGCTCTTAATTAATTTTTTCCTATTAGACAAATCATTGCCCCCTGTAAATTTTTAGTCCCACTAGGGAATCCAATGGCTATATATGTGAGCAGATTTGTCCAGAAACTTGTCATTACAGTAGCTGTAGACTATGCACTAACCCCTTGGCGACAGTGAAGACCCACAGTCTGGAAAAAGACGTCCTGCGGAAGCAAAGT
This sequence comes from Rhinoptilus africanus, assembly GCA_013400135.1. Classification (NCBI taxonomy): domain Eukaryota; kingdom Metazoa; phylum Chordata; class Aves; order Charadriiformes; family Glareolidae; genus Rhinoptilus; species Rhinoptilus africanus. The sequence continues at coordinate 565,921 of VXBO01008297.1, read as the reverse complement.
CTATCATACTGGGATGAATTTCTAACTTCCACAGGGTTCAGATCTACCCTCCCTGGACGATTCCATGCTTGCACAGTAATTCAGCGGCAGTGCTGAGTTTGTGAGTGTACGTGCTGGCTGCTCTGACGCCGGGGTGGCGTCAAGGAGCTGCCTGATGGAAGGTGCAAGGAGATGCAAAGTTAAGCAAGTTACAAAGGTGGCTTTTATTTCTACAACGATGTTGATCTTCTGCTTCTGCAGGATCCACATCAAGCTGAGCTTTCACTGGCATTCACCAACAGAACCCAACTATGCACGTTGTCATTTAAGTCACCTCTCCTCTCTCAAATGTGATAATTTAATCTTTGTTCCTGGATTAAAACTTGGATTTAATCAAGCACGCTGACACTTACATGCCATTTTCAGAAAGCAATAATTATTCTGAAAATAAAAATAATTGCTGGTAGCATAAGCTACACCGGTCTTGCACTCAGTGGAAGGTGGATTGTTCCATTAATTTGACAAGGTGGGTTTCGACTGGGACGAAACAGATAAGAGTTCTATTAAATGCAACAGCACTTTTCCTGATAAACAGCACCGAGAAATAGATCAGTTGTATGCAGGAAATTATTACGTCTACCTTATCTTTTTCACTTTCAAATGTAAAATTTCATCCTTTTAAAAGTTATCCAACAAGAGCAAATCAGAATTAAACACTCACAAACCCAAATGTGTCACTCACAAATCCTTAAGGATATTTCTCTCGATTTTCTTTATACGTTTCTGCCAGGCAGAATGTCATCTGAAAACAAATTTAGAAAAGTATGACTGCGTGAAAACAGGGAAGATGGCAGAAATGCATCGCAGTCAGAAATTCCAGAGCTTTGACTGATCATGATGAAATCGTGCATATTTTTGAAATGTGCTTAAGGACCAACATTCGCAGAAAGGGAACGCAGCACTACCTGAAAATTGGGCCCAAGTATTACCATTCTGGGTATTTCAAAAATGGAGCCAGTGACAACCACTGAGTCAAAAGCTCTGACATTTAAAAATATCTTAGGACTGGGCATGAAGTGAAGACAGTTCACTTCTTCAATGCCTCACGACTGACAATATTGTTTGTCACAGGCCTTTGGCAAAGTATTTAGACAGAAACGCCACATTTTGTAAAGGTCACACAAAACAATGAATGGCGGTGGGGGCAGAGGGTGGTTTTGTTGGAAGCAAGCCTGAGGAAGAAGCTTCACAGGTATTTGGGAAGCACAGGGCAGGAGGCTCATGTGTAAGGAGCTTAAGGTGTGACGAGGACGCCGTGTTACTGTGTGGATGCTTGGCCAGAGCTACCCCTGGGCAGCAGCTCCAGAGTGAATTGAAACTTCTTCTGAACAAGGTAGGAAGAGAGATACAGTCCCATCCCCAGCCTGTGGAATTGGACCAGACTCCCCACAGTTAGGACTGGCACCGGTTTGGACCCTGGTGCAGGTAACACCCCCCTTCTCCTGCGCACGTACACAAACCTGCGAGATACTGCAATAAGCAGACTTCTGGGTGAAAGACTTTCAGGGCTGAAGTGAGTTACCCCTCCCCCACCGGGTAACAAATTCCCCCACAACAAGCCTTAGCCATGCTCATCACTGCGTATGATTTCATCACCAGACACCTTCCCTCGTATAAAGACGCAGAGCATCATACAGATGCCAGCGCTCTGCTTGGAAAGAGGACTAAAAGTAGGCACCCGCGTGAACAAGGAAGGCCAGAGGACGAGGCAGCAGAAACGATGATTCTTCTCTGGCAATAAATCATGTCAAAGTACATAAGAGGCTCTAATGATGCCATCTTAATCTGGTACTTTGGGCTGAATCTTCTCTTGGGGCCAAATGCCCAGAAAAACGAGGCAGTGTGGCCCATTTGACTAATACTAGACATGCAGAAGGAATCAAAGACTATCAACACCACACAAAAAACCCTCAACGCCTTTTTTTCTGTTACGAACTGGCTATGTAGGTTTAAAACCAAACAAATCCAACCAAATCAACCTGGAAATCAGCCTAAAGATACCCTTTTAAGGCAACGTTACAAAATACGCCTGGAATTTGGAGTGGTTGCTTTTTATCACCTGGTGCTTTCTCAAGCTGATTTTGCATAGCAGGCAGGTAAATGAAAAACCATACCAATAGGAAAAGTCCATCTCAGTTTTCAGCATGAAGGAGTCCCGGTAAATTCAACGAGATTACTTATATTTGAGGGTACGTACACATATGCTTGCAGGATTATGACCACACTTGAAACTAAATACCCAGCTTTTGGTTGCAATACACATGGTTGCAAAATGAACACTGGCTTTAAAAAAATTTGTCTGTGGCGCAACAAACACCTGATACATTCCCAGAGCAGATCACAAGCCAATTCAGACAATGCTACTGGAAAATTTTTCCCTCACTTCACTGAAATAACTTAATTGCACTCCTTATTCAGGAGATGAGCTCCATGCATTAACAGTGGCTAATGTTTTATTACACTAAGAACCCCAGCTGATTGTTTCAGAATGAAGAACATAAAGCTCCTAGTTACATTTTGAAATTGCCAGTTTCTTCATAGCTTCTATAGAAATGCCCTCATCTTTTGGTAGACAAACACACGAGAAAAAAAAGATCAGCAGGAATGAAGCAACTTCAGACCTGACTCGGTAAATAATCAACATGCAAAACCTCTTTGCCTAGGTGGTGACAAATGTGCAGATATTTTTATTTGCACATTAATCTAAAAAGCCAGACAACTTTTCAGATGCACAGGGTACGTGACTGCATGGCCCCTAAAATGCCTTAAATTCTCCCTCCAGTATAGCTATAGCCATAGACATTGGACAATTAGTGTTTTCTGAGTAATGACTAATTCCTCTCTTTTGCATGTTAATCTTGCTTACTTAAACCAACACACTGCAGAAAAACATCATTTGCTTATTTAAATCTTTTCCAAACTCATTTTTCTTCTATTAGTGACCAATAGTGAGACATTAGTGAACTGTCTTCACTTCATACCCAATCCTGAGATATTTTTAATGTCCTCTTCTGCACATTAGGTTTGTTTAGCACAATTTCCTTCTCAAAGTGCTTCAGAAGTGAAGAAACCTAAAAAAGCTGGGAGACAAAACCCGGCAAGCTTGAACAGAAGAGAAGGATGAAGCCCTAGCAGGTAGCTTGTCCTCTCTCCTGTGTAAAACAAGAAGCAGTGGAGTAAAAGTTGGTAAGATAACGCCACCTGAGGAAAAGCCTTGACCAGCTGCAGAGGTCAATCACAGCCTGTCGGAACACAGATACCTGCTTTGTGTTCCTGCAGAGGCTTGTATTGATTGGAAGTGGCTGGGAAAGAGTTTGAGGGAAGTTGTATGTGGAGTTGCCCTGGGATAACAGGGTGCTCGGGGCAGTCACGCCTCTTGCTGCCAGTGGGGTCACGGCTCTTCTTGCCACCCGTGGGGAAACACACTGAGTCTGTGTGCCACTGGTTAGTGTTTTCCTTAAGTTACTTGTGACCATAAGAAAGAATTCCTTCTTCTGGAAGGCATCCTACTCGTGATCCTATTCAAACCAATCATTTTTCTATAGTAATATGAAACCTCACTTTGCAAACCCTAAGGAAAAAGGTTAGATGCACCCTGTTTTGGCAACCAAGATTTTGCCTGAGGGTGGCCAATAGGCTTACAAGTTCAACTAAAGGATTCAGGTCTTTTCATTGCCAGAAACATAAATTCTGCTAGATTTCCCCCTGCTCCCAAGCCAGACTTCTCGTCAGACCCAGGCACACCACCGTCTGATGTGGAGTCTGCAAACAACTTCGGTCTCCGTAGTGGTGGAGCTTCTTGCTTCTCTCATCCTTCAGCTTGCTTTTAGCACGCTTGGCCACATCTCATACAGATACCGAAGGCAGGGATTATTTTTAGGCTTGGTTCCATATGTGTATGCTCTGCAGTGCACATACAGCGGACTGAGGGTTTGACGGAGGGTTTTGAAAATTCAAGTGGATTTCTAGGTTTAACTCTTCTCCGCATTTTTGGACATTTCTCAGACCTGAGCAGACGTGCTCTTGGTGATGGCATCCTCATTTAAACATGCTTCTCAAGTCGCCCCGTGAACTGCCTCCTGCCCTGACAGCCTTTGGGAACAGCCTCACAGAGAAAAGAGCTTCCCAGCACAATAACCAGGAGAGACGGCTTTGCTACCGACCCGTTTGCAGCTTCAGAGCTGTTCAAATCTACATTTTTATCAACTAATTAATGCAGGAGATACGCTGTGAATGTCTGTGTTTCCTCGCTTCGTTGCTTTGTAATAATTAACCGCTTTTTTATATAAGCATCTTGTGATTCAGCTCAAGGCAGATTTTGGGAGCACAGGGATGTTTTCCCGCGTTTGCTGCTTCTCCTCCCGCTCTGCCCTTCCCCAGCTGTCCCTAAAGACGGCGATGGGGATCTCCTGGCAGCGGGGCACTGCTTGGTGGGAGGGGTGACAGTTTCCATGTGCTGGTGGCTGCTCCTGCACCACTGCGTCCTGCTGCTGCTCGGAGATGTCCGCATCCGAACTCACAGCCAGCCACAAAATGGGATCAAAGCTGTCACGGAGGGAAAGCCCATGCTCCAGCTTCCACTCTAGCTTAGCTGTGGCAGGAAGGCTCGAGCAAGAAGGAACAATGTCATCGCTTCTATCCTGCTGGGACAGTCCCAAGAAGCGTTTCTTTTTCCTCTTTTCCTTATGCTACATCTGCAGGCACCGCTGGCTGTGTGCACTCAAGGAAATGGCAAAGCTAGGCTCATTTTCCTGAGCAACCAGGATTTTGCGTTTCTTCAATACAGAACGACCAATCTAACCCACTTACAGATCTAGACTGGATATTAGGAAGAATTTCTTCACCAAAACGGTTTTTAAGCATTGGAACAGGCTACCCAGGGAAGTGGTGGAATCACCATCCCTGGAGGTGTTTAAAAGACATGTAGACATGGTGATTAGAGACATGGTTTAGTGGTGGTTTTGGCAGTGTTGATGGTTGGACTCAATGATCTTAAAGGTCCCTTCCAACCTAGGCACTTCTATGGCTCTATGACCTTTTATTCATTTTACACACTGGAAAAAGAGCAGCCACCAAGGAGAGTTTCTGCAACCCCTATAGTCTCCATGGTGCTCACGGACCAGCATGATGAATGTGGTGGGCCAAGGAGAGGGTCCAGGGTCGGGATGGAGCTGAATGAGAAACATAACTGGCAGTAACTTCAAGAGACTGATATTTTTTGTTCTGCATATGAACAGAACACGATGATTTTGTGTGAAAAAAGCCCACAGCAGGCTACGGGAGAAAAAGAGGTGAGAGAGAGACCGACAGCTCTCCCTCACTGCCTGATGGTTTCAGCACATACTTGGATTGCAGGAGACTCAGGTTCAGGCAGCAGGTCTGACCCGTCGCCATTTATAACCTGGGAATGTGCCACCAACACGTGTTTATCCTCACCAGAAATGATTCCAGGTTACAACTTCCAGTAAAGCTTTTCCTTCCCACAGAAATACCTTTCAAATAAATTGGCATTTTCTAATGGAAAAAAAATAATAATCAATTGTCAAAAGCATTTCTGACCAGTGCTAATCCCCGTGTCCCCATTCAGGTCCAACCTGGGCTACCATTCCCAGTGTCAGGGCCCTGGGGAGGGGGTCCTGCCTGGGCTGCTGCCAGCTCCTGGGGCCAACCTGCAGACACACACCGGGGGGGCTCGCCTGGACGGTGCATTTTGCTGCCTTCGCCACAACCTCTACCCTTCATCCCAGGCACTTGGAGGGTTTCCTTGCTCCTGGCTGGGCCCTGCCGGATCCCCCCAGGCGCCCCACAGGTGATGCGGATGTGAAACCAAGCGGGCTCCAGCCGGAGGAGGGAAGTTCTCTGCATCTCCTTGCCCCACCGCTTCCCCGCGTTCACAGCCTGGCTGTAATTTTAGCTCTCTTGCCGCTGTTGGGCAATCGCGCTGCGGCTGCCGAGGCTCTGTCAGCACTTTAAACATCTGCTCTGAGGACCTCGACCTGCTCTCAGCCCTGAGGCGTGTGCCGGAGATGTCCCAGCACGGCCACACGCTGCGTCAGGAAGTGCCCACTGAAGGAGCAGGCAGGGGAATCGGGCACACCAGTGACACTGTGCTCAAACTCATTAGCAGAGACAATTATCCTGGACAAAGCACGGATCTAATTAGCCTAGATAAAGCGCGTAGATAAAGCAGGGTGCCTACACTACTTCTGGAGCCCAAGCTCGTACAACCAGAGCTGGGTTTGCAGACCTAAATTTGCCTGGCGAGCTAATGGACTGGGAAGAGGGATCATCCCCCCTGCTCGCTGCGCCCCACGGCTGCAGCTGGGCAGAGCCAGGGCAGTTCCAGAGTGATTCCATGCCAAGTGGAATCGCCATTTGTGACTCGGCACGTCCTGCCTCGTCTGACATGCAACAGCCCCGCGTTAGCCACGCTGCGAGCAGCGCCTGTCCGACAGGCACGCAGGGGCTGAGGCAAGGATGGACGGATGGACCAACAGGGCAGTTTTGTCCGTAGGTCACCATTGACTCAGTTTTAATAAATGTTAACGCCGTTGGGGTTTCGTTGTGCGACAGAGCACCTACAGCCCCGGAGAGGATCCTGCTGGGTCACGTGAATCACAGCAAGCGAAAGCTCCCTGCCGGCAGGGAGCGAGGGAGCAGACCCACGGAAGGGAGGGGTGGGTGCAGCACCACAGAGCCTGCTTTCAGGCTTTTCAGTCCTGTTAAACATTAACTCCAAACACAAGGAGTTTCAGAGAGTGTTATTCACAGGCTGGGTGCCTCCACAGCATTTATAACACAGCACATTAAATACCTTCTGTAACATCATCTACACACAGACCAAACTTTTCCCTCTGAGAAGTGCAAAGAACTTTTACTGGCCTTAATTAAGCTTTGCCGATGCTGTGAGGCGGAAGTGAAGTGACTCCATTACACCCAGAGCATGGCTGCACAAGGAAAATCTGTTTGCATCAGTTTGCCTACAGGTGAGATTTGCTACCAACGCAGTTACACCTATGCAAAAGGTCACCTAAGGCACTCTTATTCCAGTGCAGCCCAAATTAGTTCTGGTTTGACCCAAGGCAAGAAAAGTGCAGTGAAATGAGCATTTCCAGCTCTGTGCCAAAAAACTTTGCTACCTCCCTCCTTTGACTCTTGGTGACCAATGGTGCTGCAAGTCTGTGGCCATGCCAGGTAAAACACATCCCCCTAAACCATCCCAGCAACAAGTCACACAACCTTGTGCTACAGTGGACAAGGAGCAGTGTGTATCCAGGTACCAGCTCTCAGCTAAACTGTAGAAACTCCCAGCTTAGAAGCTCTTAAAAGCGCCATTCCCGAGACGGCAATTGCTCTGCTTTTATCTTTTACCTTTTACCTGTAAGATAACTTTAATCTAACGTGAAACAGGCCCTCCTTCAACTGAAATAAGGGCGTGAGCACAGGGGGTCTGTATCAAGTCTGTTCGTTCAAACTAAAAACTGATTTAACATTCACTCCTCATAATTTCTGATGTAGATAAGATTTAAGGACAGTGACAGAGCTGGAAAAACAAGCCTGGGATTTAACATGGGAGTGCCCTCCCCTATCATAGTTCACGCCTGCACTTTGCACAGCCTGTTTCTTTTTTTTTTTCTTTTTTTTTTTTTAGGAAAACCAACAAACAGAATTGGAGGAGTCCCTACGTGCCCAACCAGACGGCTGTGTGTGTGTGCACTGAGCAGGATGGAAGACATGAGATCCACAGAGGAGCTACCGTACAGAAAGGCCACGCGAAGATCCAGTGCTGCCAGATGATTAGAATGAATCCGTCTTCAATCCACCAGAAGTGCTACTGAACACATCAGCTTGAAACCAGTGTGCCTTTGACTCAACTGCTAAACTCGTTAATTCGGCTATTTTGCATAAAATATGATGGCAGTTGTTTGATCCTGGCTGTTTATCTGTCATGGCACTGGCACCGCATTTGCTAATTTCTCATGCTGGTGTCTTGGTTGAACTGGAGGAGGATAAAACCTTATTTTTTTTTTCATTCTGAAGGCAGTAGAGATGAGTCGGTGCTAAAGCAGCTCCTGCAATAACCAACTGCCCTCTGACAGCAGGGATCATATTTAATATGCAAAGGACATCGCCCGGGTGCATTTATCTCGGTGCCAGTGCCTCAGCTCAGGAGCACAGCTTGGGTTACCTCTCACACAAAAGAGAGCTCAAAGCTTTAAAAGATATTTTAAAACACACATGGGCGGCAGTGTGAACAGGAAGACTTCCACAATGAGGTGGCTGTGGGGCTGTCAGGGTCAGCACAGCCTGGGGTGGTGGGACTCATCCCCATGGATAAGGCATGCAACAGGGGTGGGACATCCTGAGCCTGGAACACCCTGTATTTTATCCGGTGACTGATTTACATGAAATATAAGAACTGCACGAGAACTGGGAAATATTTTGCTCTCAGTAGCTCAGCTCTAACAGGAAGAAAAAAACCCGACCCGCACACTGATCTAGAATAGCTCGGGCTCGTCAGGGCGGGGGGAGGTGGGAAATGAAAGTGCCGGTTCCCCCTGGGCAGAGGAGGTGGCTGAACCCTGGTCCCCCACTTCCCAGGGGAAGTCCTTCAAGAACCAGACCTTCGGGATGGCAGCGAAGTGGCAGGCGATGCCTACATGGCTAGCCGGCTTGGTCCCCGGTGCCACAGAGCCCAGTGAAGGTGTGGGGACAGGAGCAGACCCTGTGCAGGAAACACGGTCTGGCCAGGAAACTACTGCGCAGGACAGGGAAAGGTGGAACCGGAGCATCCCGGGGGGAATTTTGTTTGCTGTGCTGAGCTCTGAGCAAGAAAGAACTAATTCAACAGCTGCTCAATTATGCGTTAATGAAATAGAGGCGGATGAGGCAGCCACCTGCCATGCAGCACCACGCGGGGCCGTCATCACCTCCCTCCCTCGCAGGGGCTCTGCTCCATTTAGAGAAACGGCCCTGTTTCTGCAGGCACTTTCATGATAAGTAAGCATCCTGCTTAGTTGGTGACCGATTGGTTTTGTTATGGGAACTGCCTCTGGCTCTGAGAAAAATGGTACGTTCACAAAAAGCTATGGGGATAGCTGGGGGGTTTTTGAGGGGGGGGGGAAAAAAAAGGCGTCACTGAGTTTCTAAGGGTGTGATTCCAATTTGCTTTATAGACACCTACAGGGAAGACGATGGGACAAGCTATCAATCAGTGCCATACGTGAAAAAGTAATCTATAAAATTCAAGATGATGAGACTAGCTAAGCAAAAGACTAGCCATACTGAAAAGCTGTCGCCTCCCTGCTGCTGCACGGGGGTCTGGTTAACGCCAGAGCCCATCAGTAGATGCTCCAAAGAAGCCGAGGGTGTAAATCAATACGCACCATCTAAACATACAGCTTATATTACAAAGATATTTCCCTGAATTTGTTTTTAATGAGGGCATGAACTGTTTTGCTCTGGTGAGAGATTGCCAGGCTCTGTCCCAACAGAGAAGGGAGCCCCGTCGCCGCTGGCCTCGTGCTCTGCAGCAAGAGTGTCGCTGAGCTCAGAGAGCTGAGTTCCCACCGTCTCCAAGGGGCAACGTCTCAAGACCCATGCATCTATCTCACGAAATATAAACTGAGTATCTTCCTGTAGCTAAGCATGTGCATTTCCACATGAGTACATGAATATACCTGTTTATACTCACTTCATACTTAAAGTTCCTTACATCAAATAAAAAGCAGGAATTCAATCCCTTTGGGGGGGTAACTGAATCTCTGAAAATCTCTGAAGCAACAGGGAAATGAGCCCAGCCTCTGGCACGTACAGGAGGTCAATCAGCTGATATTTACACACTTGGCTTGTCAAACATCTCCAGTTTTGTTTAACAGTAAGACTTATGACACATTAAATCAGAAATATCTATATGCTTAGCATAGCCTGGTGCAGCACCCAAGGTGCCTAGAGCACTACAGTCTGTTCTTGGCCCAACTCCACCTACAACCTTACAGGGCAAGTCTCTCCATTTTTAAGTGCCTCCATCCTTTTTTATTCTCTGGTGAGACAGTAAGCTCCTCAGGGCCCCGTACGTGCATCAAAGCAACATGCACACATATAAAAAACCACATTATAAATACACAGTTTACATCTAGTCAATGGTTAAGATCCAGACAAGATCCATTTTACCATGATTTAAACCCCAGCGCTGCTGTAAGACAACTAGGATGGGCACCTGTACCTGGATAAAGTGCTGGAAGGCAGAGAACTTTTCAATGAAACACAACTAAATGGAGTGATTTATGAAAAAAACATGAGAAGAGAACATTAGCAATGTGTCATCCTCCTTGACAATAAACATGCAAGTCTTTTAAATTCAATGGATAGGCAAAAGAATTCAAATACAGCACCTGATCCCATTCACACTAACACCAAAAGTCAAGCTCTCTGCTTAAAGGAAGCAGAAGTCTTCCCTTAGGAAGGTCCATGGTAAAACCAACCCATCCACCTCAGCCTAATGGCCCAGACCTCCACAACCCTGCAAATCCTCATTTACAGAAAAACTAAGAGGAATAGACAGTCACAGGCAGGTCATCATGGAGAAAGAAAATAGGTAAATATCCAGGTAACTATAGCAGGTAGAAAATGCTGCCCTTGTTCACCTCTGGTTTTTTAAACCAGTGTCTATTCCACGAGTACAGATGCTGTTCATCAGCAAGTAAAGACAGAAGCAATCCAACATGTTGATTCAGAACTCATCGTCCCGTATTCTCGCTGTAATGACTTCTCCTGATTTAACAGCCCTGACTAACGCCAGCGTCATCTGAACCTAACGGGTCATTTCTTTCAAATATCATCTCAGCACCCACTGCCCGCCTGCCGGAATTAAAAGCAAGCGAAAGACCAACGATCCACTGATGAGCTACAACCGCAAGCGACTTCCCAGCGCAACTGGATGGTGGCACAGAACATTTCCATGCAAAAAAAAGCCCTGGCACAAGCATCCCTTCCCCCTTCCCGGGACGGCTCCCGCCGGAGCATGGCATGCAAAGGCCGGGGCGTGCAAGGTAGCGGGGAGGTTTCCATCACCTACAAGACATTCGGCACAGGATGATGCAGTCACAGTGGCAGAGGCAGAAGCAGTGCCAGATCCATTCCCTGCTGACCATAGTATGGCCGCAGCCTCCTCAGCGCACTCCTCTCTGCGCCTTCCTCATGCCCGGCACTTACCGACCGCCCCGCCGCAGACCAGGTTTCACCAGGTGTAATCCATACACCGCTCCAGCAGCAAAGTGGGCCCGGCCGCGTAAATATTTAATCGGATCCCCTCTTCCTCGCCTATCACAACGCTTCGGGGTGTCTGAATGCCAGACTTCATTGTCTGTACCTTTCACATTAATACCGCGAAAGCCAGGAAGAAATTGCCTTTTCTGCCCCCTGCCCCAACCAGATGGCCATATGTTCACCTACACGCAAAGTGATTACAATAAATGTAAAGTGTGAACAAGCAGAAAGTTAGCTTGTACTGGGGAAAAAGCCGACTGCAAATGAACATGCAGGATCGAGTTCACTGGCGGTGTAGCTGCTGAAGTCGAAGGGGACACACCAGCGATGAATGCCGAGCACTAGTTTTAAAATATAAGTGTGAGCATGCTGGATTCTGAAATAAATATGTATGTCTTAAAATCCCCAGCTACTGTCTTTCAGTTCTTTTCATCATCCCATCACTCCTGATCTCCTGTCCTCTCATTCTACTTTGTCTGCTAATCGCTTTGCTCTTCTATATTTAAATACGGCAGGTCTTGCAGAGGCAATCTAGTGGAAGATAATGGGACAGTTGCTATGAGGAGGCAACGCAGAATATTCGTTCTGTGTCATCTTTAGCTTATCACCAGTCCTCTGACCTGTTTCTTTCCCTTCTCTTTGCCTTTGCCTTATACTGTCTATTGGGGACTACCCGCAGCCCAGTCCTGTGCTCCTCAAGCAAATTCATAGCGGGTCTATGGGTGCATCTCCATAACCTCAGTGACACTACTCTGATTTAGACCGATTAATGTTCTGACCCACTGAACTCAGCAGGTAAGGCTTGTCTCTAATATCTAATTTCTAGAATATGCTGAATAAAAGCCATAAGGCTCTTTGCGTGGTTAGAGCAGGTGAAACCCCAGGTGGAGGTGGGTTCATAACTACCTTGCGGTACGTCAGAGCCACTCCCATCCTTCTCAAACAATGCATATTCAGCACAACTGAGCAGTTGCACTCTCTCTGTACCTGCTTCCCGCAATGTTAAAACGTACTCAGAGCGTTCAAATGATACACAGATATTCTAATAGCAAAGCTGCTTCTCATACGTTTTCTAATGCTTGTTGCTATGAATTATTTATGTCCCATTTTAAGCCGACAATATCGATACCTCTCAGGTATGCTCCACTATCAGATGCAGCAAAACAAGTATTAGCTACTGAATATTTGAGACAGCAAAAACTCTGTTAATAACAAATTGTCATTTTCACTGTGGCACACAGATGGTCTAAATTCTGCCTGCACATGCTCTTTGTTTTCTGCTTGTTGGCTTATAAAACCACTAGAGTCACATCAGCAACCAGGAATATTACACTCAAACCTGAGTGTAAATTCAGGTTTCTACAGCCGTAAGTGCCAACGGTCTTCTGTAATTACTTTCTAAGGGTTTAAAAAATCCAGAAATAAATTCAGAATAATAAAATTGGCATTAAAATAATAAAATTTTACACCACGTTTTACACTCCAGTTTTTCTAGAGAAAAAGGTATGTTCAAAACTTTGCATTCTCAGTTCTGAGGATGCTTCAAATCCTTTTTTGTTCTCCTTTGCTTTCCTCCTATGTCTCACAACGAAGGGAAGCATCTGGCTGGTGTAAAATATCAGATCTGGTCTCTGAAGCGCTGCCTTACCCTGCACCACCGTGTGAAACACCCGCTCTTTCAAAAGAAAACAGTGCTACACAAATGCAGGCAATTAAAAACAATATACCAAACTAATGAGGGAAACTGTAAGCGCAGAGAAGTACAATGACATTCTGTCAGAAGAATGCATCTAACGCTTTTAGTGACTTATGTGGCCAAGAGTATGTGTTACCCCCTCTTTTCCTTATTATTGTCTTTATCTCTTACACACTAAGATTTTTGTTGCTAAGGGTTTAAATATGCTCATTACTAATAAAAAGATGAAAAAGCCCCTTTGAGGCCAGGCAGCATCTCCGAGAGTCTCAGACTGATCTAACAGAGACCAACAAACTCCTGTGCCTCCTTCTGCAGACCTACCGCCCACACAGAAAACACCCCACCAACACTCTGCCACCCAACCACGAAAAGAGTGAGCGGGTACGCTTAACTTCTCCCTCCACCTAACCCACAAATTAATGTAATATTTTAAAATATCTCATTCTAACACAAAGTGGGTCACCAGAGCCAATGGCACCATGTGGCTGAGTAAGGGGCAGAGCATGGCTTTATCTGATCTGCAAGGAGAGCACAGGAGGACCGAGAATGGGTTCCCTCAGGGGCTCCACCATCACTCCTGACTCTGAAACGAAGACTGAGATCCGCATCAGCAAGGAAGTGGCCCCTCGGAAGCGTGAAATAGCAGCATGGCCCACAGGAAACGTAATTAAAGAACCTGAGAAAGCCGCTGCCCCAGAGAGTGCAATGTGAGCCTCCACTTCTTACTTTGGGCAAACAAAGTCATGACTTGCTGGATACTTTCAGTGTTGGTCTGGGTTTGAAAAAAAAAAATAAAATCTGGAAACATTGTGACCAAATGTTTTCTTAACACCTTCACTGGGATTCCCAAGCTGTGGTTCATATGCTACCAGCACTAGGCAAGTCACTTAAAAGTGATGTTCTGATGTGCAGCACATGGTACTGGACATACCACCCCCCCAAAACATAATTTCTCACTATCCTTATTCAACTGCTGCCTTCCCAAAGGGTACAGGCTAGCTCACCTGTGGCAGGACAGACGATTCCTGAATGGGCAGCACTTGGAAGATGTTGTGCACCTGAAGAGATTTTAAGTAACAAGACCACCTCTTACTCCTGTATAAAAAGCAACCTTGACCTTATTTTGAGCATGAACCAACACCAGCTGGCTAGAAGGCAAACACTCCCTCAACTAACTGCTCCTGCAACCCTTGCAGCAGGCAACCAATTGTCCAAACTGCATTTTCCCAAATATAAATCAGTACCGAGTCTACAGCAAAGGCTGACACAAATCACTGAGGGTGCCCAGCGCTTACCTGGTGCAGCAGTCCTCCGACAGGAGACGTGCCAGAAAGATGCTTCTTTTTTAAACAGGATTTGGAAAAAGTGCAATTCCACAATTCACAGCAGTAAAAATAAAGGACAGCTCTGGTCCTGCAAGTGGTAGCAGGCAGGCAGGTGGCTCTCCTACATGAAGCCTTTTGCAGGAAGGCTGTAATTATCTGTCTGAGCACTTACTGATTATATCTAGAGACTCTGCACACAGGAGCCAATATGCAGCCAATACGATTTGTCTCATTTTAACTTCTGTACATTTTGCCCTTAGTTGAAAAGGTTGCTTCCCTTTTTTTTACTCCTAATATCTATTATCCATGCTTGGGGAGGCACTTCCCGGCGCATTAGACAGCTAAGAACTCAGAGGCCGTGCCAAAACTGAAATAACACTATGAAGGGAATTGAGTGCTTGGTTTCATAATTTTAGTAGTGCCTTTATCCACTGGCACTCTGAGAAAGTCTATACTCTAAAGAGCTCTGGAAAACACTCAAGAGGGAGACCAATGAACTTTTAAGTTCCTCAGACAGGCAAAATATATTTTGTCATTCCATTGCCCAGATCATTGTAGTCCTCAAGATGGAAACCAGCTTCTTTTATTGAGCATCAGTGTCAGACATTTGTAGAAGCGCCTTACAATGAAATAGGCTTAACATTTTTTGTTGCCTTCTCTGCTCTCAACCTCCATTTCCATCATCACTTCCAAGGGCTCCTGGGTACTGTGCTGAGGAGAGCTTAAGTGTTTCCCACCAGTACATGGTGCTTGCGGGATGGCTCCTGGTCTACGGAGACGACATTCACATACCCTAGGGATTTGGTTGGAGCAAGATAGTGTGGAGCAGGATTAAGACCTGGGAGAAAGCACGCTGCTGATCTCCACGTTTTATCTCTCTGGAGCTGCTCCCGGCTCGGAGACCTTGGCTGAGCCCAAACCGAGCCAGGACTTCGAGTCCATGGGTCCTCTCCAGAATTTCAGTCCCTGCAATACTGGCACACAAGGGAGTGAGACCCACCCAGGAATACAGCACATAACCTTCATTTCTCACATGGGCAGCCCAGGTTCAGGTGCCTGAACCAACACTCGTCCCACGGGAGTGAGAAGACCCACCTGCCACAGCATCTATTTCAGAACTAGACCCTAATATATATATTTCCAGTTATAAACAATTTTAAATAGGATGCAAGACTGAAAGTTTCTGCCAAGAAACAGGGAGCAAGAAGCATTCCAGGCAGATGAGAGTCTCACAGACTGAGCCCAGAAAACCCCCGTCAACTCCAGTAAAGATTACAGCTAAAAGAAGTGCATCTGCGTTGGAGCGCCTTGTGCTGATGCCATCCTCTAATAATATGCTATGATTAAATCATGTCAGTGTTTGTGGTCCTAAATGATGCTATTTTTAAAAGACACGCTTGCACTTCTCATATCTTTACTTTGCAGGGTACTGCTGGGGGCAAAATAGTTGTACGGGAAAGATGAAGGCTGGTAAGTCATTTTTGATGACAGTTGCCCCACTTGCAAGTTATTTAAGCTTCTGCCTATCGGCAGCCTATAATATGGTAACAATTAAATAGTCACTAGTAACATACCTGTAACACAATATATTGCTTTCTAAATGGTCTTCTACAAAAAATTTCTATTAATTTAACTGATGGGGAATTTTGAAGTCTATGCTACACAGCTATTAAGATAATTTGGCATCCAAAAAAGTGCTGGCGTGGATTTGATACTTCTCAGAAGCCTCAACTTTAATCAATTTAAACTTGCAAATTGATTATGATTCACTTGAAAATGTTCAGTAAGCGCAGTCTGTTCCCTGAGAGTAAGCACAGGCATTTCGGGGGAGACGTTTCATACGACGCAGAATGCCTGAGGCCCCAGAAAAAGCCCCCAACTCCTGTAAGGAGGCTAGCAAGCACAATCCAAAAATACTTCAGCTTTACAAACTTCTGGTTGCATCACCTAAAACCGCCTCAGTTATCAGCGCCAATCTGAAAGAGGGATGAATCCTCCCTGGCAGCATGTCTCTCCACCGATTACTGGAGGCGTCTGGGCGAGACTCCCCGCCAGCCTTTCAGTCCTGTAAATATAGCTTGGATGAGTCTAATCCTAAGAGACTAAGCCACAAGCTCTACCTAAATACCCCTGGACTCAGGGAGGGTTTAGAAAACGGAGTATCGCTCTGCATCTTGGCTCACCGTTGGGCGGGTGACTCACTGCGGGCTGCGCCAGAGAAAACCCATCACCCAAACTCAGCGATCCATGAACCTCCCCGTCTCATCCCCGGGGTGACTGTGCCTCGCAGGGGACATGCCGTGCAAGCTCTCGTTGGAGTGAGGAAGAAACAGCTGCTTGGCTCTGCCTTCCCACCCTCAATGGGACCTCTCCTGCTGAATGGAACAGGTTTCCCCCCCTCCCTCTTTATCCCCTGGCACCAGGAAGGAAGGTTTATGAATCACGGAGCTTGGGTGTCCAACTTTCTGCCCTGTTATCCTTACTGAAAGGGGGCTGTTCAGGCAAGTGGCTGCGAGACAACTGTGACACACTGCACGTACCTTCCCTGCCAGCACAGGGAAAAAAAGACTTCCCAGAATGAGAGTTAAAAATAGCTGTTTTGCTTTAAAGGGCGTATTTGCTTTGAAACACGGAAAGCAAGTCTTAGCTGCCACCTCTGAACCGGACAGGCACCTTCAGCAGCCTGCTCTCTGTCAAAATACCTACTGCCCCGCTCTTTCATCATCTCCTTAAATTTTACCATTTGAAATTGTAGATGCTTTTCACCACATTATGAGAAGCTTGGAGGGAGAGAAGGCAGACGCGGCCTTATATATTAAATTAAAACCAGCCTTATTCGCACCAAAATGGCTCTTCAAGGTGATTTCTTGAAATCTTCGGCAGTCCTGCCTTTACTCCCACATTTCCTGCACCCCAGTGTTGTTTCAGCTCCTCAGCATCCTCTTTTAGCCCCGTTCTGTGCCTATCCGCAGGCAGAGGGCAGGCTGGCCGCATCCTGCCCAGCCCTGAGATGACTGGACAGGCTGGTTTGGAAACTGCATATCAACATCAGCAAAGCAAGTGCCTGAGCTCGCTGTTCCCAGAGGCAAGGCACTGCCTTAATACACTTTCCGACGTGGCATTTTATCAGTGATGGTAATGAGCCAGTTGGGAAAACTTACCCGGGGAAGTGGTAGATTCCCTATTACATGCAGTTATTAAATCAGGACTGTGGCTTTTCTAAAGTATGCCTTTCTCTCACAAACACAGTTTTATGTACTTGGTAAAGAATCTGTGGGCAGAACAGCATAGGTTTGAACACAGAGGTTAGAATAGACAGCTTCAATGATCTCTCCCAGCTCTAAAAATCATCGGTTATCACTTAGTTTACACCAAAGATCTGCTTGACTCTTCTGGGAATTCATTAAGGCTTAAAAGCCTGCCAAGCTGAGAAAATTACTGTGATATTTCCAGCTGCTTTCCCCAGAATTTTATATTCATCCTTCCCCTGGCCCCGAACAAGCTTTGCCACTTTTCTTCCGAGCAGCCTGAGCAATGAGCATGGTCGGGCTGTTCCTCACAAAGGCATGCTCTCCCCGCGTGTCCCCTCTCAGGTATCGCCGAGCTGAAGGAACTGGGAAGCCTTCCTTGCCATTCCCTGACATGGGCAGAAGCCTTTTTTTTTTTTTTGCAAGTCTGGAAGCCGGCATCACAATTCACACCGAAGAAACAGCTGATATGACCACGCAGAGCCCACCAGGCCCGCAAACAGCTTGTGGATTTGAGTGATAGCCTAAATAAGAACCGCTCTGAATGCCATTCATAATAAAGCAAAAAAACTAGCAGAAAAAACCATGCAGAAGCGCCAAGCAGGAGACAGCACTTGCTCTCTGGCTGCCAAGGATGGGACCTGGCTGAATCCCCCCCCCGTCCCCACCCGGAGCATCCGAGAAACGTGAGCAATTCTGCACCGTGCGATGAAGGTTCTTAATCTACATGTCACCCAAGCTGAACTGCAAACCACGGCTGCCTGCCCTAGTTATCAAATGACCTGAAATTCAGCGTGATCATCTGCCGTAACAGCTGGTTCATTGACGAGGAGAGAAACCTCCTGCCTGGCTGCTGAAGCGGAGCCAGCGCCGGCAGCCCGGGGAGCCGGCACGCACCCCCTCCAACACTGAGATGCTGCTCCCATCCCCCTGCCCGCCACGGCCTCAAAACGTCTTCTGTTCTTCGAATTCTGCAACGCTGACTCCTTCCGCTACGTTATTTATTTTTCATCTGTATCATTAAAGAGGGATTACAGAGACCTGGCACTTCAAAGGGGGGGAAGAATAGTGAAGTCTCCTTCCCTGCGAATTAAAGTGAAGGTGAGGTTGGATCTTGTCAGTTTTCTTTCTTTCTACCTAGGGCGCAGCATAAATAATAAACAGCACTAACAAATTCACTTCTTTTTACAGAAGCAACCTATATAGGAACGTAGTACAATACAGTAAAATGATTGTACGAGTATGACTTCAGTGCCCAGCACAGACAAAGTTAGGGAGCTAAATAACTTGTCAGATGTTATGAATCCTTTTTTAGGAGTGACTCACATTCAAACAGGGTGATACTTTCTGAGGTTGCTTTGATGTACACCAAATTATATTTTTCTGTTCCATTGACAAAAAAATCTAAACACATATTAGTAAACTGTTACAGTATTATTACTGCAAAAAGGTACTATTGATGATGTTTATTACTTCTTAATAATGAAACAAGCAGAATTGTTTGGACTATCTTATGATAGTTGCTTTTGTGCTTTTTCCCCAAACAGGAATGAAGAGTGAGGGCTGAACATAATGCTTTATTGAAGACCAGGCCTTCAGCTGGAAAGCAGTGCTGTCTTTGAACCTGATGGACACCATTAACTGCTAAACTGGATCTAGACCGTGATGTGATGATCTCTCCTCTTGGGTAAAGAGCGTTTCCCCATTCCCTAGCTGAAATGAGAAATAAGGACTGTACCTGTTCTTAAGGGGATGAGTCTCAGTCCTGGGAAGGCCAATAGCGTCACATTGCTAATGTTGTGCCTAAGCAGCACCTGACCTTTGGTTTTCACACACGTAGCTGGTTGTAGCTGTCGCTACAGTGCCCGTATGTGCATAAACAAGACCAAAGTTTGGGCTGAACATGTGCCTTATTCTCCGAGTTTCCTTCAAGGTAGGCTTCAGAATCGTTTCTTTAGCACAGAGAACACACTGTAAGTGAGAATATAACCATGAATATTCGATTAAGGACACACAAAAAGAATCTGAAATCCTATGGTACCAAGACTTCAGCTGAAGCACGCATGAACAAACAACGTAACTAACATTAAGTGCATGCTTGTATTTTTCTTGTTCTGCAGTCCTGCCTACACATCAACGTGAATTAAACAAATGGAAACCCTACATTGAGCAGCATCAGAGATAATAGTAGTGCAAAATGTTTCCCTAATGAATTCAGTTTCCATATTTTCTCCTACAAATAGTGTTATCCTGCTACCGGGTAAAAACAGATTATTAACATATATGGTTAATTTCTATTAAAGAAGTTATTTTGCATAATTTATTGGATAAGACTATGAAAATAAACATTTTTATCCATATTAATAAATCTTTTACTTGTGGGCTCCTGTCAATGATGCCTTGGTTTTTAGATGCTGTTTGCTAGGTGCTGACAAACGCAAGCATGGAGTTACTCCCTGTCCTGGAGAGACCATAATCTAAGCGAGTCTCGGTCTTCCAATAATGGGATTCCCATTTGCGAGGCAGGGACACCCTCCAGCCTACTCCCATTAGCCGAGATCTCCCATCAGCCAGATGGGGAGGAGCACTGCCAAGCCCTGAGTCTTGCGGTGTCCCGAGCCTTGATATGCGAGACAGACGCATCCACAAAACACACCATGGATGGCTTGGTGAAACCCAGTGAACAGGAGTCTTCCCGCTGGGGGTGGCTGTGCTGCTTTTGCAACTGCAGCAAAATTCCTGTCTCTATCAGTATCCTTGTTTTCATCTCTTGGAAGAAGGCAATGGTGAAAACATCTTAGTTCATACTCACGTGCTTGCCTGATTTGGGACAATACGCTTGAAGTGGTAGGTGAAGACACAGTTCTGCAAAGTGCTGAGCTCCGTGTAAGAGGATTGTCCCTTTCTGGCGTTGCAAGGAGTCAAGAGCATGTTCCTGAGATATGCTGAAGCCAGCACCTTACCATAATACCCCATCCACAACTCCTCCTTGCCATTCATCTTAATCCTCCCCTGAACTCTTCCAGTATCTGGAGGATGTGGCACACAAACCTCTTCTTAAGCCCCTCTCTCATTTATTAGCTGTGCTGGAGCAGAAGCAGGAACACTGGTCTTGGCACATGGACAATTTAAAGTGTCCTGAAGGTTTATATTACTTTTGCGCCTTCTTGGGGCATTTGTTAACCCTTCTTTCCATGGCTGAAGTCAAATCAGTTTAATTTTGTCCTATGATCTTTTTTAAAAAGGTGCTTTTCTTGGCTGGTGATCATAATACAATTAAGTTTATCATAAAGCTTTCTGCAACTAAATCTTATTCTGTCTCTATGTGACGCACAATCTTAAAATGTTGTTCTGAAGAACTACAGACAGACTACTTTGGAAATGCCAGATGAGGTATTCGGCTTTCAGCTCTAGCGCAATGGACAGCTAATTAAATGCTTTGCTAATAATAGTATCCCATGTTTGAGGAGATAAGCTTAATTACTTGTTGAATTTCAGTGGAGTTGTGCAGACATGCCTGCATATTCCTGATAGCGAAAACCAACTTTTTTTCAACAATACAATTTGCTCTCATTTCTATTTATCTAGCTTAGATGTATCATTAATGAACATAAGATGTCACTGATGGAAAGAAATAAAGGAATCTGGCATTTTTTCGCTGAACTCTGGTACTACATGAAAAATAACCATTAAGTCAATACAATACCAGCACTCATCACACAAAACCCTCAGGGGAAGTCAATGGAAATCCTTCAGCTGCCTTAAGGAGAAACAACAGACAATATCTAGGATTGTTGTCATTAAAATATTATGTTTGCAATTTGCATGTCATCTGTGGTCCCTGCATTACTGTGAAGTTCATTACTTTCAACAAACAGTTATCAACACTTTGACAGTGAGCAGGGAAAATAAAAGGCTCTTAGCTTCCCAGGTTCTCTGGGAGACACACAGAGTTTTCCCGGGGTTCTTAGATCAATATAACAGAGTTTTTACCCTTCACGCTCCACACTCTCAGAAAGCCTGGCTGTGATTTGGAGCTACAGTACACAGCCTATATAAAAGACATTTTTCCAGTTCCTGGAGCAATAATGCCATTTGTTTCATCTCTTCCTTAGGACATGCCAATCCCGCATGACAAGTTTGTGCCAAGGAGGCACAGCAGACCAAGTGAGCCAGCAAGGTGTGGGATAAGGACACTACCCCACCACGCGTGCCTTGATTTCCACGCTGACTTCTGCACTGACCCAGGGAGATGCTGACTCCCTGCGTGTTTTAAAAGACAGAGCATAATGTAGAGACATTCGCATTTTCCTACTTTCACCCTGAGAAGACATTTTCAACGCTGGCCTGGAAGGAGGACAGCCGAGATGTACCTAACTGACCTTGAGTCAGCTCAGCATTGGTCACGCTAGGTCCAGCTCTGGACCCCTAATACAACCATTGACACAGTGCCGTGATCCAATGGAGGGTGACAAAGATGGCTGGGGACTGCAAATGGCACATGAGGAGGGGCCAGGGGAGTCAGCTTGGAGAAGAGAAGGCTGACGAGCAATGTCAGCAATGCCCAACTGGTTCATGATGGGAAAGGCACAGCCCTGGAACAAGGGCCTCGCCATGTGGAGAAGCCTCCGTCCTTGGCGATGCTCAAAACTCACTGGGACAAGGCTCTGAGAAACCTGATCAAATTTCGTCTTTAGCCTTGCTTTAAGCAGGTGCTCTGACTAGCTCATCTCCAGAGGTCCCTAAGTAACTCTGCCTGAAGACACTGGGGAAATTAAGAAAGTAAATATCACTAGTCTCCACAGCATCTGGAGAGCAAATAAAGGAACTTCATCTGACCATGGTTTTTATTGCAAAATTACTTATC
This sequence comes from Rhinoptilus africanus, assembly GCA_013400135.1. Lineage (NCBI taxonomy): Eukaryota > Metazoa > Chordata > Aves > Charadriiformes > Glareolidae > Rhinoptilus > Rhinoptilus africanus. The sequence continues at coordinate 543,478 of VXBO01008297.1, read as the reverse complement.
AGCTGATGCCCTTGGGCCCATTAAGCAGCTTCTAGATCTTAATTAAGGTAGTTACTTCAAAGATAATTCAGCATTTAATACCTCAGTATACTTAATATTCTCCTAAATGCTTTCCTGAATTTGAGCTCTGCTGTTACAGATGACCTCGTATCAGACTAGGGACAAAAAAGGAGAGGGCTACTGACTTAGTATTGAAATTCCCAGCAGCACCAAACCCCTAAAAGACACAATGCTATTCTGTACGCTAAAGCAAAGCAGTTTAAGACCGAAGATTTACGCTCATTTAATAATAAATAATTTCATGAGTCTGTAAGAGCTCAGGATCTTTGACCTGGAACACAGTTTGCAGACTTTGAAATTCCCAAATGAGTTTAAGTGAGCTAAATGATGACAACTCCTCCAGTGCTTCTCTGCTCTTTCTGTGTCAAGCAAGAGTTGCTGTTCTAGGTTGTAATTAAATGGAGGTTCTGGTACAGAACCATGCTGCAAAACTACACTCATATTTGGAAAGGAAAAGAAAAATGCAGAGCTAAACCAGCCAGTAGTATGAAAAGGAAAAGCCATGCTGAAAAAACAGAACAGTTAGCGGTTTAATGAAACCTGACTTTGAGCTGCAGAAATAAACACGGCTACAGCTGCTTGCAGAATTTAGGAAAACGCCCTGAGCACATGAAACGTGGCGGTTACCATGGCAGTTCACATACAGGCATGCATCAGACAAACCCGGCAGCTCTTTTCCAGTTTAAACTCCCAACAAAAACCAGAGGATGCAGGTACAAATGAGCAAATCTCTTGTGTGCATTTGTGAGAGATCACCTCCACGGGGGTCAGCTCCCGACCTGCGGTGAGTGAGCACCCTCCACACGCACAGGGGGTTTACAGTCTGGGAGCAGCTGGTTGCTCTGGACCTCCACTCTTTATACAGAAAGAGTGTGTTTGGGGGGGGACTACCGCATAGCAAAGCTCCTTCCTGTAAGGGATGTGACTTCATACAACCCAGGGCTGCTCTTTCTACCCCTGCCACCTGCTCGCATGGCATCTTATTCCACGGAAATATACGGCAGCTCCTATCTCCACACTGCACCGCTATCTCCAGCACCCGGCACTGCTCACTGCACCTGCGACCTGGCGTTGGAAATCAGCTTTGTGCCCACCTGGATGCCCGGCATGCCCAGCCTTGCCTTGACCGGAGCCCAGATGTGACCAGCTGCCTGCATCCCTGCACAAACCCTCGTGTACAGATCCTGGCTGGGATGGCGGTCATTTTCTTCATAGCAGCCCTTAGGGGGCCATGTTTTGGATTTGTGTCCAAAACAGTGATGGTGACATACCAATATGTGTTAGGCTCCTTTCCGATTAACGAAATTAGGGGAGAGGGGACAGGGTAAGGGAAGCTGGGGAGCAGCTGCAAGGCTGAAATGGCAGAGGGACCTTCCCATCCTGCGCCTCTCCCCCTGTGTGTCCTCACCAACAGACTGTGGGCAGCACTGCCGCCTGTTTGAAGATGCTCTGAGGACCAGGCCAGCCCCTGCCAGCTCACAGAGGGGATACGGGCTCCAGGGTCAAGACTGGTGACAGCCAAGGGAGCAGGCATCCACCGCCGCGACTGGCAGGTGATGCTCCTCTGATTTGGGTTGCCAGGGAGCCTGCCTGGATGTGCAGCTGGCAGTGCCGGAGCCCAGGCATCTCAGCCGTGACCACCCCGAGCAGCCCTGCAATAGCTTCAGAGAGGGTGCGTGCGAAGGACTCTGACCCAGCGACAGCGTCAGAAGAAACAGCCAATACATCTAGACATGCTCTGAAAGGATGAAAAGGCAAAAAAAAAAAAAAAAAAGATGTTATTCTCAGGTCTATGCCCAGAAGGAAAGTAAGGGGGAAAACGGTGGATGGGTCAGGGCTCTCAGTTGCCAGGGCCATTAATGGAGAGAGACAACAGGATGGGGGGGGATTGCACCGGACAGACCGGCCGGGTGCTGCGGCTGGGAACTGTGGCTGTACTCAGGGAGAAGGATCTCAAAATGGCACTCTCCCTACGGCATCCTTCCTCACGGTCTGCCTATGGATAAACACACCGCGCACAGCTGTCACGCTGATGCGTGTGGTCTTGGAGAACAAACCGAGGTAGGTTCCACTGAAGTCGGGAATGACAAGAAATAATGAATGACGAGGAAATGCAGAATCTAAAGTTCCCCTAACGATAAAGGTCTCTCTCTGCCAGAGATCACGCTCAGTAACGCTGCACAACTGCTGAGACTACAATTTCACTCGAAACAAAACACTTCTATAAACTACTTCCTACCTGTGATAACCCAACTGTGCCCTGAAAGGCACAGCTCGTGGCAAGAGCGCGCTGTATGGACTCGCTGGAGACGAGGTCTCCTGGCCTGGCTCCTTCCTGCCCCAGGGCTTTAGGAAACTTGGGCAAGAAGCTGGCAGCACAGTGAGTCCTCTTGAACTTCCAAATGCCAACACGTTGCTCTTCTGCACTGTGATGCCACAACGCCACTTGGATCCTACTACAAGAAGTAGGTGAGCACGTGCTTAAACATAAATCTCTGCGCTGTCTCACGGGGCGACTGAAGCGGTTACTGGTAGCACACACTCAGCTGCAATCCCGAATCTGGGCTGGAGCGAAGAAACAGAACCAACGCTTTTTAACAGCAAACCTGAAAGCATTGTTATACCATTTTTTCCACCTTGACAGTTGAAAATAGTTAATTTTCAGCATATGGATGGCTGAAAGACTTTATGCTGCTTCTGTGCCAATGCACAAGGTGTTTTGTCAGACCTTCTCCCCCTGCCATCTCTTACTGTCCTAAAAAAGGAGCAAATGAAAGACAGGAAATTTCCATTTTTTTTTTATTCCTTGGTCTCTTTTCAGTTCAGAAGGAATCTTTCAATATAATTTAGAAAATGAAATTATACTCTTCACCCCCCTTCCCCCATAGGGAATTTTAATTCAAATAAATCTTGGCACAATAATAAATGTATTTAAATAGTTTAATTTTTCCAAAACATCTAGGGCTTTTGTGTGATTTAACTGAAAGCCTGGAAACCAAAGCCTGTCCTTTTCTGATTGAAAAGGTTTCTGTTTGGAGAGTCTGCCTATATTTCTGCTTCCTGACTAGCTGATGTGTTTTAATCGTCCTTGCCATAAGAACAAAAAAAAAATATTTAAAAATCATCTGTAACAATGCGGAATCATGACGATCCACAATACAGGCAGAGTTTGGCTTCTCTTTGGAGACCACCAGAGACAGCTTTTGGGATACATGCTGCGGACCAGCCAGAACCTGACAGACAGCCAGTACCTGTAGATGCTCAAAAAGGCAGACAGGGTTTGGTTTTGAAGGACTCGGAGCATTTTTAACTCCCAGAGACAGCACAAAGTGCTGTGCTGCTCAGGACTTCTCAAAGAGCTACACGGCAGTCACTCTCTCACCCCTGGAGTGGACTTCTGTCTCGGCTGAAAACTGAACAAGGGGACAAAAAAAAAAAACTAAACTCCAAGAAAAGTGCCCCATCCTCCCGTTCGTCCCCTCAACTTCTGGTTGCTCTATCCTGTAAGACATTACACACAGGGAACCAATACACTACAAACAGCTGACCACGCTTGGTATCACAGAGCAAAGACATCCTTCCTCATTTTCATCAAGAAAGCATAAGAAGAAAAAAAATGCTGCGGGAGCCCACAGCAGGCCTGCTGCCTGCTTGCCCCAAAACTATCAGAATATTCTAACAAACCAATTATCAAACCCAACTTGCCCCATTAAACTTGCAGTATGCACTTGTGCTAAGCTGGCACAACAAATCATCATGCAATTCGCATGGCTGAAATATGTCATCCCTTGTGTTTGCATCTTCTAAAAAAAAAAAAAGAAAGAAATAAGCAAAAATACCACATTTTACAGCTGTAACATAAAACAAAATATAGGTGCAATTACATATCTGCCTCCTGTTATGCTGAAATTCATTTTATAGTGGGTCCGTGAATCTCTTCCCAAAGCTCAGCTGCAAGAGAGATGTGGAGGTGACCAGAGCGGTCAGCTGAGTTCACAAGTAGAGTAAAGCTCCTCATGCCAGCAGCGTTAAAACAGGCCGATCAGAAAAACCCACACGTGCTGTGATCATTTTGTGTTTTACTCACTCTCCAACGGGAACAGACAGCATTTTATAAACCTGTTAGTCTCAACAGATTCAGCTTCCACCAAACGCCTAAATCAGAAGTGACTGCATGAAGGGCAGCGTGTTGTAACGAATGCCGTGAGAGAACCAGACCTGCAGGACTTACATTATACAGCAACTGAAGCTGACACATGAGAAAAACTACAATTTAATTTCTGACTATAGTGCAACAACTCAGAATTAATATTAGTTACCTACTTCTGGATACACAAATATTTGATCCTGCCTTGCCATCCTCCCAGGAAAAACACTGACATCTGCTTTAGCTGTTTAATTGACAGTAAGCATTGCTGTCTTTAAATAACAATAGGTTAAAGACACAAACAGTGGAGGGCTACATCCAGCTATTTTTCATTTTGAAGAAGTGATACTGAAAAAGCCAGACCAGCCATCCAAGGCAGGGCAAGGGTACTGCTGAGTGCCTTGTAAGCTCCATTATTCACATGATGGCTTTACTTCCAGGGAGTACCTGGGCTGGAGAGGGCCCAACTCACCCCTTCCAGATGACCCTGCTGAGCCAGCTGACTGGTATTTCAAAAAAACCCCAAAAAACTTCCCAAGTGGCATACAAGAGACATTGACCAACCCTGTGCATTGACTTCTGCAATCAGACAGTGTCCAAATGAGATGCTGGGAAAAGCCATCACCTAAATACGGACCCAGCGAACCCTAATGTGATCAGGGACACCCTGCAGGATGAGCAATTTCCCAGGGAAGGAGTGGGACATCAGCTCAAATCCATCACAAAACTTAGGTTTCGTGATGCTGGTTCGCATCTCTGCATACGAGCAGTAAGAGGAGAAATGAACACAAGCCCCCTCCAGACCACAAACACTCAGGGTCGGGCAGACTGTGAAGAGCCTGCACCAGGGGATAGCTTCATCCCTCGCCCACAGCTCGTGTCACCCATCCCCCTGGCACAGGGGCGTGAATCACACTTCTCCGCAACCAAAGATTTGCTAAGCGAAACTTGAAATGCCAACACGATGGATTGTGCTTCTCAGTTTCAATATTAAACACAACTTTGCAAGTGGTGGTACCTCTTGGAAGTTAAGAAAGTGCCCATCCCAGGTGGTGAGTGAGCATGGCAGTGCCGGGCTCCACAGCAGTACCACACCAAAACCAGAAAAAGAGAAGCTCTTGTGAACCTCTCACTGGTGTGGGATGTCCTCTGCAACGATACATACTTAGTTGGTGAGATGTGAAGAGTTTATTCACTCTTAGCCTATTTTAGCCAAGCAGTTCCAAGGTCCAAGCGTGAGGATGTTTCTTAACAAGGGGCTGGGCTGACGGTTTTCATTCCTCGGCAACCAACACCAGCTGGGATGTATTTACTGTTTCCCATTTAGACCAAAGTAATAAAACATTCACAATGCAAATAGAGAGGAAATTGTAACATGCGGTATTAAACAATTGTAACAGAACCCTTTTAAAGCTGGAGACATCAGGGGCACCAAATATTCACGTCTCCTGTAATAACATGATCTATTTTTAAAACATATTGTTAGAGACAAGGACTACTTTGTATTTAATAATTAGTTTGCAATTTTTGCCATGTTTTAATACACAAATGAAAGACACCCCTGCTGAACAGTTTTTGTCCAAACTTGCTTGTTTTTGCAGGTTGTCCCCCAAAAGAGATTTTAAGAACAAATAATCTTTTGCAATCTTGGCATGAACAATTCCGTAAGATCTTTTTTATATATATATATATAATTCCAGATACATGCTGTGCTACACTGGAAGAGAATAATTATAATGGGTTTCTGCTCTGTATGTTTGGGCTTACCAGCTCAGCATTCCCTTTGCTCAGTACCTGGTGAAGGCTCCCTTATTACACTCCTCTCACAAACACTGGTAGAAGCAGCACAGCTCCTCCCCGGATAATATATATAGCAAGGAGAGGAGACCAGGCAAGACCAATTCAGCAGAACTGAGCAATGGGATAGGTTTAAGACAGTTCTATTTTTAATCAATCATCTTAGCTGAGATGTAAAATTGCCAAAGCTGCCTTGAATAACACCTCAAGGAAGTTTTGGGGAACAGACTTGCAATATTATGAAAAAGTGAAACACTTACATATCCAGATCTTGCGAAGTAGCAGGTTCACAACAGTCTCTTACTGTCAGCAGTCAGAACAAAAAAAGTCCTGATCATGTTTATAAACTCTACAGTCACTCACATTTGGGGATGTGGGAGCATTTTATTTCCTTTTCTAACTAGCACATCTTACTGGTGAGAGCTAACCTCTCTCTGAAATACCATGAAGCCTATTTCGTACTATCAGTACACCCCATTACCCTCCAGCGGAACATTATTTTCACATTTTAATCATTCCTCTCGATGTGAAGTCCAGCAGCTGAAAATCCACTTCCTTCACAGAAATTTTATTTCCTTACTGAAGTATTTCACAAGGCAGCGGTTTCCTCAAAACACTTCCTCAGGAAACCCTCCTGCAGAAGACAGGGCTGAACTGGGGTGGGGGGCACAGAGCAGGAGAGGGACTGGCGCAGGAGGGTTTGGAAGGGCAGGGGGTTCCCCCAGTCCCTGCTGCAGGGTCTGGGTGCAGGATGGTGCGGGACGCCACGAAGATGATGAGAGGGCTGGAGCACCTCTGCTGTGAGGACAGGCTGAGAGAGCTGGGGTTGTTCAACCTGGAGAAGGCTCCGGGGAGACCTTAGAGCAGCTTTCCAATCCTAAAGGGGGCCTACAGGAGGGATAGGGAGGGACTCTTTATCAGGGAGTGTAATGATAGGACGAGGGGTAATGGTTTCAAACTGAAAGAGGTCAAATTTAGATTAGACATCAGGAAGAAATTCTTGACTGTGAGGGTGGTGAGACACTGGAACAGGTTGCCCAGAGAAGCTGTGGCTGCCCCATCCCTGGAGGGGTTCAGGACCAGGCTGGATGGGGCTTTGAGCAGCCTGGTCTGGAGGGAGGTGTCCCTGCCCAGGGCAGGGGGGATGGAACTAGATGATATTTAAGGTCTTTTCCAACCCAAACCATTCTGTGATTCTATGGTGGGGACGGAGGGTGGCTGGGAGCAAGAGCTGGGCCCTGGGGATGAGGAAAGGAGCCCATGCCCTCTGACTGATGAAGCGGGATGGGGGGGATGGCTCCATCCTGTGCTTGGAGAAGAGGTCTGATGCCTACAAAGCAGCACTTGCATCTGGTACTTTGCAGCTTAGTGCACTCAGTTAGTACTGGAACAGGTTGCCCAGAGTAGTTGTGGATGCCCTACCATTGGAAGTCTTCAAGGTCAGGTTGGATGGGGGTTTGAGCAACCTGAGTTAGTGAAAGATCATAGAATCATAGTATCGTTTAGATTGAAAAAGACCCTTAAGATCATCAAGCACAACTGTAAACCTAGCACTGCCAAGTCCACCACTAAACCATGTCCCTAAGCACCATGTCTACATGCTTTTAAATACCTCTAGGGATGGTGACTCAACCACTTCCTTGGGAAGCTTGTTCCAGTGCTTGATAACCTTGCCCAGAACAGAGGGGTTGGACTAGATGACCTTCTAAGGTCCCTTCCCTCCCAAACTGTCCTATGATTCTATCACTGAAATCGGTGTATGTTGGTATATTGGGTTGGTGTACCGCAGATTTTCAGGAACAAACTGACCAACGTTTTGCACGCTCCTGGCATGGGTCATCACCTTGCAGAGCACTGGGCAAGCCATCAGGGCCAAGAACTTGCTCTGACTGTCCAGTCTCCCTGCCACTGTAGACCTGTGAGGTACTGGCGGGACAGCCCTGCTGGCTTACACCACCCCAGACCTATTCTGCTCAGAGCAGGGACAACAGCTCTGGTGGCTCCTCATCCCTCATCAAGTTTCATAAGCCACCGCTGCGAGAGAGAGAGGGCTCTGCCAAGGCAGTCATGCTGTCTACATGCCGTAATTGGGGTGGTGGGGTGCGTCACGGGAATCTGGATCCACACCAACTGCTGCCTGAGTCATAGGAGATGAAGCACGGTTCCCTGAGGGGACCGGTAACACTAAGGATATGCATCTCTGCTTTGTCTTACCAACTGTAAACTTCATTCCCTATTGAGCTAGAATGACCTTTAATTCCTTTGAAATACAAATCCATGTGAATATGGCGCATTATTCGCATATACAATGTGATATCTATTTTTGTATCCGTTTCAAATGCAAAAGGATAATAACGTATGGGAGTGGGCACTTTCATCTGATAATGTAAAATTTCACTGCAATTCAACATAGAAATACATCAAAAAAGCTCGTAACTCTCATAACTGCTATCTGCGTTTAATTCACATGGGGAATGGCATGTGACACGCAAATGAATATAAATCCTTAAGTAACACTCTCTCCACATAGTCATAACTGTACACGGGCCCTTATCTTTACCACCCCAAAATAAAGATCTATTCTGACGAGACAAAGCCCTGCCAATAACCTCCGAAAGTCAGTTAATGAAAGACTTTAATGAAAGACAGTCTCACGACAAAGGGCTGCTTTCCTTAATCTCTGCAAGGCGTTTCAAGCCCACAAGGTGCAGCTGTTAACCCTCTTTCAGAGACAGTTTCATGCCAAGGACTCCCGACTATTAGATTGTTTGCCCATACGACTACGATTTTGGGGATTTCACAGAATCACAGAATGGTAGAGGTTGGAAGGGACCTTCGGAGATCATCTAAGTCCATTTCCGTATTTCCTTCTTTTCCCATGTACTACGAGCCGTGTATGCTGAGCCCTGTAAAACTGCACCACTTGGCTCCTAGTGGTTCCCAAAGCAGCTCCTTTTAGGGGAATTATATATGCTGTGAAAAAACACCAGCCCAAAACTCCAGGGCTTCTTTTTTTTTTTATGCTGTGCACAAAGAAACCGGCTTAGGCACTATGCTTCACCTTATCAACAGGTCAAATTTTTGCTCTTTTTTTTAAAAAAAACCCAGTAATTGATAACACAAACAGAACACTCAAGTAAAAGCATTGGAAGACCACTCTACCACTGACAGGGAGAAAAAAGATAGATTTAAATTCACCCAGGCCAACCACTTCTGTTGACAAACCCATTGCAGAGGACAAACCCCAAACATCTTGGGTCACGATGGCAGAAGCCCCACAGAATACAGTTCATCCTTAAGCAGTCTCATGTTAATAGGAACTTGCATGAGGGGGAAAACGCACTCCAGCTGAAAAAAATGAAGGAAATTACAATTTAACTGTAACTTCTCTGTGACCTGAACTCGGCAAAAAGACTGAAACGTGGTGAGGAAAGCGCAGAAAAAAACCATCTCAAGATCTCTAACCAAGGTTAAAGTGGAAAAAACAAAAGCACCGAATTTTAAAGCAAATACGAACAGAAAACAAGGGGCTTCCCTTGTTTGCATCCAGTGTTTTGCATCCCTTGTTTTGCATCCTGTGCTGCTAAACACAGAAAATGAAACCCATAAATCAGCTGATTAGCGCAACAGCTTATAAGGAACACGGGGGAAAACAAAGCCCCCAAAATAATGCATAAAATTGATGCATTTTCCTCCATGCTGCACCCAGAAAGAGTGAGGCCAAATGCAGGGACAGCCCTGGCAGTCACAGCTGGGCACAGCTGGGAGGCGAGGGCAAGGGTTACTGGCTTATACAGCTTTCTACTCTTTACATCCACGTTCCTCCCCACTTTACATAGACATGTCCTTAATTTCATATTAGCAAATATTGCAAATTTCTCTTCAAAGCCATCAATGAAAAAGACACTTTCCAAATCACTTTATATGATAAAAAACCCCCAAAACACCCTACAATATCTGTTTCTCATGTCATATGATAAAATATTGTTTTAATTTATGTAGTGTGAAAGCTGACAATATGTTTTGCAGTTTTGTTTAAATAGCTACTGTGCTCACATTAGCCATAAGCAAATCTTAACGCTAAAAATAACACATAATAAAAATAATGTGAAAACCAGTAATTCAAGACACTGCTGACCAGGAATCATGACTGCGTTACAGTTCCTAGTGAAGCAGTGAAAAAAGAATCCGAAGCTAAAATTTTGGGGTTTACTTAAAAAAATTAATTTAAAAATCCATTTGTGAATTTGCAGAGAAATTCATGAGGGGGATTTACTCGGAATAAAAGATATTCTTTTTCTTGAAAAAAAAAATTTCAATGTTTCATTTCAGCTTTTCAAACAAAACAGTTCTTTTCAGTTGTTGGGATTTTTTAAATTTACCTTGAATTTGAGCTTTAAAATAGAAACACAAAAGAATGTTTAGCTTGAATTTCTCTTTATGCTGAATCGGAAAGCTGGGATTTTGTTATTGCCTTCAAGATAACCAAAAATGGTATTTTACCTCATGTGTGTTTGAAAAGAAAAGTGAAACAGAAAGTAAGTTTAGAATGAAAAAGACATACTTTATCTTCTCGGGAAGGTCAAAAAGTTCCATATTGATTTCCGTAAAATAAAAAGTGCAATCAGATGTGAGACATCTCTGGGACACAGCTTTGGTTGCTGTTAAAAAAAAAACTTGAAAGCCCTTGAAAACCCAGCCTTGATGGAAGGGCGACCTGAGCACCTCACGCCTGGTGCAGACCTCTCAGAGAGCTCCCCAGGCTTGATGCACCTCAAGAACGCTCCAGAAGAAACAGACAGTTTGTTTGCCGCTGTATCTGTAATTCAACTTCAGGATTTGAAGAGAAACTAGAACAAATAGAAGCCATGACAGTGAAATACGTGAGAAAAACTGTCTATAAAACCGACTTTGGAGCAGCGCAGACTCAGGCTCCGATGATGTGCCCAACACGCCACCGCTGACCTTTACAGCATGACCAAGGACACATCTCTGCACTGTTGAGGGTTTTGCAATGGTTCCTCAATGCAGCACTGTAAAAATAGTTTCCTAGTGTATTAAGGTTTGCTGACCAAACCCCTCGCCTCCAACTCTAACAGCTCTATTCAGCCGTCATCTGCCTACAGCTTTCTGCACCATTCCCAGTATCAGGGAAAACATTATTTAAAAATACGGTGCTGTTGAAAGATCTAACTGCAAAATAATGTGATCTAAGACAAGAAATATATAGAGCACGACCCTAGTTGGGCAATCTCTAGACATGCCAGTAAACTCTGACGAGCGAAAAGAAGGCAGTGGGGGTGGGGGGATGCACTCTCAGGCTGATGAGATAATGAAAAGCCACCCAGGGGCAATCTCATCTGTAAGAAAATCATTACAGTAACAGCCAAAAACATGCAGTTACTCTGGGCTTACAGGAATGTTCCAGCAGATGGAAAAAAAAAGGAAAAAAAAAAGGAATCAAATGCCAGCTCGCCTAAAGAACGCTATATCTATGTTTGCTGTTCAAGCTTTAGCCCTGAAGTCTAAATATTAAATTTAGAGTGACCAGAAAGGTCAGAGAGATGAGGAACGAAATAATCAGCAGAAAGCATGCAGCATGCTTCCCTTTGGGTCCTCACCTTCGCTACACTTTTCAAACCCTTCTTCATTTCACAAACTAGGGGTAAATTCCTCATTTATCTCAAAGAGTCAGGAGGTTCGCTGCTGACTCTATGGGGACCAAGCTTTCTCCCAGTGCATCCTGCCTCCACCGCAGATCCAGAAGCCTGCCCACATGTCTCCAGGGTGCTGCAGGGAGCAGCTCACATGCTGCTACTGCCCTTCAGCTCCCGGCATCTCCCACCCCTCCATCCCCACCCAAGGGTGCCCCTCCGGTGGCATTTGGCATGCTAACTCTTTGCCAGCCTTTGCGTTAGATGTTCCACTCTTGTTGGTCATCAGCAGCACTCAGTGATTTGGCAGGCTCCGGAGGACACCCAAAGGCTTGTTTTGCTGATTCAAACCAGTTTCTTTCGCATTTAGCAAGGATCCTGTCAGATTTTCTGGCTAAGCATCTTGAGAAGTGAAATTAAAATTTTGTATCTGAAAATGATGCATGGGAATCCAAGCACCCAGATGCAAATACGCAGAGTCATTTTCATTGTGGATGCCGGTACTGATTGCCTATGGTACACCAAAAAAGTCCAACCACATATGCCGTAAACTAAAATGCCTTTGTTGTCTATGGCAGTCTGTGCAGTTTGTGGCAGTCTATGGCAGTCATTGCTAAAGAAGCCAATTCAGTGAATGAATAAATAAATATACTTCCTCCTGAATGACTGCATGTGACAGAGAAAAGCCAAAATAGTCTACTGCTAACTAGAAACCAGCCCAAAGCGTGGTTCTGAAACACACTTTCAGGGTATAAACACCGTTTTGTATTTAAAAAAAAATCCCCCTTTTCAAAGTCATGGTTGAACCAAATTGCCAGACCCAAACATCCTCTTCATTTCAGGGCAATCCATATTCAAATGGGTTTCTGATCATATCCAACCTTCTGAACATCCTCCTGCTCCTGCCCACAGCGCACCAGACCGGCATGGGGGCACCTGCAGCCCTGCCCTCGCGCTGCCGCGGGGCAGGAAACACACCATCACTTCACAATGAACGAGCAGTTCACATTTAGCGAGTTCAAGCAGCCAAAAGATGTGAGAATGTCAATGACTTGTGACCACTTGTATATTTTTAAAGGTGTGGAAAAAGCCAAGGTGCTCCTTAAGTCAACGCTGAATAATTTTCTTCCTCCTAGCAAACAACTAAGTAGCATCATCAGAAATATGTACAAGCAACACCGAATTACACATATCACCTTCTGCAAAGGCACTGGCACACCATACGTTGTCTTTTGTGTCGTAATGGCTACACTGACATCACCAAATGAAGCCACATGGGCAGCTATGTGTGTGTTTAAGCCTGCGCCTTCTCAGAGTGATAGCCCTGGGCATTAGTACTCTGTAAAGTTTACTACCAGGTTCTTCCTCTTGTAACCTTTAGCTTGATATTGAGAGTCTGAATTTACCATCTGAAGTCCACAATCACTAAAGACAAGTGGTTGAGCAAACCTGGCGCAAGATCCTTGCCTGCATTGGCCAGAAGAGAGGAATTTGGAAATAATTAGCTCACCATAGCTAGCTGTGGGCGTGGAAGCACTTCTAAAAATACCAACAATACTCTCTATTGTTGATACGGCTCCATCCCACCTCACCCATTCCTATCCTTTGCACTCCCTGGAGATGGGAGAGAAAAGCAGTGAGTGGCAAGGCTGAGGCTGCAGTTACCATAAACTCAGCACACCGAACAGAGGTGTCCTTCAGAGGGTATCAGTCCTACTGAATACGAAATATCAGCTCTCTGGTCCAGGTATCAGCAGTAGTTTAAAGCCAACATCTTCTAGTCTGGCAGTCACAGGCGCTTTCCCAGAGGATTCAGAAGCACTTGGTTAAACCACATGAATAGCTGCACAGATACACTTGGGGGGTTCACTGCTTCAGGGACGAGTGAAGAAATGAACCACTGTTGTGAAGGCAGAGAGAGGAAGAACGCCTCTTCACACGCCTAAGCCAGGCTAAAACTGCAGGTGTTGAGCATGTATTTGTGCCAGCGAAGGCCATGCTGGTGGGAGGCCATTGTCCACCATGCAACACTTGCATCCCACCACCCAGTCCTGAATTTCTTGGGCACCAAACTGTGGCCTCAGTGAGATTTTGGGGAGATTAAGAAGAGCACTAGATAGGTCCTTCATGTAAGATTTGGTCAATATTGGAAAACTAGGCTCATTTGAACATTTGATTCTTTCCCTTAGCATAGGGGATAGACTTGCGTTAAAACAGAGCAAAACAGTCCAGTAAGTGACCACTGTTATTTTCTTTCCGGTTAGCGAATGAAATAGGTTTACATTTCTCCCTTACGCTGTCGTGCCCACAGTATCTACCTCTAATATCACACTGTACTGAACAGATGAAGATGCAAACTCGGTTCTTCAGGCGCTGCACTAACCACCAGAGGGAGTCCCGGGAAACCAGCAGGGGAGGAAATGGAATTAAAAGCAATGTTTTCTATAGAGCACTCCGGAATACTAATCAAGACCAACAGATAAAGCAATCCATGCAAATCAGATTGACGGGGATTGCTTTGCAGGGCCTGGCTATTTTACCAGTAGAATTGGAGCAGATTTTCAAATGCACCTTCAGGACCTGGATCACGCTGCCTTCTCCTCCGCTGGGCAGCTGAGCACCTACAGGTACAAAGGCTTCGTGAACTGAAATCACCTCTTGTCAGATTGCTTCCTTCCTGAGACGCGGGCCGACCCGAGATGGCTCCATTGGATCACAGTCGCTGTTTGCTCCCTGTCGTGCCGCAGGGAGCGCGCAGCTTGTCGAGCCACCAGCCAGATTCACGGGACAGCATCCCCACTCATCACCTCCAGGTGAGCCGCCCTCACTCCGCGGAGTGGAAAGGAAACTTTACAACTATTGTAGACCAGATGCCTAGCATTTACATGGCAGAAGTTCAGTTAAACGGATCCCATTGATCAGCTGTATCGCTTCGTTAGGATTAAGTGGAGAAATTACAACAGTTGTTGCCATAAGGGTCTGAGGTTCTGCTTGCAGAACCCCACACCACCTAGGGCTTTTGGGTCCTGACTTGGTGAAAAATAAGATGCTGGATGAGTGCATGGAGTCACCTAAGAAGGCAATTAATAGACTTTGTGTGAGCTCACCGGGGATTACCAGCCAGCAGCAGAAGCTGCTCTACATGCTTTGCTGGCGGCAGCATATGGCAATTCCCGCGGTGGCTGGAATTAAGCAGTAGACTTTCCCCTCGGCTGAGGCTGCCACCGGAGAGGGCTGCAGAGCCTTGTCAACCTCCTCACCTGTACCACCGACGGTCCCCGCTCACTTCCTCCGTCCTAAACACTTTCGACCAGGAACACATCTTCAGTGAATGCTGTTCATGCAGTGAACTGTGGCACAGCGTGAAAGCCGAGTTTAAACACAAAATTCGAAACACTATCAATTTTATTTTGAGCGCGTGTGAAAAATCCTCTCAGCCCAGCAAGTGACTTCTATCTATATACGTGTGAATTTCTTCCCCAGCTCACTTCTGCTATAAAATCCAAAAATTTGCATGCACAGAGACCATCTGTTTGCAGAGCTCAGGCAGTCGGAGCAGCGATAATCTGGTGTGCGCAGCTCGTGGGAGCACACACACACAGCACACGTGTGTTCCTGCGAGTTCTCACTAACCATCCCAGGGAAATCCATGGAGCAGCACTAAAAATACAGCTTATGTGCATTAGCTTCCAGGGCCCTCATTTATTATTATTAAACTAGAGGTTTAATAATTCTTGTATTTAGTAATTAATCGTAGCATAATTAGAAATAATTAATCTGTTAATGAGAATGTTTGGGAGAGGATCATAGCAAAATTGTCGTGAAGCAGAGGAGGGTTCTTAGCAGCGATCCTTTACAGTCAGTGATGAAAAAGAGAGGAACAACAGGCTGAATTTTGCCTAGAGGTGCCTGGTTGAGACATCTAAAATACGTGACCGACTGTCCCAGGAGCATCTGTGGCTGTTTCTCAGTCACACAGACAGCCCAGCTCAGGTACAAACCCCTGTGCTACAGATGCCTGCGTTTCTACTCCTGTTAACAGGAGGATGGTGGTCACACAATTATTACTTGTTTGCAGTGGGATCACAGCTAAGGGAGCCTAGGAACTACTGTGTGGAAAAGCTCGTGGGAGCACCTCTTAGAGCCTTACTGTAAGGCTCCAGAAAGTCTACTAAATAAAAAAAAGAACAAAGTTTCTTGCCAGTTCAGCAATAACTATACATTTGTGTATCTCATCTCAAGTTAATCACTGATATAAATCAGCTAGTACCCAACAATTAGCATAGGCTACCCATCGATAGTAAAAAATAAGTAATGGTGGTGGGGAGGCCTAACACTAGAATTAGACATCATGATTATCAGAAGACACATTTCTTGCAAGATTATTCAAAATGACTAAAACATCTATTCCTGTGTTAAGACTATTTGGATACGTATTAACGCTGCAGAAAGCTGGAGATGCCACTTTCTGTACAATCTCTATAGTTTCTATAGAAGTTTCTATAGAACTATGGAAGTTTCTATAGTTTACTTTTCCAAAAATAAATAACATTTGGAGGAGCTCAGCACCATTGAGAAAATGAACCGATTTGGCTGATTCGGGTTAGGAGTTCCTACCAGTACTTCACAGTCTTTGCAAATCTGGATTCGTGTAGCTACCATCGCAGCACACTGCCTGGTCATTTTTTTCTTTTAAGAATGATGGCATACAGTATTTAAAATTTTATTTATTTTCAACATTATTTCTCCTCTTTTCTTCCAGTGAGAAAAATTTCACAGAATGTTCCGTTCAACTCATTCCATGACGTTATACGTTATGAGCTGTACCAATAAATTTGGCTTTAAAAATAGTGGGAATCAATTGAAAGAGCGCAGTGAGATGTCATTGTATGTACAGAAGTAAACAGAGTATTGTTCTGCGTGGAATTACAGCACCTCGTACCTCATACAGGGTCTGAAAAGGAAGACTAACTGCCCTAAGAACCTAATTCTTGTTCCGATACAGATGAAGTCCTGTTATTTTAGAGACTTCCCCAGGACACCAAATGTCAAAGCACTTTAAGAATGACAGAAAATGAACACAAAACTGAAAGGGTTTGCTAAAAAAATCAA
Source organism: Rhinoptilus africanus (assembly GCA_013400135.1). Taxonomy (NCBI): domain Eukaryota; kingdom Metazoa; phylum Chordata; class Aves; order Charadriiformes; family Glareolidae; genus Rhinoptilus; species Rhinoptilus africanus. Next base: position 526,708 of record VXBO01008297.1, on the reverse strand, counting down.
ATCTCTTCCAAGGAGCAATTTCTCTTTCACTGAACGAAATCAGATGCCCAATCAATAAATAAATGTCCCATAGACTATTACTGTTGAGCAAAACAAAACGCACTGAGACTCAACACGCCAAAGGCAGGCACTGGAAAAGGCAAAGAGAAAAACACTCTTCTCATCACAAAAAGCCATTTGCTGTTCCTATGCTTCAGATTTGTGTAGAGCCATGGACTCCACAGATTACTGCACTTTTAAAATTGAGATAATTACTTTTTTCCTAAGCTAATATACTCTTCTGCCACTAATTGCAGTCTAGTGAAAAAGCCACACTACATCTCCTACCACTGAGCTCTGAAAACTATGCCAGTCTGCACCAGTTTCAGCAAAAAACAAGGATTTGAGGGCCACGGTGCTAGGGAAGCTCGCTAGCAGAAGTCTTCGCTCTCAACGTGCGCGAGTCTCTCTCAAACCTCTCGACATTTTTCTCCCCGCACAGCTTCCTTCCTGAAGTGGTTTGCATTTAGGGCAGAAGAATTCAGCGCAGCAAAAAACATCAGGGAGAGACTCAAGAGCCATTAGATTTGTTATGCTCTTCAAAGGAACACAGGCACCTTTTGTAGTTCCAGACGTGCGACAACGGCACCGGCGCTGCCACTGCTCTAAGCAGGGATATAATAGAGTCCTGCCAAAAAGCGGCTGAGACGCGTAGGAGCAAGATGCCATGGAGTTTTATTAGCATAACACTGGGAGAGCACTTCACTGCCCCTGGAAAACTTTCTGCCGTGGATCCCTACCATCTGGGGGATTGAAAAACTGAATTGGAAAAAAAAAAAAAAAAAGATGCCTACATGTATAGAGCGGAATAATGAAATAACGGTTTGATGCTTCCTGACAGATGAATAATAGCAATGATATTTACAGTTCTGACACTGAAAGGAGTCTGTAATCCCAGTTTATCTATTCACGAGTGAAGCAATTCACCTCCTGTGCTCCCGTCAGCTGGAGCCAAGCGAATACAAAGATTAACCAGTTTCACTCACTGCGGCATCTGGCTGGGCCAACTTCTTCCAGTTCTGGTTTCAAACATGTTTCTCTTAACGTGAACTCAACTTATGAAGTACACCCAGGTTCTTAGAAATGTCATATATCCACCTCAGGACACAGAGGTTAACCTGAGAAGAGGGGACCTGGGCAGTTTTACGAGCAGGGGAAGGTTGCAAGGCAAGTCCACATCGCAATTCCAGGAGGAGAAGCACTGGTTGGCTTGGAAACATGGGCAGTGGGCTCAGAGGAGGACTGTTACAAAGAAGAGCCTTGAGAGGAAGACACAACGAGTGCTACTATGGCCTGAGCTGATGTTTTTCAGCTGGGGTGGCAAGGGACTCCTGCCATCGAAGGGTCGGGCAGAGACGGGCACTGGCTGGGGACTACCCTTCACTGCTCGCCCAGGAAAATAAATTCACTCCTAGTTTGCTGGGTAACAGTTGTCCAGTTCGCAAAGGAAGGGATTTTTTTCCCGTAGTAAGCAATATACTAGAAGATTATTTGTAAGTCAGGTGGATTTTTCTGGAGCAGTTCCAGCGATAAAGCAATGCAGCAGATGAAAGGAAAAAAGCTCATTATCTTACTTGAATTTTCCCTCCCTCTTCATTGACTTAACAAAGCACAGCCGGTTAGATCAGAAACTGCCCCACCTGCAGAGCATTTCTGAGCAACTAAAGTTTATACTGAAACCGAAGTAGGCATGAGGATGGAAAAATTGTGAAGCTTCTTTCTCCAGACCTTTCTGTGGTGTTTTTGGAAGATGTCACTTGGGAAAGATTTATTCTCCTGGGGAAGCTTTGTTTTCTAAGGAAGCAAAAGTTTTTTGTACTTTAGCATGCACCCAATTAACCATTGCCTGTGGCTTGCTATTTTGGCTAGCACTAGGTGTCTGGCCACACGGATCATGTTAAAACTAGTAAGTTTAATAGTTTGTTATTTACGAGTTCTCTATGCCTACATTATAAATAGGAACAACTTTTGGGATGATTTGGTTAAAAGAGCTGCAGCAGAATGGCATGCTTACAGTCCTGCAGTGCCCACACAGTATGAGGTTAGACAAGTCTTTAAATGTTATTAGCACACTTAAAAGCACACCGTTCACAGAATATGCCATTTTAGCAGTTTATAATCTGCAGCAACACACGTGATAGTGTGGGAAACGAGTCCACAGCGCAGTATGCAAAATGCCTCGCATAGGGCAGGGATCTCTTTACACCAGCACGGTTTTGGAACCAGCTGGCTGCAAGTGGGCATTGTGTTGTGTGGTGGGTCCCCTCCATTATTGATGAGTTATTCTATGTATTATGCAGTACTGTAATGAAGATGCAGTCTTTCGTCTTCCCATACTGTGTCCTCTGTGGTGCTGGGAAGTCTTGGGGCAATATTATCAAATAAAACAGTCACTGCATTGTAGAAGATGAATGCAGCCCACTGACTTCCCTCGCAGTTACACTTCAGTGCCACTGAAAGAGCGAGAGACGTTAAGACTATTTGGAAAAAGTCTAATGAAAAAATAAACTTAATATAACATGACAAAATTCTGTTTAAAAAAAATTTCTGTAGACTTTCAGTTGAAATCCAGCGCACCACAATCACAGAATCATAGAATGTAATCTAATCTTCACACAGATCCTGCACTGACAGAAACCTTGCGAATACTTGGGGCATCTAACTAGGAGAGAGAATGTATGCTATATACTGCCAGTTTATCGGCTGTTTGATGAATCAGTGCTTTATCCTCTATTTCTCCTCTTATTTTGGAGGGCTCAAAATGCTTTCCAAAGAACTTTGGCCCAGCGATACAGAAATGCAGTCATTTCTGGATGAGGATAAGAGCAGAGTGACTAAAGGAATGAAAATATATCTCAAACTCCAAAGAACTTCATCAAAGCCAACTTATGGGAAAGGGGGCTGGAGAAACACATATCAAATAATCCACAGTGGTGGAAAAGAAAAGCCAGCAGATCTGCTAATCAGAAGAAGAGGAAGGTAGGTTTAGATTAGAAATTAGGAAGAAGTTCTTCACCATGAGGGTGGTAAGACACTGGCCCAGGTTGCCCAGAGAGGGGGTGGAGGCCCCATCCCCAGAGACATTCAAGGCCAGGCTGGATGGGGCTCTGAGCAACCTGATCTAGTGAAAGATGTCCCCGCTTACCGCAGAGGGGTTGGAGTAGATGATCTTTAAAGGTCCCTTCCAACTCAACACTTTCTATGATTCTATGAGCGAGGAGCAATCCTTCTGACTGCCAAAACCTCCTCCCTGCAGAATTAAAGCTGGGTCTGTGAAGCTCTGAGAAGGAAGGGATGGGGCTGAAGTCTTCACCTCTGCGACCCACACATCTGTGTCGTGTGGTCTTTAAGCCACTTACGCTCAGAACAAGAAAATGGCTTTCTGACAAGCTTTCCTCCAACTTCTGCCCTCTTAGTCAGATAAGGCAGCTGACCTCTTTAACTATGACCAACTCTGCAACGTGGGCCTCTGCATGAGGCTTTCTGGCACGTGGCGTTTATGTTTAGAAATATGATTTTCTTGCATGGTAAGTCAACAATAGCAACCCAAGTCCCCAGGGCGAAGACATCAAAAGAAAAACAATTCACTCTGTCATAGGCAGCATTTACCAATAGGCTGCATGCATCAGACTCAATTTTTCTACAAAAGGTACCAAGTCTTTAAGCCATGGAAACCCAAGATGCCCTGAGAGCTCGTCACGCCAAGCCACAAAGCCGAGCCGCTGCCTCCTTCTGCAGCAGGGAAACATGCAGGTGCCGTCAGGCACCAGCAAGGAAGCGAGGACAGTGTCTGAAGGGAGCAAATAAGGAAGGAAAGAAATGAATCCACTCCTTTGCCTGCCTGTAGCGATGTGGGGAGCAAGAAAGGAGAGAAAATAGTCCCACTCTTTCTCTCAGGGAAGTGTAACCGGTCACTGGGAGAAGCGCTGAGTGCACAGGCTCCGTCAAGCCCTGCAGAAAGAATTACCTTTTACTTTCATCAGGGGAACCACCGCTTTTCCTATAAAATTATGCCAGGGAAGAACTTGCCCATCTTAGCTTACCAATATCCTCACCTTATATCCTGCGCCAATAACTGTGCCGTGCTGCCACAGGTCATTGCATTTGTTAAATCTAAGAGGATGTAAACCCTGAAGAACACGAACCTTGTCTGCTTACCAAACATCAAACAGCCTGCGGGCAAGATCTGTGCAAAATGTGTTTCCCGCAGTATCCCCGGGGAAGAAGGGGTGATGCTCTGTCCCCACTCAAACCTGGCTGCAGGTGACAAGGTAAACTGGTGATACTCCTTGCATCAGGTAACTTATGCCAGTAAAAGGTCTGGCTTCACAAAGTGGACACTCATGAAAGAAAAACAATTTAATGGGAAGTCATTTGTCATCCCAATAGTCTTACTAAATGGCACCATTAAAGTACCGTAAGCGAGAGACTGGTAATGAGCAAGTCAATGTTATCATTTGCTTTCATTTTGCAGGCTGGCTCAGGACCAATTCTTCAGATTTTATTGTAAAGGAGAACAGATTCAAGAGACTTATAAGGAAATCAAAGTAATTAGGCACATAAACAAGCTGGCAGGTAAACAAGTGTGATTCAGTGAGGCAACTGTCAACCTCTAAAGGAAGGATGGTACACGTGTATTATTATTTCCTTTTTAGTCTTATTTTATCTCATTTCAGATTGCTCCTTATGTGATCATTAGCAAACTTACAAAGCACAGGGCTGAGTATGTGTTCAGCTCCTGCACTGCACGGCTCGCTTTACCCCAGCCGGAGGATGCGCTCCCACCGCAGCACTGGGAATTGGGTCACGCAGAAGACGGTCAGCCTTCCCCGTGGGTGAGACCGCGCTCATCCACTGCAGAAATACCGCTAGGCAGCAAATTTAAACTAGGAGTTTTCTCCCGACTTTCGCAAACCTTGGGACTGACATCCCAAAGAAGGCTCCTGGGAAGAGTCCCTCCCCAGGGATGATCTTGGCACGCAACCCAGGTTAACACAGGCCAGATGTGGGACCTGATTCAGCCTATTTAACCACAGGCATTTAACAAAGCACTCAGTCTGGTTTTCACTCGTGCAATCAGCACAGAGAGATCAGCGCCTGCGGTGAGTGACCTCGGGTACTGTAGTCTCCTGAAGAATTGGGACAGTACAGTCATTCTCAACACTGGTTCAACACTGCATATTCACTTGAAGCGACTCATTCATTTGAAAGTCAGCATCGCCTAAAAATATTTCCAACTCCCTCAAACACGGACTGCTATCATTTTTTTTTTAAACTAATTCAGCTTAACGCACCACTCAAAATCCCACACCATTGCTTTGCGACTTAGACTAGTTATTTTCCCAAATGTTACAGCACCCTGACTCCACGTCTGCTGAAGACAGGATGCAGTCTCAGACTCTCTGCTGTAGTCTCCCATGATTAATTTTAGTCTATGCAAGTGGGTGGTAGAACGAAGGTAGAAGCAGTCATAGAAGCCAGAATCTGTATCCAACTATGGGAAGATTCGCAGTACCTAAACACAATAATGTCTCAGCAGGGAAGATATGAAACAAGTAAACATTAGAAATAGCACATCCCAAGTAGTGTGTGTAGCATATCCCCTACTGCAGAGCTAGCAGATACGTAGGGTATTCTGTACTTCAGTGTGTCACAGGGAACCTCTGCTTAACTCTCTGCTTTCAGTTAAGGATTTTATTAGTGTGTGAGCAGTTCTGTGCATAGAGATGCACTCCTTAAAGCTGTCACCCATCTGCATAAGCACATGAGCAACTTTAATACATGGGTGCATAGAAGTAATAAATACATCTTTTTTCCTAATGATTTTTCCCTATGATATAGCAAACCCTAATGCGGCACACAGGCAGCAGGCATACGCAGGCAGTGGCTGTGCCTGAAAAGATATATGGATATGTGTGTTTATGTGAATTCCTATTTGCATTAATTCATGCCCACAAAAGCTTAGGCGCTATATGAGCCTAAAAGAGCAGAGCTGAATAAACATTTTATACCTTATGTCTATTATGTACTTTTGCTCTCGACTTGCATGCTGAGATCATGACAATAACAGGGAAATTTATGATGATACAGAAGTCCTCAATATAATCTATTATCAATTTGAAGCTGACATAATTTTAAAGAGAAGTATTTATAGAAATACACTGCATAATTAAAAAAATAATTTTGATAAAAAGGAGTATTTGGGGAATTTGTTTCACAGAATCAGAGGGGTTTTTTTAAAAGAACACAAATGCTGAAATTCCCTTTAAACCAAATCTCAGTTTTTGACGAGCTCAGCTGTAAAGAATGGGACAACTGGCAATCTTTGAAACTTCTGACACTTTATGTATGAGAGAAAAGGAGTTGTTGAAGACTGAATGTTTACCAAACCATTTTCTTTTCTAGAAAAGAAAGGAGGAAACTTTTTCATCTGTGACCCAATTCACGTGTCTCTGTGTGACAACTACAAACTGTAAACACAAGCTCTTCAGCATGGGCTGGATCTTGTGTCTGTAGAACATCTAACACACTTTGGTGTGCTAAGTAAATGAATCAAGGAATACCTCCAAAAATGCAAATTATTATTTGCTGTGTATTCATAAACTTCTCAGAAATTTAATAGGCTTTTCAAGTACTCAAAAATATCTGTTGTTCTTTGCTTGGAGTAGCTAACATAACTAAGGTATTCATGTTGAGATAGTTTCTTTCATTTTAGCCTGAGAGCATTAAATTCTCATTTTGAGACTCATGTTTCCACAAGGCACGTCCCTGGAAGAACCTCAAAATCCTGCAGAAACCCCACTCCCTTTGACGGGAAGAAACAGATGGAAAAAACCCCTCTGAACTTAAAGAGCTTTTGGAAGAAAGGCAGACTCATCATAGACATTAAACAAATCACTACAGCAAGATCATAGTCAAAGTATCCAACTCTTGGGAGTCTCATCTGGTGATCTAAAAGGGTTAAGGACATATGAGCAGCCAAAGAGCTCTGTACTCTTCAGACTCACGTGTGTTTAGGGCTGGTGAGTGCTGGCCACATTTCCTCCTGAAGTCTCCTGCTGTGGCACAACTAGAGCTCCAACTTCAAGCTGAAGAAGGCAGAACTAAAAACGGCTCAGAAGTTAAGACCTTTCTTGATTTTTGATGATTTTTGCATTTGTCAGCTTAATAGGATGAATGGAAATAGAAGAAAATATATGAACTTTTATATTACAAATACACATTTTAGTAAGAGATATTTGTGGATTGAAGGTTGTCAGGAGACAATCTCGCTCTAGAGAGCTGCCGTCCATCACCAGTCAATGCTGCAGTGCAATCTGGAGGGCAGCAAGAGATGTAAACCTTGACTCACTGAGTTTTTGAAAGGAAAATAAGGCTGTGGTGTGTACTTTGCAGGAAAAAAAGACACCAGACAAAAATCGCTTTTTGCTCCCAGTCCAGGAGCTGCAGAGAGTTCATAGCTGTGTAACTGAGGGCAGCACTTCATCCAGATACCGCAGACCAGAAACTGGTTTCCATTGAGAAACCAGGACTTTATTTTGGGCCCTTGTCAAGCTCGAGCAATGACAATTTCACAGAACAGTAAACTTCACCACAAACTTCAAAGGCAGTCAATATAGTACTTAGGAACACCATCAGTCAACGTCCAGAGTACAAGCCTTTGTGTTTTACCTTATGAAGTAACCAAGACACCACACACTCCTTTTCAAAGCCAGCCCACAAGATCCAACTGTTGTAGCTGACACCCAACACGCTGGAAATACCAGCTGTAAGATCTACCTTATAAAATTTTGCTAATTTTACTCTAGCATCTGTTTATTTAAAGTTGTATTTTGCCATCTTACATGTTACACTATACATACACATACCCACCTAAATCCATGGGACTACCTGCCTGCTGTAGCATTCCCAAATAACCATTGATTTCCTATCGTGAGTGAAAAATTAGAAGGCAGGCGAATTAAACCTGAAAACATGTACCATTCATATCACTGCAAATGCTGATCTAAAGGCTGTCTACCAGAGACCAACTTTTCTTATTATAACGTGTTCTGTAACGACATACTATCCAACGCAACTGCACCAGGTGATTGACAACAAGCATTAGAAAATATCACAGATTAATAAAGGGCATACTGGCTGCTAATTTACCTCCATCTTGTGAGTTCATGATATTGAGAGCAAACAGCATTGCATTGGAGAACGTGGTAGCCTCTTCTTTGCTTGCAAAATTCAAGCCGTAGACCTGCCGCGCATCGCGCCATTGATGAAAGGTAGGTGTTGCTTGATTGTACTTCAGTCCTTTCACAATTGAGTAATTAATCACTACCTGTGATTTGAAAGAGAGGGGTGAAGGTTAAAAATAGTTCTATTTTCAGTGGGGAAAAAAAACCCCAGAGATTTGGTAAAGCTGAATTAAATTTTTAGAGGCAATTCACATGGCAGCTCCTACGTGGCTGCACGGGAAGGCAGCATGTGTGTCGATGACAGAAGACGCACATCTGGGGGTGAGATTTACAGCGGTTCAATTCAGCCTCGGGGACTCACAAGCTCGTTTTGCAAAATCTATGACCTGCTCGTGCTTTCTACAGCACCTCCGCAGGATACAGCTGTGCAGATCCTGCAGACAGATGTCAGGAGCCAGTGCCAGCAGCTGTTGCCATCTTTTGGGGGACGATCACAGGAAATTGTCAGAAAAAGTACTGCTGGCACTAACCCTGCCCTACAGCAGATAAATGTTTGACTCATCGCACCGGCTCTGCTTTTCTCCTCCCATGTGTCTGATCACCACCAGCTTCTTACGTTGGGAGAGTGTTTCTCAAGAATCAGATAGGCAATGACAAAACCAGACAATCAAATATTTCCTCTCCCACCTCCTCCCTTTGCTGTACGCACTGTAATTTCCAGGTAAGGGGTGACTGCAGCAGAAGGGTGTTTCTGTACAGTTTGATGTAATCTGATGAATACAATGCCCTGTTTACCCTTGGGCAGGGCACACAAGACACCCAATTACACAGTACACTTGGGATCTAACCAGAAACCTCCAGTGCTAAAACCATACGCTGCAGTCGCTCAAGGTGGAGAGGCAGGAGTGTCTGCTGCACTGCTAATAAATCAGAAGGACCCACGGCAGAGACAGCACCCCGAGATCCCCATCCGTGGGCTGACAACGGCACGCGGTTGTGATGCAAATTTCAGAAACAAAATGCCAACGGAAGGGATGATAATTACTCTCATAAACAGGCACAGTGCAGTTGAAAATAGAGAAGGAGCAGAAAATGGAGGCTCCCTCTTCATCAGCCCACACAGGCTGGGGGCAGAAGGGAGCCAGGGACAGAGAAACTTAAAATTAGGAGCAAGGAAAGACTGAAGTTCATTATTCAAACCGGAAATCTGGGTTTTAACACTGGAGATTGTCTGTTCAAATGGCGTTATTTTGGCTGGAGTTTTATCAAGAGCCAGAACAATCACACAATTTCTGGTCCTTGTTGAAAGCAAATCAACGGAAATCCTCCATCAAATTATTTTGCAGGGCTCATCTGTAAATTAGGTGAGCTGGACACGGGTATACAAGAGTAGGAAGAGGGACCTGGGTGCACGCTGTGTGGGATCTCACTCTCAGGGTGAGTCTTACCATCCTGGACTTGGTAAGACGGGAGCAACAACAGAAGACAAGGGGACAGAGAGCCAGGACCTACTAAAAGCTGCACACAGTATTTACTGTTACAGGTGGATCCCCCAGACCAGAAAACCTACTGATACATCTTTGGTTTGGTCTGATTGAGCAGTACTTTGGAAAGTTTTCTGTTAGTACCTACTATGGGTGTAAAAACCTCCAGCATATTTCATTATAGTAACAATATTTTTGCTAGACGGCTGACAATTCATCTCAGTTATAAAAGCAAGGGTTTACAACTAATTTCAAAGATGAATGACTCCTACCTCTGAGGTTTGTACTTTTCAGCAGATTAACAATTTAAACCGGGAGAGAAACATTAGATGAGCACCTAATACATAAAAAGCAAATTGTTTTTCACACATTCCTATTTTTGAAGGATGACACTGTCTTATTGATATAGCTAGTTAACAGCTGTCTGATAACTATACTATATTAATATGTAAAAAATATAGAAATCAGCAAAAAAGACACTACACCGGTAGATAATTACAGATATACTTTATTTCTACACTGCATATTACTTACCTCAGCCAGCACTAAGCAGTGACACAGCAAATAATCTTTGAACTCTTGGTCTAGCTTTAGGCATAAATTAACCCGATGGTTATTGAACATTAGATATCTTGTCCAAATGTTGCTCTCAAACCAATATGATTATTACGTTTCCATGTGGATGCACTGGGCAGCGATCTGACTTGCACCGCTTTTTTTGCCACATTTCTAGAGAGGGTCCTGACCTGTGATCCAAAGAGAGATGCAGTGCGACCTGTGTTTGGTACATAGGCTCCCCAGAGTTGGTCCCCTGAAAATGGGAACTGCATCACCAGCATCCTGTGCAGGAAGCCACCCACACCAACCACAACGATGGGGAAACCACGTTGCTCCTGTCACAGCAAAGCCATCAACTCACTCCTATAGCTGAGAGCTTAGACAGCCCTTTTCTCTTAAAAAATGGTGACACCACCCCCATGATACCATGGAGCACTGGGAGAGCCTGTACCAATGTTGCTCACACTCAAGAGGTCTCTGGAGCTTCGAGGGGACTCATGCCTAGATTACTAACCCAACAGGTTTAACATGCACCAATTTTTAAGTTTTCCAACCACTTCTGAGTAGCTTAACCAAGGGAAGGCACAGCTGGTATCTCCGAGGAAATGTTTAGAAAGACTGTGAGCCTCTACCAGGCTTTGCAAAGTGAGTATTTCTCACCTACCAAAAGAATCTTCTCTTTCAAAGGACACCACCACTAAAGTCCAAAGACTTTAGAGGGTGTAGTGCAGCTGTATAATGAAAGATAGAAATTGTAAAAACCTATGCCAAAAAATCACTTAATAGAAGTCAGGTAAACTGTTTGAAATTTGCTTTCTGAGAGCATTGACTCAAAGAGCTCAGAGGATCCGCTCTGTTCTGAGGGCTTGATCCCTTCAGTCAAACAAAGACAGAATTTGAATGTTGACCTTCAGTGATCATCAGGATGCTGACACACGTAATACCTTGTCTTCAAACTCAAAACAGAGTGTAAAACTGGGAAATGAAACATAAAATAGCCTGAGTTTCATTTGATCTCCTTTGGCTAATGTTTCTAGAAAGCAGAAAAAAGAAGACAGGTTCTCCTGCTGTGTTCAGAATGAGTACACACAGGTATCTGGTACAGATGGTGCTGAGACTCTGCAAGGCACATGATGATAACTAAGTGCTTCAGAGCAGCAATTAAAATAAAGAAGGTCTCCCTGTTTGGAGCACAGGGGTTTTTCTACAGATGTTTCTAAGGGATCTTTAAAGCTTCATATGTCTGTAAGATAGCATCTGCCATGCTAAGCAGACCAACAGTTCATCTTTTCATCTTCAGCTGTAGTCTATGACAGGTGAATTGGAGAAAATTCCTGGAAATCTTGAAGAAATAAGTAATGGATTTGTCCAAAACAAACAGTTCTTCCTATAACTCTTCACCCAGCATTTCTCTTAACATCTTATGTACCGATTTTTTTTTTCCAATCCCTTTTAGTATTTTCCATCCTGAAACAAAATAGTCTTGTTACTGATATAAATGTCAGTGTTGTTAAATTCTGTATTTCAAAGACCTTGGGTGGCAAGAGGTTTCACAGACCAGTTGCGCACAGTATTAATATATTGACACTTTTCAATGTTGCCATCACAATGACGTTAAAAAAAGATTTGCTTCACTTCTACCCATTACTCTCCTTCACCCTTTCATCTCAGTTTCAAGTGTAGGCTCTCTGGGGCAGGCAAGGAGTTTTGAGATCTATAAAAAGCTTGAAAACAAGAAGCCCTTCCCTTTGACTGCAGCCTGTAGGGTGCTGAGTTATAAGCCGTCAGCAGCAATGATGGTGGTGGTTGACAGGACTCACAGGACTGGGGCCAGAAGGTGTTGAGGGGCCCTCAGGACCACATCTGGGGTGCAGCCCCAACCAAGATCATGGGAGGAGCTCCCACGCAAGTATTACTGCCCATACTCTTGCTTATCGAACCAGAACAAGACATTTGCTTGCTTCTCCAGAGTATGAAATGGTTCAGAAGTTTGTTATCAGCTTGGGGTCTTGCCACGCTCCCAGTACTCAGGCTCCTCTCATGGGGAGCAGTCACGTAATCGCTAGAACAGGGAGCATACCATGCAGCAGCTAAAAACTGCTGCAGTTGATGCCAGATTCTTTATTTCTGTAAGCAGGCCCAAACCTGACCAACTTCTTGTAAGTTACGGCGGTGATACATTGGTTCTTTATTTTTCAAAAAATGTGGTTTGTTTTATAGCTCAAGAATGCTGTCCCCGTTTCAGTTTTGGCTTAGGCTCAAATGTAAAACGTCCCACCTTCCCCAAGGCCCTGTTTTTACATTGACTTCTTAGCCACATCAATACACCAAACCCTCGGGAGATATGATTCACTTTTGACTTGCACCCTCCTCCCCATCTATTTTGTTCAGCGCATGCCTTTTGGTGATGAGATCATGCTGAGCTGAAATCACTTGATGTAAAATCACCATTTTAAACCCTCAGCTGATGAGGACTCCAAAGTGGGGAGCTACTGCTGTAAAGATGGACCACTTGCATGTTTTTAGCTTTGTGAACTCCTTGCATGGCGACTGAAGCCAACAAACCTCACCTTTACAAGGGGCTAGGTTACAACAAGCCACAACACGGGTTTGCTTGCGACTGTTGGGGCTTTGAGAAAACGAAGGCTGCAAGGCAACATCAAAGCTCATGACATCAAGCGACTGCAATACTGATCTGGCCTCAGCTTCAAACCAGTTCTGGCCTCTGTGGCTACTTCAAAGCTTCAAAAGTCTATTTCTGTTTTTCTGAAGATCACCGCTCATGCCAGCGTGAGTCTACGCAAATGCGCACGTCTGTGCAGAGCAGAAAGGGGAATTCATGGACCGCTGGCCTGTAACTTAGCGCGGCTGCTGCAGGCAATCACGTGGCGAGCATCTCACCCAGACACTTCAGGAGAACAAGAGGTCGGGTGACCGCTTCCCGGTGGTGAGAACGATGCTCAGGTTCTACCACTCTAAAAACCATATCTCTTTGCGGTGAACTTTTTAGACACCGTCAGCTAAAGAAGAAGATAAATACAGATAAGGTAAAGCAGAATGAGGAGAGAGTAACACAAACTCAACATGTGCACCAAAAAAGGGCTAGGAAACAGAAAGGCAGCTAAACAAAGACAACAAAAGGAGTCTACAGAAGAAGACACAGGAATAAAAAAAAGGGGGGGATGAAAATTAAAGAGAGAAATAATTAGAAGTGTAATATAAAGCACTAGAAATTAAAAGGGAAACATTAAAGTCAGGCAGGGGTGAAGTCATGAAGATGACTCTAGCCTACACCTTGCCAAACAGTATGTAACCAAACTTAAGATTGTTCCTCCGTTGTGTTGTGTTACATATTTTAAACTAGTTTCTCAACTCCTGGAAATCTGCATAGCTTCATAAGCTTCAGTATATGCCAAATCACATGTTAGCTGAATACTGGGCCTTTCTGAAAAGGCCTTCCTGGCAAAGCAACAGCTTTTACTAAAACCTCACTTTCAGTGTGATTTAGCACAACCTGAGAGCAAGCATGAAATGGGTTGTAAAGAAAATTATTTTAACTGAAATTCATTTTTGTTCTTGTTAAATGCAAATACTTAGCAAGCATAGCAAGCTTATGACTCCATGCGAGACTCATAAAATATATTAAATTCTGAATCTTAAGACTTTGATAACATTCCTTTTAAAACCACTATGCTATGCTGTCTTGAATTTACTTTATTCATAATACTGGATTTTTGTAATCCTATTTAAGGTGAATACTTTCTTTTACACAGTTTTAAGTGACTAAAGTAACCTGCACTTTTTTGTTTGTTCGAGGAAGGATTTTTAGTCTTTGAACTCTAGAAAAAAATTTTCTTCTATGTTTTTCCTTATGAATCGAGACAATTTTTAGAGGGCATACATCCTCATCATAAGTGGGAACATTTGCAAGCAAATAGAATGTTACAGTTAATGCAAAACATGTTTAAAGGACAGAACAAGATTTGAATTTTTCATATGCCCTACTCTTTAAATTGTATACTCCGATTAAGACAGACCTCTGGTACACAGTCTCCCTTGCATACATATGTAAACTTCATGAGTTTTGCTTGTTTTACACCAGCTATTCAGACTCATCTTAGACTGCAGTCACATGAAAATAATTTACATTCACCTGCTGGCTATGTGAAATAAACAGCATGGCCTGTTCTAAATCAGTACTCGTTTCCACAACTGACTAGGAAGACACTGCATTTCATTTATTTTCCAAAATACCTTCTATTTTTGAAATGGAACTACATAAATATATTGCCTTTACTGAGAAGGATGAAAGCAGTTGCAAAAGATGTGGCAGATGTTTCAAAAGTACACTGCAAGGATCTGCAAAACGATGTGCTAAAGCCCTCACCTATTTCTGTTCTGCTCTTCCTTTTTCAAAACGACGACTGCGTATATGGACAGTGCAGCAACACCAGTAACACTTCTCGTAAGCAACTTGGCTAGCTTTCCCAGTTAGCCCAAGCATCATGACAACTGAGGGTCACCATCAGCATTTCCATGAGCAGACTGGTCAATTTAACACTTGTGGCACTAAGAGGTGGTGGTGCCCCAGCTTGGCTTGGCTTGGAGCTAGGCTTGGCTTGGCTTGGCTTGGCTTGCCCTGCCCCGTCCGTCTCGTGCTGGCGGCGGTGCTCATCACACCTTCCCTGGAGGCAACGCCGCCCTCTGAACCAACAGAAAATCAATCGCCCGCTTTCTTCTGATTCTCCTGCCATGTTGAGGGCTCGCGGCGAGCGTGGGCAGCCCAGGTTGCCACCGCCACGCCAGCCTCAGACCAACAGACAGGGGCAGTCCCCGACACTGAAATGTCTGCCCCAGGATGCAAGTGGCACGACAATACAGCACCACTACTCCCCCCAAGTACATTTTTGTAATTTAGGCTCTAAACATGACATTTGGTTATGGATGGCATGCACCACCCAGCACGAGCCAGGCAGCCGGGGACCAGTGTCCGAGGAGGGTCTGATCCCGGTTCTGATTATCTAAATCCCATGTAACTCCTTTAATACCCAAAGAGGTCCTGCGGACTTAGGCTGCCGTAAATCAGATCACAGTGTGCACCTAGGAATTTAAAATGCATTACAAGGAACTAATTACTTATCACAGCAATGTAACAATCACTCTTTATGAGATGGCAGTGCAGAATGATTTATTTCTTTTTCCTATATAGTATTAAAAATGAGCAAAAAGTGTTTAGGGGACCCCACAGCAAAACCTGCAGAACAAAGTAAGATCCATTTCACAATCAAAAACGGAGGGAGTAAAAATAACAGTAAAATCTCTCTAGCGTTACCAGAAGTTCTGTTTGCAAACAAGCAGTAATAAATTATGCTACATTCTGTGCACAAAAAAAATTACACAAAATCTGAATGGCTAAAGAGACGGGTAGGCACCTTGCAGGGAGCAGGAAATGTTGCTAGACGGCATTAAGTATAGAGCCGATGGTATCAAAACAGATCAAAGGTTAATTTACAGGAAACTCAATACAGTTACTCACTTGTTGATCTTGCAGTTTAACTCCAACTACCCTGAAGGTATTAGTGGCCGTGTTGTGGTATATGTTGATTCTGCTGAATCCCTGCTGTCCAGGTTTGATTGGCACCCATTTCTTACTGGTATCGTCGTAGACCATAACTGAAGCCCGGGCTTGGCAAATACTCTGTTCACTGCAGAGTAAAAAACAACAAAATCAGGGGAAAAAAAACAGTGAATTTGCTGGGTACTACTGAAAACATCCAACGGAAAAGAAACTAACCGAAATTATCAGCACTGCTTACAACACATGTTTTATAAGAGATCTGCTAATCCTTAGAATGCAATCTGCCCGTTAAATTAAAGCTGGCACGTATGTGTTCATAGACTTAAAAAAACTCCAGTGCGCTGCTGTTTTGAACTGATAATCTATTTTATAAAAAAATACTAGGCCCTGAAGAATAACTTGTATCGCACAAACGTTATGAAAACTGTCCAACAGTATGAATGCTCCTTTTATTTTATGTACCTGCTGGCAAGTGACGCCTTTCCCATTTGCACGAAAACTCACCAACATTTTACATCTTACTGACAAAATAAACGTGACATCCACAGATGAGTCCCACATTTAAGACTGGAAGCAAGCAGACCTTGAACCAAAAGCCACGTTAGGTAAACTGAAGAAATCAATTATGTTAATCCAGCCGACGCCTAATACCCAGACCCACTGACGCGCTTAGAAGTCCCAGAACACATGGTAGAAAACACAGAAGAACCCTTTTTCCTTCATCGTAGTAGCAAAGAAAGTGGGAAAGGGGTATCCATGGATGCCAGGGTTAAAATACACAGTCATCATTTTGTATAGCATTAATAACTATTTTTCTTCTGCAGATTCACAGAAAATCATCAGTTCTTTACCTCTGCCTTGCATATTCATGAGTAATATACAGATAGTAGACTCCTGCTAAAACACACCCTTCATGTGCAAGAAATGCCACCGGCAAATACTGTTGAGGTGACATGTCAATACGGATCAGGATTTCAATTCCCACTCTCCTGACTTGCCAGCTACCTTTCTTGTACCAGAGGAAGTACGAGTCCCTTATAAAAAAAAAAAAAAGTGAATCCTCCAAGTTTTGGAGATTTGAGGTCTTCAAATGCAACAGGGATTTTCAACAAGCAAATAGTGTATTTTAGGCCTAAATAAAACTGTTAGGATTTATGTCCTGCAAAAATCTTAAGTTCATGACCGTCCTATTAACTTTATACCTATATATATTTATATATACCTCCCATTCTTAGCCCAAGCCGTATTAAATAATTTTTGGCAATGCAATGTCAAGTGGTAATCCGCTTTGCACTCAAATCCTTTTTTTTCATCCTCTTGCATATAGTTCTTTACTTTGGTTTTGCCTCAGTACTGCCTCACCAGCACACAGACAAATAGTTCAGAAGCTCCTGGATGGTGCTAACCCGTATCCCTGAACTGCCACCGTACCAAATTCCACCACTTCGAAATCATACCAATTGCTGCACACCCAAACCCACCCAACCCCATCACTGTCATCATTCTAATGAAAGGCAGCACGTAACTGGAAGTATTAAGCGGATCTGGGTAGATTACAGCAGCACTTTTCACTATTTTCTGATTTGTGGGTCTCAAAAAGATTTCCAAGGCAGATGCATCCCTCATTTGACACAAAAGCCTACTGATGCTTAGTTTGTTCTATCAGTCACTTCGCACAGCCTCCATATAGCCCACAGATCTCCTACAGGCTGTGGGGAAGAGCCTGGAATCTCTTCACGGCGTTTAGACGGGGAGCAGTGATGCTGGCAGACATCTCCATAAAGAACAAGGTAAGAAAATTCAGAACAAAGTGGGGTTTTATTATGTAGCATGGAAACAGGTAGGCTCTGCTACTGAAGCATATGGGTAATATATTCAGATCAGCAAGTCTAAATGTTATTTTATGTATGTTCTCCAAAATTTATAAAATCATGCTCATCCACCAGTTGCTGTTGCCTTTTTATGCAAGATAACGGGAGAACAGCTGCGCCTTTGCTGATGTGCTTACCCAGCAAATACCTCTCCGTCACTTTTTTTAAGGTAAGCTCATGTCTCGTGGCAGCTTCTCCCTATCTGACAGTAGCAGCTCAGGGATTTGAGCTCACTCCAGCCTGCCTAATCCTCCAACTGGTGCAAGAGCCGCAGACTGGCAGCAGCAGCAGCATTGCCTGCATCCTCCGGACCCACTCGGGGATGCTCACTCTGCCTTGGATTCACAGATGGGGAGGAAGGGAGAGCAACGCACCAGCAAAAAGGCAAGTACACTGGATTAGCTTTGCCATGTGGAAATGGAATGGCTAAAAATAATCCCCGGTGCAGCCCCTTGGCTAGATGGTGCTCTCCTGCCTGTGCTACCTGGTGTCTCATGCCACCTCCAGCTCTAGAGATGGGGGGAGCATCAGCTGCCCAGGGCCACAGCAACCCCCTGCCCAGTGGGCTCCCAGAAAACACAGTCCCTGGGAGGGTCGCTCTCAGCCAGCAGGACACCGGCTCCTTCTCCTCAAGCCTTGCCAGTCGCTATAAGCCTTGCTGGTTGCTACGAACCTTACTGCGCTGAAGTAAGCAAGAGCACACCCCTGTTTTCATCAGAGCAAGTCCGGGACCCAAAGTTGCCTCCATTTCTGATGAATTTTGGAACCCACAGTTGCCATGGGCTCCTTAATTACTCAGAATTAATTAAATTATCCTTACTTACAACAAGGAGAACACGCCTAACCATACAGACATGAGGGCCTTACCGTGGCCTTATTCGTAATGCCTTATCCAGATTCCAGTGGATACAGCAACTTTGCCTTCAGACTTTGCTGCCGCTGAAAACTGCAGCGAAGACCCCCTCTACAACCCCGCGACTGAAATAGGCTGTAGGCCTCAGGAGCTATATTTAACGCATGACAATCAATTGTTACTGTAACACAAAGCAACACATCAAGCTCAATCCCTGCTCTCCCAGCAGTCAATGGAAGTTTTTCCTCATTCATTTAAATGGAAACAGGATTAAGCCTGTTATCTGGCCTCCAGTGAAATAACAGAAAGGAACATAAAACAAGCGCAGCACAAGGGGAATCCTTTCCTACAAAGCACTTCATCAATCTTTCAAAACCTAAAATGCCCCCAGGGACCCATTGCTAGCTTGCTGTCTCACCCTAAATGGAGGTGTAACTCTTCATGCCTGAAGACTCTTTACTCGTCCGACCCACAAAAAGTACAACTCTCTCACTGTCATTTTAAGGGGCTTCCCTAAAAACAGTCCAGAGAATGTTCCTCTTATAAAGGTCAGTGAGAACCTCTTTATCATCCTCTTTGGAGCCCGTAATTTTAAATGTAAATCAAGCAACATGGGTTTCACGAAGCTCCAGCAAAATTTTCTGTTATTTTTGGGATCATACAGCATTGATACTTAAGTCGACTACACATAACAGGTAATAAATATGGGGATTAGTCACACTACTGTGCAGTCACATTCCTTCTCCATGAGAAGAGTCTGGCAGATACCAGTATTTATACACAAAGTCATGAGTGTAGTTTCTAGAACTTGCCTTATTTTCCTACGAATACACAAAACTTACTGAAAACTAGTTATGTGATGGAGAAGATTCATGAAGTTTCAGATACCTTTCCAAATATTACTAATTCCCCTATTGATTGTTCATGTAACATTAACATGCCAGTTGTCAGCTTCCACTGGGTTTCTACCATAGGCAATTACTTGCAAAAAAAGATAAGATTGCATCATGGAGGGGTCTTAATTACAACATTGTTCACGTTTGTGTATAACGTCTACTCCAATGTCCTGCAGTATGCTCTAGGGGAGATTTGAGACATCTTATGTATATGTGGAGGGGAAGGGGTTCTTCCTAGGGACCCCTTTACACCCAAATGCTAATATCCACCCCTATCTATTCTGAAAGTGTTTTCTTCTCGGTGTTTTACATCTTAGGGATGGCAAACCTCTGCACTAGGACCACTTGCTTGCCTGAAGTTAAAGCAAATCTGCTTAACTTCATATCCGACAGAAGCAGACTGCTCTGGGAAATCCTTTGTTCACAGCTGGTACCTAAAATCCGGCTTTCGTCATTGAGATTTAGAGAATATTGCTTCAATATTACAAAACTATAAATTAATATATATATGTATGTTTGCAGACAATATTGTTTGCTTCTTTTTGTGTAACCCATTTTGACCCCCTGTCTTCCATCTCTTTGTTTAAGATTCACCTTCGAAAATTAGCAGGTTAGCTAATTTGGAGTTAAACCTTCTCGAGAGGGTCAACTTTGACCCTTCTTGCCCAGCCCAGCCCCGGTGAGAGTGGGCAGCTGAGCACAGCGCCTGGGCTGTGTGGCATCCTCGGGCTGGCCACACAGATTTGCTGCATCCTCCTTGCTTTGCTAACTATGTTGTCACCATCACTTCCAGCCCCAAATGAGTCATATCAATCTTAAAGGTACCATTAAAGGCACATAGACTACTAAATTTGGGGAGAGCAGTTAGGGGTAGCAATGCAGCTGCACTTTGAGATAGGGCTGCAATGAAGGTGGCTTCATCCGGAAATGTCTCTCCTCTTCCATTTGTGTAGAACTCAAAACATGCAGTCCTTTCTTCCTGTCTTTTAGTAAATTTATGATTACCAAGGTCTCATAGCCAAAAGTGGGCCACAAACAATTAGGCAAAAGATAACACAGGGAGTCTTAGGGAAAATTCCTGTACTTTTTGTGAATTAATGCATGAGACTTAATGGGGCTGCTTGCCATTACCTGGCTGACTGCAAGTAATTAAACAGGAGGAGGAAACGTAAGGGGAAATGAAATGACAGAAATGACTGTAGAGGTTGGGAGTGGGAGAGCCATGGACTGGGTAAAAGTCCCCCTGCTTCACTCTGCCTAGCCCAGTGCATTATCCAAATATACAAGCAAAAAGCTCAGGACCAAACCACAAAAGACCCAGTACAGAGAATAAACAGAAATAAAGGGGGTACATCATAATGTTTGGAGTCATGTTTTCATTAGAGAGGCTCTGAAGGGTCTCCAAGGCTTTCCTCTCCTGTCCCAGACTGAGGAAAAGATGAGAGGCCAAGCTGCCCTGCTCCTTCATTGACCTGTTTTCTCTACTTACAAGGTATCTCCTTATGAATAAAACTTTTGCAGCGCGTGGTACTGAGTCGCTGAGCCCATCTCTGAGCAGCAATCCCATGCAGAGCCTGCCATGGTGAAGGGGTGTCCCAGCCTGACCCTGGACCCCCCGTCCAGCACCAGCCCACCCTGAGGTCACCTCTCCAGGGGTAATGGGAGAGATTTAAAATACTTTCTCCTAAAGCCAGGGCAATTCAGTACAGCTTTTGGAGGGTCACCAAATCATGCTTGCAAAATGTGTAACAAATGAGCACAACTAACTAACATCAGAGTTAAACACCTAATCCTGTGGGCTCTACTCCAGCATGCCAGCTGGACCAGGAGACGTCCACTGTCCTTTATATTCACAGACACAGCAGTTTCCTTGGGGCAGACACTCACTTTGCATAAACTGTGAAAGCTCCCCTGATAGAAATCAAGCTATCGTGCTCTAAACCTATTATTTATCTACCTTGTTTCAAGCTGCTTGTGATCTCTTGCCTTCAAATGAGCTGTCTTCTGATATTCTTAGGAAATGCAAACAGCTACTTTTAAAAACATTTACCTTATTTTTTTATTTCAATTTCCCATCCATTCCTGCCTCTTTCAATGATATTTTATTTAAAATTATTTTTGAGTGATCTAACCGTCCTTATTGATGCCAGAAATTGTTAGTACTACTTTCCCCCAGGCTCGTTCTCCTTGGGAACAAAACCCTCAGCACACAGAACGTGTGAGATAACTCACAAGACATTTAACACATCTCACTCTGCTTGTCCACTGAGTCTGCCTACGAAAAGTCACAGTTGTGTGGTTAAACCTGACACGCAAGAAATAGATGCTGATGCTGATTTAAGAAGCTGACAGAATTCTCTCAATGTCAGCTCAAAAAGCTAACGTAAATACAAAATCCTGTCTATGGAGACGTGTGGTTTGTGAGGTACATATCTGTGTTAACCTCAAAATTAGTAAGCTACAAGTCATGTTCCTGCAGTGTTTAAAGCGCACTGCAAACTTAAACGGATTAATTTGCTAAACAGTTTAATTGGCTTCACTACTACAAATATACTAACAACTGGGATGCAGGGAAAGTGTTTCAGTAGTAATCTTTATGGAAACAGGCGGACATTTTTCTCAGACAACTGGATTCACAGAAAAAAAAAACCTAGGAGACCCTCTGACCACAAGTCAGTCAGGTTGTCCAGGTTCATGTGCACCGTATCTGACATCCCAGCTCAGTACAGATGAAACCTGCCCTAGCGCCAAGGCTCTCCAGCCTTCCCACCAGAGATGCACTGCCAGCTTTGCTCGTGACCCCATTCCTCAATGGGAGACTCATTTCTCCAACAAAACGTCAGTCGTGCTTGTGACTCCTTTTGGGACCTCTTTTTTCAAAGTTTACTTCCCTCTGCAACCAAACCCTCAGGACAGTCGGTGTCAGCATCATTCACCCTACCTCCACCCCAGGTAGTTAAGTTCACTGAAGAACTTATTTCTGACTCCTGGTTGCCCGCGTGGGCAGAGACCTCCACAACAGTGCAGCCCTTGCCCCCAAGTCAGCCTGAACTGAAGCTCAGTTCCTGGCGGAGCTGCTATTTTTTGGTCTCCTGCTCAGCTCACATGTGGACATCAAAGACCTGCCTTTAGTGCTGGGCTTTGGCTGCATCGCCAGCGGGAGATGAACCTTTTGCACTGAGCATCTGCTGCAGGTACCTGGCCATCACCTTTCTCCACCGTTAAAGTTCAGCATTTAAAAAGCTCATATCAAATAATTAGAAGAAAATAGTGCAAGTACAAAGCTTCCTTCACAAACAGCCCTCAAAAAGACTGATGCTGGTAAATAAAGAGTCATGACACACCTGCAAGATAAATACGTATTTTACAGAGGAGGAAATGGAAATACTGGTACCTACAGCATTAACGTGAATAACATGAACACCAGTTCACCTGCACAAGGAAGAGTATTTAAGAGCTATTCTACTTGTTGCTAGCAGTGAGACATTGATTTTGACTTCTCCCTTATTACACCGGTATACCCAGCACAAATTGCCATGTCCAGCATCTGCTGCAGACATCCATGGGAGACACTTCAGCTGTAAACCAGAAAAGAGGCAGCTTATGAGGCACCCCAATCTCACACTAAGCCAGGACTTTGGGAGACGAGTTGCTAAATCTGGGAACATGCACGCAATGCTGGCATGACCAGAGAAGCTTGCATAACCTTCTGTCACCCCTCAGTGCTCTTGAGCGTGGGAGAAGTGAGTAGAAACACATAAAAAAAAAAAAATAAAGTATGCAAAACAATAATGCAGCAGAAGAGATGTTCCACCTGGGGCCTGACTGTCAGTCCAGAACAGCTCAGTCCTCAGCATCGCCAGCAAAAGTCCGCGGAGAGCCCTGACCTCTCGGTGTCCACCGCGGCATTTAAATAGCACATCTGCCAATCAGGGGAGATTTAGGGCCAGCGGAGCGGCCGCAGATTGATGCCCTTGTAAGCCGTCGCATCTGCTGAGTTTATATTGCTGAGGTTTTGAAACTAGGCGATGGAGTTCATTTTAACCCGTCACTTCTCCGGTATGTTTTGCAACCTGAAGCGTAAGAATGTAAATGATTCTAAGGGGAACTCCAGTCATCAGTATCTCAGCTCAACATCTTAAAAAAAAATAATGCTTTAAGAGAACTGCTTTGCAAAAGGCACTCCATAGGGGAAGTCCAGCGATTCATAGAAGTGCCATCACTGCCAGGCTCCCAGAGCCATACTGGGCACTGGGAAGCTTTCCCTTCAACTTCCACCTGCTCCGACATGGTAGGGTCATTGCTGTCTCCTGATGGAGAAACTCCACTACCTCATTAACGCTTTGATTCACGCAACATTTCTTTCTGCAGTCAAGCGTGGTTCACTTTCAGATTTTGCATACCACCTTGAAGATACACTTTGGCAGTTCCCAAAAATAAATAACAAGTAAATGTTCAGAAGTTCCTAAAAATAAGTCAAGTAAATGGCCTGGGGAAGCACTATGAACCCAATTACTCAAAAAACAGTAAAAAAGCAACTGGACTAGATCAGGTTGCTATTAATATAAACTACTTCCCTTCCCTTAAATTACAGAAATAAAAAAAAAGAAGTAACTACCCTTGTAAAACACACACTATGCAAAACTCAAAACTGAACTGTCAAGTGAAAATACATGACTGAGGGCTCTCACTCGTGGGCCAGCCATATCCACATTTCAGGAGAACAGTACCTTAAACAAAGGCTTTGAAAGATCATAATCATAACTAATAATCAGGAGAGGCAGACTCATAAGTGAATACAGGAAATCAACACAAAGGTCTTTCATTAAAGCTGGTGCTGCTTCGCCTTGGTTTCCCTTCAGTCCCAGAAGAAATGCAAATAAACTTGTGACAATTCCCCTGGAGCCGACGGAGGCAGACCAGGAATGAAGGAGGCTCCCTCCGTCAAGTCAGCCTTTCCCTCACTGCCAGGGGACGCGTATTAATGTCGCATCGCCATAAAATCTTAATTACCATTTCACACAATTGTAAACTATCCTGCGAGGCTAATAACCAAACCCACTGCCCTTACGACAATACACGCTCTCCTTCCCATCCTGTCACGTTAACCCTGGTCAACAAATTCCCTGCCATCCTGCGCCGTCCCCGGATACTTACGTGCCTGCCATGGAGGAAGCCCTGGCCAGGTAAGCCGGCAGGAGGACACGCTTCAGTCCGGCAGGTGTGCTTCCAACCCAAAGAGGCTGTTTCACCTGGCTGCGGAGCAGAAGACAAATTTGGCAGGGAGACAAGCCAGGAGCCTACATGACGGCTCGTAACCCAAACAGGAAAGGGAAGCGCCCTTGAGAGAGCAGAAGGGCAGGAAGCAACACTTACTGGTTACGGCAGGGGCGGGGAAGGGACTTTAGAGAAGAAATGTATTCCTTCTTTCAGCTGATTTACCGAACGAAAGTCCAAACAATATAGATTAAGATTAGATGCGCCGCCTTTGCCTCATTGGTGGCACGGGTATTAAAAACTTTTTGCTTATTTTCTCAAGGCACAGTTTCACTGTCCCAAGCAAAAGCAAAAGCAAACAAACCTCAGACCCAGAAAAAAAATCGCTATTACTCATTTATGGCATGGGTGTTTGCACGGTGCCAAACCAAACCCAGAGGCCTCCTTGGTACCGAGGGCCCCCGTCCCACCTCACCGCCAACCTGGCATTGCCTGACGGCTGGAGGGGGGACCAGTCCTAGCCCAAAACTTCAATTAGCCCGGCACAGAGCCCAGGGGACTGCAGGCTCCCTTATATCTCCCACACTAGCGTGGCCTTTGGGCGGGAGCTTGCGGGAGCAGCCACAGCCAAAGCTTTCTTCTGTCCGCTCTCCAACCCTGTTGTCCTACTTGGGGCATCACCATAAGTACACGGACAAAGAAAACACATCTTCACGGAAGGAGGCAATCAATCAAGGACATGAACCTGTTGGAGGGGGTCCGGAGGAGGGCCATGAAGATGATGGGGCACTGCTGCTGTGAGCACAGCCTAAGAGAGCTGGGGTTGTTCATCCTGGAGAAGAAAAGGCTCCAAGGAGATCCTATTGCAGCCTGCAGGTGTCTGAAGGGGGCCCACAGGACAGNCCAAACCATTCTGTGACTCTATGGGAGAAATCTCCAACATTTAAAAAACAAGACAAAAATTTACTCCAAGGGGTATGTAAGCACTGCGCGCCCTCCCTCCATCACCAGCAGCTGGGAACCCCCCCTCATTTGGCTCAACAACAGGCAGCCCCCAGCCAGCTGGGACCTGGAGACAGCAGCGCTGAGCCTTTGCCACCTCTCCCCTGCCTGCCCCGCGCTAAGCCTCCCACAGACAGCACGCGGGGCTTGGCTTGGAGCAACCACTGCGGAGATCGCGGCCGCAAGGAGGAGGACACCTTCCCTCACGGCTTCTGCTGTAGAAGACACCCCACCTGCTATCGCACTTCAGACAGTTAGCTCTGTGTACCAACCCATCCCTTTTTTTTAATCGGAATGCCTTGCAAAACTAAGCCTCCTTGCCCGTCCTGTGCCCGAAGGAGACCCCTAAGAGACTATAAGCCTTTGTTTCCATCCTGCCACGAGCCGCCTACATACGTGTATGCAGGCGTCCATGTTCCTGTTAACAAGGAGATTGGCTTCCACCTCCCTTGCTGTCTCTG
Source organism: Rhinoptilus africanus (assembly GCA_013400135.1). NCBI lineage: Eukaryota > Metazoa > Chordata > Aves > Charadriiformes > Glareolidae > Rhinoptilus > Rhinoptilus africanus. The sequence goes on along the minus strand of VXBO01008297.1, from coordinate 500,563 downwards.
CAGGCTCTTGTTTGCCTGCTCGGCCACTCCGTTAATTTGGCAATGCCACTTGGTCACAGCAGCAAGACGGCCTATCAACACCAATTAAAACTTTGCAAATTTAGGAATAATAATTAAAAATGCTGCGGTAAAAAGAAACGATCAGAGGTCCTGGAGAGCAGAACAGACAATTAAAACTTTAGTGCTACCTTCCCTGGGGTAAAAAAACTCCAGCGGTTTTGGTGGGCTCCCTCTTAGAGGGGACAGGCCCTCAAGACAGATCATCCTTCTTTTCTCCCCATTCCTTGGTTTGACAAACTTGTACAGGTGGATGTAAACACCCTGCAGACACTGTCTAGTCTTCACCTCAGGGCATGGGAGCGTCATGGAGTGAGCAGATTAAAAGCAGAGGGAGAATTAGTGCCAGGAAAACACAACAGGGAGAACTGGATGGACCCTACCATGTTCTGGTTGCTAGTAGAGAAAGCTGAGGTTTTCTTCCCGTTTTCACTTGAAATTATCTTTGGGGGTTTTTGCCAGCATGTTCACAAGTTCTCTTAACGTGTCTAAATATGTCACCCATTATCTGCGATTACACAGACACGGACAGTGCAATTACAAAATGCAAACAACTGCAGAATAAACCCACTGGATAGTCAGAGATCCCAGCTGCCTCTCCCTGGCTCAGGCCATCATGAGCACTCCCTGCCTGACGACTTCACATCCTTAATGTCACTTTTTAACACACGCGGATTAAGGAAAATACCTCTCCCATGGCATTACTTGAGCCACCCCAGGCGTGATCCCAGGAAGGCAGTGCAGGATCAGCCCGTGGAGGGGGAAGGAGGGTTTGCACCCACTTGTGTGTCACTGCAGCGTTTTGCTGAGCCTCTTTGTGCCCACCTGGGCATTACACAAACCAGGAACGGACGTGTTACCTAATCTGAACCCAGTTCCCTAAAGTGCAATGCAAATGAAGTACCTCCCTCCTGTAAACCATTGCACAAAATCTTTCTCAACTCCTTTGATCGGTTTTGCTCATCTGCCCGAACTGGACCGGGAGCAGCCACGGTGCTCAAGCAACCTCCCAAAGCACACCACAAATGGTGGAGCTGCTCTGCTCTTGAATACCTGCTGGAACCACAGCAGGGACCCATGATTTTACCACGGTGGAAGAACATAGCATCCCATGCGCATGGGTGCTCTCTGGGAGTCAGCACTGGAGGCTCCAAAGTCTGCACTAATGAGAGCAAAACTTGCAGAGCCCTGAGGAGACCAGTCCTCAGGAGTCCTTGCAGTGGTTTCAGAGTGCAACATACATGTGAATAACCTTAGATCCTCATTTAATAGAGCAAGAAGAGAGAAGTGTAAGAAATAGGTTGAATTGGGCAAGCCTTATTAGCTACATCAACACTTCAGCGCAGTTTCTGGTGGGGAGCGAGGGCTACCAACGCTGCTCTACCTGAGCAGAGCAGAGCGCTTTTCACATTCACTGGTTTTCCTGACATAAAAGATTGCTTTCATGATCCAGCTGAAAGACCTGCAGAAACTATTGGTGAAATGGCACCTAGGAAAAACATGGGTGCCAAAATCTGGTCGATCTCACGGTTGCTAGTGCATCTGTTCAGCTGCCGCTTCTGAGTCCTCTGCAGTAAATCCCTGTGTGACTGAAGGGTTTCGGTTTTCAATCAACGGGGGAAGTTTAAAACCCAATAAGAAATAAAGCTTTCACTGACATTTAAGCAAAGCTTTCTCGGTTGCATTTTTTCTTATGTCTTTTTTTTTTTTTTCTGTTTAATGAAACATTTTATTAAGTATCACTTTTCTGGGATTTCAATTTGGCTGCACTTTCCTGATACTCCACCTTCCTGCTTTGAGATCCGGGTGGATTTTGGGCACTACCTTGTTTCATACAAAACGCCTTGCTTTTCATTCATTTAAAACTTGACTTTATTTGGATTCAAGTGGCAGTTCCTGTGTATAGCTCATACACTGCCTGGACTATTAGTGTAGAGCTTGTCGGTGTAAACAGAACTTTAGGCCATGTTTTAGAAAAGCATGCTATAACGTGAAAAATGCATCTCCAAATAACTATGGACTCACATCAGTAATTGCCCAGATCAGCCACACTGGCTCTACTGCTCTAGGCAGAGGGATGCAAGAAGATGGACTAAGGAAATATCTGAGCAGCCTTGTTATTGATCTGATTTCATGAGATAGAGATAGATACGGCCTGAGATAGATATGGTCACTGATTTAGGGGGAAGGAGGCAGCAATTAGCTGTCAGACTAGTACTCCTGATAAAGCAAGCAGATACAATTCTCCTTACACACACATATCAGCTACAATAATATCAGCTAGAATAATCCGGTTTTAGAGATTTGGTTCTCTTGACCCCAACCACCTTCGAGCAGATCTGAAAACTCTCAGCCTCCCCCCACTGCACTCCTGTCTGCGCTGCCCCAAGCACAGCAACGAGCAGGTCACCAGTGACAATGTCACCCCCGGAAACAGTGACAGCGAGCGGGACAAAGCCCAGCGCTGCCTCTCGGTGCGCCCGTCATAAGCCAAATTAATTTCGTTAATCGCTACAGCATACATTCCAGCAGAAGTGCCTCTAATCACCCCTTCGCATTGCTAAAATGCCTCCCTGGCCCTGGACTAGAAAGGGAGCACTTAGGAGGAAACAGCACCCCGGGACAAATCTCAAATAAGACCCAGTAGCTGGTTTCTATCCGGTCCTCACAAAGGACCATATGCTGGATAAACAGATTATTCCAGTCATGTGTTGAGATCTGTGTGAGAAGATCAGGATTCCTGAACCCAGAAGCCAGGCTTTACTTGCAATTATGTGAATAGTCCCCCAGGTTTCCGAGCAGCACGTCCGTGGGCCACATAGTAGGCTTTCATGTTCCAAAGACATCCAAGTACTGTATTCGCTTTCTTTTGGAGGGTTTCATTCCCAGACAAAATATGGTTTGCATGACACAATAATGTTATATATTTTCAACCCTTAGAGCTACAGACTCAATGCAGAAAGGTGAGCGTCTCAGCCTCAAAATGACTCATCTCCAAATCCAAAACCCAGTTAATTTTTAAGAATGAAATTAAGATGCATTGTAGAATGTGTGGTGTATACTCTAAAAAAAGTATTACAATCACAATACAAAACCAAAACTGTAATCAAAACTGTAAACGTCAAAGAGCTATTTGAAGGCAGAGATGATTACAAGATTTTTTCCTTAATAAGCATATATTTCACACCTTCCAAATAACTTTTTATGCATGTGTATCTGTTGCTTTCAGTTCAGCGTTAACCCACAAAGGCATCTTATTATACTGCACAAAATTCAAAATTTGCATATGGCAATGTCTTTTGTTTAATAACCTTATGATTAAGAAATCTGAAACTTCACACTGAAACTGTATACCCACATTTCATAAACTACAAGAAAATCGTATGAATGCATTCAAAAATGCTATATAACAGCATATAAAATATGCAGTTAGACATTCAGATGAGCAAAACTAATTTCACAGCTGTTAATAGTCTTTGAATGTAAGACATTTCCTCATACACTGAGATTTGCAACTGCTAAACATGCTGATAAGACAAAAGAATGCCTTGTCCTCAGAAAGATTAACCCTATATATGTATATGCTGTTGCTCTCAAATCTTCTTTTCATGGTCTACACTCATTTTAAAAGAGCAGGAGAGATACTGGAGTATAATATTTAATATTTCAAGAATTAAAAATGTGCATTGCGGCAAGGAGCTGACTGACACTTTGGCAGCACAACAATTGCCCTGCACTAAGCATATTTTACAAATGAGAGTCTTCTCAAAGCTGTTCATTTAGGATGCAATCCCATCACTCCTGAGGTCCAAGGAAGTTTTGCCATCTTGGTATAGATCCGTTTAAGTAGGGATAGATAGGTATATGGCAGAAAAAAAAAAAAAATAACCCAAATCTTTTAAAAGACCTGAGCTATGCAAGATTTCAGGAGCCCTATTTTTCCCTTCTGGGAATCCCCCAACTCTCTCATTCATGCAGTGCCCTTTTCTAAAACAATTCCATCTCAGCCCCTCACTCCGCAGAGGGAACGGTCAGGACTCACCTGCTCTCAAGGGGACTGTCTGTTCCGGCCGACGCAAACAGCTTAGGTATTGCATTGAGGGAATAACTGTACTGTAAAGAATTAACTCTCTGGCTGCCTTCAATTTTCCTCTCTATAAACTGTGATGAGCAACGGGCAGCGAGCCCAGACCCCACGTTAAGCAGCATGGAACAAGTTATAGACCATATGGAGAGAAATAAACTGCCACTTCATACACAGGATATTTATAATGCTTTTTTTTTTTTTTTGCTTGAGTCAGCTAATTGCACATCCGCAAATCAGCACATTTGTAACAAATGGAGCATTATGATGTCACGGGAAATTTATTTAATATGATCAAAGTTTGCCGGAAAAAGTTCCCCTGAAAATATGAAAGTACTTAAGAGTCCTGAGTGCTTGGGACATTTTACAGTCCTTATTAAACAAACATTTCCACGTTGTTTCATGGCAGCCAGTGGTGCAAAGGACCATTTCTTTTAAGCCTCCGTGTCAGCAGTCTCACTGCAGACACCAGCACGAGCATCTCCCCGCCGCAGGCAGAAGGCACCTCCTCAAACCAGGCACACCACCCAAACCTGCTCCAGCAGCAGGTCAAGAGCAGCTACTGCTCCCAGCAGTACCCTCAGATGAGTCTTAGCATCTCCTGTCTCGTCCAGAGGCTCAAAATTAAAGACTATAGACCGTTACGAACCATCTTCTGTATGGCAGATTTAAAGAGGTGTACTTAGCTTTTCCATACAACTTTTTTTATGTTAAAGCAAATCAATGACCTTGACCTACAGAGCCATTAGCAATGATCTGAGTGTCAACATAAACTTACTTGTGGTATCAGCTGAAAAACATTCTCCCATTTATGTTACCAAGCATACGCTCTCCTCCAACATTGCTCCGCAGCAGACGTGTTTCCACTTTCAGCTGGCATTTTTCCTTAGACTTTTGTAAACAGATTATCACAAGCGTTCTCAGGAGCTGTAGGCAGTGGACATTTGAACAGCACACATGACTTTTTGTAGCTCCTAATTTATGAGGAGGTCATATAAGTTTCTGGGTTTGGGATTTGAAACAAGAAATACCAACTTTACCATAGTGTCAAAGACAGACTTGGAGCTTCTCGCTCAAAACTTGCACTTGCTCATTTCTAGTACTAACCTTTGATATTTAATGCTATCCACCGCTAAGTAATGTAATCAAACATCATGTTTTACTGATCAGGTAAGATACTTGCATCACGAGACACCTCTGTAGCATGTTGTGGCCACCATAACCCAGTGGAAGTGGTTTTAGAGGCACGTGGGTGGGTGAGGTACAGCCTTGCAGGTGGGAAGATAAGGAGAGGTTTCCTAATGCAAGGGATGTTGGAGCGAAGAGAAGGCATGTAAGAGCTGCTTAAGAGACCGTAGCAGAAGCATCTGACAAAAAATTATCAGAAATGACATTGAACTGTATTTTTATTACTTGCAGCTCTCTAAAGGCACGTGCCTGCCTGATGTTCAGGTTGCCAGACTGAGAACATTTGATATTCACTGGGAGAGCACTTTTCAAGGCAGCAGCACCATCCTGTAAAAGTCAGGGCCCAAAGCAGAATAGTGAAGTGAAGGCTGCGCTGTGGTGATCTTCACTGCGTAGGGAAGAAAGATGCGCAAGGATGGCATTTGTTGAGGTTATAGACATCAAGATGAAGAATGCCTGGCCTTGTTTCTACGCTTGTTTCTGATACTTGTGCTTCTTGCAATAGGACAAATTATAGTTGGCTTACAGACACAAGGGAACTTCAACTTGCAGCAGGATCCCTGGAGATGGAATGGGTACGGTCAGCAGTTTGTCATGTCAACTCACCACATCTTTCACTACCATCATCAGCTCTTCCAATAAACCCTTATTGCTGAGCTGGTTTTGCATGACTCAATACCAGCTCCATCCTTGCTGAAGTTGGTGGAAAACCTCCCAGTTTCAGCTGCAGCTGAAACTTTTCTTTTACATCATCTGTGTCTTTGGTCAGGCAGTATAACGAGGTACATGACACCAGGCCATTGGAACCTCATCTTAAATCTATTGTCTGCACTGATGGTGATGGGCAATGGATGTGGCCTCCATGTTTCCAGATATGCTTCAGCTAGGAAGAAAAACAAATTACGCCTAGGCACAAATGACAGTCTGTACAACTGATACATAGTACATAATTAGACTAAATATCTTAATTCTGATAAAAAGTAAATGTGGCAGGCCTGGTCATTTGTACCTTTCCATCACAGAAGTACAGCCCTCTTCAAGGTGGGCATAAAACAGCACAAAATGTAAATAAAGTATACTCAAAATCCATATAATATGCTGTAATCTGTAGGTGGTTGGGTTTTCCCCCCCTAAATTTCACAAGAATTATTTTCAGATTATTTTAGTAAAAATAAACATAAGGAGAGCTAGTGAATGCAGCTGTGCAGTAAGCAAATCCTTTGTCCAAAGCTACTGACAATACTTAACAAAACAAAAATTATCCTGGCAGCCCTTTCTTTTCCTCCTCTTCCCTTCTTCCATTATTTCTTGGCAAAGATTTGTCCCCATTGCCTGGCAGACAGAAATATTTGATGAGTGCCAAAACTGAAACAGGATCCCTGCGCACATTTGTGCACCAGACTTGCTTGCGTGCAATGTTTGGAATTTTGCAAGATGACTATGTATTTTTCTAAATCAAAGCTGCACGTTGCTTGCAATGCACAAGACAGCACAGAGGAAAGGAAAGGCTGTTTTGAATAACAGCATGAGTATTCTTGCTTTCCTGTGATTTGTACTCTTTTTTCCCTAATAACCTTCCTTACCTCTTCTAAAATGATGTTCTTGACTCTGATATGTGCCCTGTGACATTCCCATCACGCAGAGACACCACACAGCCCCACTTCTCAGGAGTTCGGTGTCTACTAAATGGGCAGCTACACAACACGTGCGTGTTGGGCAGCGAGCGGCTGGCCCACCAGACCATGCACTGCCTTGATTTCAGGAAGGGCTCCAGTTTCAATCACTCTCCTCTCCCATCCACTTGCTGAGTCTCACAAACCAGTGACTTTTACTCCTCTGCCAAACGAGGCTGACACTTCTGAGTCTGCTGGGCAGCTACTGGGAAGGCGGTAGAGAGAAGGAAAAGGATGGGGCAGACAGAGCAACTGCATAAGCCTTATTTCCTTAGGAAAGCAAACTAAAGAGAGGCTGGTAGTGACAGCATCCCAAAGAATCGCTGTTTACCTCCACCAGTGCCCTCACCAGCTCCTCCATCTGCAGCCATCGACTGCCAAAGCCTCCACAGTGGCATGCACAGCCCCTTCGAAAGTCAGCTTCAGGGTATTGCCAAACACAGCATCATTTCACCACCGCTGTTTCTATGCAATAGTATCCGGACCAAACTTCTACCAAAAGCACTTCAGGCAGTATATTTCGGCATTTTGTCTACACGTAGCTGGTCATTGATTTCATTAAACCTTACAAAAGCAATCCCCTGTAACAACAAAACCTGAAGGTGTGAAAAGGCTGGAAAGTAATCATAAAGGATGCACTGGGATGAGCATGAAGAATGATCAACATCAATCTCATAGGTCATGTCACAGGTTTGGGAGTTGCCATGAAACACTTGTGTCCATAACATGGAGAAGACATCCCTATGGTTTGTGTCAATTTTCACAAGCCAGAGTTGACAAAAATTCTCCCACGGTTCTTACAGATGAGCTGAAAAGTCACTGGAACAACGAACTACAAACTTTTCTGACAGCACAACCCTATCAGTATAAAACTTTATGCATCCCAACATATATTAATTTATAAATTATACAAATGTACCACTGAAGTTCTAAAACCTTCTTCCCGTATCCCAGTGGATTGTCTCATGGATACCTCACTTTAGAGGCTGTTGCATGAGAAGGTGACAAATAATATAGAACCTTCATCTCAGGCCCCAGAGGAAGCAGGTCTAGCAAAATCTCAAGGTTTTGTGAAGGAGCATCCTTTATTTCTGCTGTGCCACACTGTCCAGCAGAGTGAGATGTATCATGACTGGAAAATTACGGAGGAAAAAAGGTAAAATCAAAAATTTAAGGCAAAGCAATTTTCAGTAAAATTTCCGAAACTGTATACTGGAAATTTAAAGTCCTTCTGCCAAACTGGAAAGCTATACCAATTTAAAAGAAGGGGGATGGAGTGAGTCTTCCTAAAGTTAAGGTTGATTAAGAAGAATAAAGAACCAAAACACCTTTGAATAACCATGAGAAATGGAAGACTCCATTATTCTGTGGTGCTGAGCTGTAAAAAAAAAAAACCCATATAAATTCCTTTGATTTCAAATCTACACTTAGAAAGTAGTAGCAAACAGTTACAGCTCATAAGGTTGAAAGTTCTCTATAGTTCCTATATTCCACATATTGAGCTCTCCTTCATATTGGGAATTGTAGACTTCTTCCAAAAAGCATAACTTTCTAGTTCTCTGTCATTTTTTTACTGCCTAAAACAAGCAGATTTTTTTTGTCAGCACTTCTGACAGAATTGTCAAAAGATAACCCTCCCACCCAAAGCTTAACATAAAAGTTTAGCCCTTGAGCCATTACACAGACTGGGAGCGTTCAACAGCCTGTATGTCAAGATGTACTTTTGATAACAGCACGCTGGCTTTATTGTAACAGCGCTGAAATATTGAGGACTGTTCTTTTGCGTAACCGATACAACGTTTTGAAAAAAAAAGAAAAAAGAGAACTGAAAAAGACAAGTCAACAAACTACAGGAAGGAGAGGTGAACACAGAGGATGGGGGAAGTTTCAAAAGTACCTCATCCTTCCTTCATCCTTCCCCTCCCACTAATGCTTTTCCAAGCCCAGCTGCTTCCTAAAGGTCCACCATCTCCCGAGATAAATTCAGGAGGGCTGAGCTGAGGTGGTGGAGGGTCTCTAAGGAGGAGCAACACACCACCTGCAGCGCATCTTCCTCTTGGCCGGTGTCAAGGCAGCCCAGCCTCTACAGTAATGCTAATAGCCACGGCCAGGTGGGATCAAAAGGCAAATTCCTCTTTCAGAAGCAGAAACCTCAACCCCAACAAGAATATGGAAATCAGCATCCAAAACTGTATTACAATTAAATTGTTAATTAAAAAAAAAACAAAACACAAGACTTTTGAAAGATGTAACGAATTGTCATAACCTCCAACCTCTTCCCCTACATCCACGTTGGCTTCTCTCTCCACCCTTCATAGCTCACCAAGATCAAAACTGATGCAGAAACCTTCAGTCAGTTCACAGCAGGATGTCTCACAGTGAACTTTATAATTGGTGTGTTATCAGCTGAGCAACGCTGCAGCGTTATTTGGTCTGCTGAAACCAACTCCCCAAAGCGCAAACAGAATACAAATCAGGCAGAGCTCTGAATTGTCTCCTGGGCTGCGTACTCAGTTTAGGCAGTTACAGCTTAACGGATAAAACACTGACCTCCGACAGCCCTATTCAAATTCCCCTGGCGTTCCTGTGATGGGGACTGGAACTGGGTTGGGAGCATTAGTTTCACAGAACCACTTTCCTAAGTACCGTCTGCATTTTTTGCCATGAGCCTTTTCTCTTCCATATTCCTGCCTTCCTTGCCTGTCTCATCTCTTTCTGTGCAGGCTGACTGGCTTCTAACACCCAGACAATGGTCCTTATTTACTTAATAATACAACCGCAGCTGGAAATCAGACTGTGGATTTGGGGAGCGCTCCTTTGAAATACATGATGTGTGAAAACAAAACTTCCCTGGTCTGGTGGGATGTGTTCCTGCCCATGGCAGGGGGTTGGAATGAGATGATCTGTAAGGTCCCTTCCAACCTAAACGTTTCTACGATTCTATGATTCCCTTCCTCACTCGGAAGGTTAGGGAGCCTGCACAGGGAATGGTTTCCAGCTTCCAGCTTGGCATTACGCAGCTAGTGGACTGCTTATCATTTCTCTGGTTTTCTATCCCTCCCCCATATCTTTTCTGGGTAGAGGCATTTTGCTCTTCAGGCCTCCTTCTGCCTGCCCCAGCACAAGGGAAAAGGGAAAACAGAACAAAGGAACAGCTATTAATTGGCGTGCCGTACACCACATTGCTCTCAGTCTCTCACTTCCACTGACACTAGAGTTAGATTCACACCGTTTTAAAAATGAGAGTGAGAATAAAACCCACCGATACATGAGATTTTCCATGCTTTTGTTTCTGTGCAGGCTTCCCTTGGTGCGGGGCATGCCTGATGCAGGTACTGCCAGCCCTTGCCACCCTCGCTGCTGCCACACTCACTGCCCAGCTCTGACTTCGCCGTCTCAAGGCACCGCAGTATATAATAGAAATCACCCAGAAAAAGGGGAGACTAGCGCTCACTCAGCAGTTTGTACATCCACACCCAGCAGACTGGCTGCGGCACCTGTGGGATCTACCATTCCCTGATACAAAAGCACCACGCTTGCTTTGCCAGCTGGTGCTGGACCCTTAGATGAGCAGAAGGTTCAGAAAAGAGAGGGCTTTGTTGCAAATTCCATTTTACTGGTGCCACCAGTATCCTTTCAAGACAGGTTTTTGGGGATCAGTCTCTTTACACCTGGCATCACCCTCGGGTGATCTCAGGCACGTGCCAAAACCAGAATTCAGGATAATGTCCACCTGTGCTCATCTTGGATCATGGGTGCAGAACACAGGCAGAGCCGAGACACAGAGCAGGCTGGAAATGGTGTAGTACCTGTAGTACCAATAATTGCATCTCCAAAGAGGAGAGGCAGACCATGGTTACCTCTTCATTTAATTAGTTGCATAAACTTACAAAAGGAAAAAATTAGTATGATGGAAACCCTTGGAAGCCTCTGGGAAGTGAACGTGCTCTGCTGGGATGGGAGACCTCTGAAACCCAGGTATGAGGGCAATGTCCCTCTGTAGGGGCCCCGACACTGAAGGGCCAGGAAGCTGAGGGCTGGCTGAATGGGAGGAGAGAATGAGAGAGGGGTTGTAGATTTACATTTTCCTTCACTTTTTCATCTTTACATCATCCGCTTCAGATGCTACAAATAAGTACCATCACTTTCACTTTGACACTCACCCAGCTTGAGATGAGATTAGTTTCTAGGGACCAGACTAATCTTACGGTGTTCCTCAAGCAAACTTGTGTCATTGTTTATAACTGTGATGCTCTAATGAGCACCCAGCTCATTATAATAGAGAGTAACACAGTGTGCAATGAAGTGTGCCTTCAGGGACCCTGCACGGTGCAGTGTGAGAGCCAGCACTGCAGGGAGGGGGAGAGGAACTGCCTCCTGCCGAGCAGGGTTACCAGCAAATAACACAGAATCACAGAATCGGTGATGTTGGAAGGGACCTTTAAGATCATCAAGTCCAACCATTAACCTACTCTGACAAAAACCCCTTCTAAAGCATGTCCCTCAGTACCTCATCTACCCTTTGCTTAAACACCTCCAGGGATGGGGAATCCCCCCCCTCCCTGGGCAGCCTGTTCCAATGATTAATAACCCTTCCAGTGAAAAAAATGTTTCCTGATATCCAATCTAAACCTGCTTTGACATAACTTGAACCCGTTTCCTCTTGAACCCTGTAACCAGGGTACAGCCAGAGTGGGTAACACAGTACCTTCAGTGTGAGCTGCGGAGGCTCATGTTTCCAAAACAGCAGAGCTCCCCAGCTCATTCCTAAAGGTTCTGGCCAACTTGGTAGTCATCCATGACCCTCTCTGTGTCTCCTTTCTTCAGGGGCGCAGAGAGCATCACTTGACCAAGAGCCAAAATAGCCCACAAGCCACACTTGTATCGAGCCAATACCAGCCAAACCATTAATGCAAACTAAGAAACTTGTTATACTCATGCATGATCTCTATGTAAGGCTTGTTTTACACACCAACAACAGCTAAAATTATTTCATCCTTTTCATTTGCAGCAGTTTGGTGCACATATAAGGACATTCTTATTATGAAAAAAATAAATAGTGTCCATTAGTCCTTCAACTTATATTTAGTAAGAAGCAGAAAACCTAATTGAAAGATATCAATTGATTGGTTTATCTTGCAGTAATGAAAGCAAATTAAGCCCAGTTCAGTTATTTTAGTTCCACTTGTTTTTTAGGGGTAACACCGGGATTTCTAAAGATATTTCAGGTACCACTCTGAAATCCAAGGGAGACTTGGCACCTGTTATCCTCTGTCTGAGCTTCTTTACAGGAGCAGTGTTTATGTTGGAAGTGTGTTGGATGGTTTAATTCCAGCCTACTGAAGAGCAGCCTCCAGGTCATAGATCTGCTGCAGCTAATTTGGCAGAAGCAGCGCTGTCTCTTCAGAGAAGGGTAACATAAATCTGCAAATACAGCTTCTGTCTGGGGGAATAAACAGCTTTAATTTTCTGCAGAATGGCAGTCACCAAGCAAATGTGAAAAAAAAATAATAATAAAACAAACAAACAAAAAAAAACCCAACCAAAAAACCCATGGTATTAAAGCACAGCTCCTCCAACAAATGGAAACCCTCCCCTCTGCAGCATCTCCGGTTCCCCGGCCAGCACGGTGCTGGGGGGGCACAGGCAAAAGGGAGAAGAGACTTTTTTCACTGCGGTGCTGCAACCGATTTCAGCCATTTCAGGTTCTCCCCTACCAATTCAATCCGTGATGAGCTTTCCCCCCAGTAACAGAAAAGCATGTTTCAGCATCTTGCAGGGATGGACAGGACCCGGTCCCCTTTCCCGAATAGCCCTGGGAGAGGCAAAGGGCTTGAGCAGTGCTTTCGGCAGGCAGGAGCAGGGAGGCAGCGGGCAGATCCCTCCACACCACCCTCACCAGGAGGAAGCAGAGCACCCCGACCTGCACTGGAAACAGCAGTCACAGGCAACACGAAGGGAAAGTGCCCTGGTTTGAGACGAAACAGAACCAAGCAGCCTGAGACAAGCAGGAGGTGGCCACCAGAGCCAATGCCTTACAAGGCTTTGGGCACGCTGGGTGGCCCAGGGCAGGTTAGAGGAGAGATGATGGATTATTAGCCTTTTGTGCTCTCCATGTGTTTCAAGCTTGCCCAAGGGTACAGGCAAACGAGCATTTAATCTGTAAGGATCTACCCGCACCCAGCCTGGTCCCTGCTGGGTCATGTATCATTGTAGGGAAGGGGGAAACGGGCAGGAGAAAAGGAAGCACAAGTGGTTGTGCCAAATGCTAAAGAGAACATGAAACAGAGAAACCAGACCCAAACTATGCATTGTGCATCTGTCCTAGGCACTGTTCTTCAACGTGCTTTTCTTTAAGGAGGAAAGATGGTTGTGACCTCCTGCCTACTGCTGGCACTCCTCTTCCAGAGAAACAACCAGCCGGATTAAAGTGTACACAGCAGCTCATTCCTGTGTTACCTCATTCGACTATTACTTACCTTAAGGAAAAACCTCACAGTTCTGAAATCTGAGAACTTCCACTGGAGACTCACCAACTGCTTAGCCACCAAAAACCAAGATCACAGAAATAAAAGATATACTTTAAAATATGTTAAAAAATTATTTAAAAAGTAAAAAATGTTCAACCCAATGTCTAGTTTAAAATAATTTTCAATCTATTTCCATAATGCTACAAGCAACTTCAGTTAGCGAGATGTGTCGTGCATTGAAAGAGAAGTAATCAAAGACATTGTCAGGAAAAAAAATGGGATAAGCTGTAAATAGCAATCACATCTTTCAGATGTTCAAGATGGGCACCACTGCTTTCTTGGTATTAAATGGAAGATTTATCATTATGGAAATGATGCTAGATTCTACTTAAAAACAAATCAGAAAAGGCAAAACCAAACCGGTGCCTCCAACAGAGCACCCACCCAAGGATGATCATAGCAATTTTGCTTTGCATCAGATAACAGAAAACACTTTTAAGGGTCAGCACTAATATTTCTCAACCTTCATAAGCTTCTACAGCTTACAATACTATTATCATTTAAAGTGTCTCTGGAAAAACACATTTATTGAGTTTGAACAAAACCGAATGCAGGTCAGTCCCCAACGAGCTGGGACTGCTGGGGATGGTTGGCTTTGCAGCTCAGGCGCAGAGCTGAACGCGTTGAGGGAGAATCTCTTCCATGTATTTCCCTTTCTGCAGTAAGCAAAAAACATCCCCCCTCTGAAAAACAGCATTTGTAGGTTGTCACAGGATAAAACAAACCTTAAAAAAAAAAAATCAAACTTAACAAAGGGGCTTCTTCTTAACATGGCTAATGGCTGAGGTTCCTCTACAGACAAAGACGCTGTTTGACCTACTGCTCTAATTAGAGGCGTAGTGATGTTGACATTTGTGTTGTAGAAAGCAGACATGTTAATAGCCAGAGGGAAAGCTGTCAGTGCCTCTAAAGATCGCAGCATTCATGGCGATGCATGATGCAGCCTTTAAATATTCAAACAATCAATTCAATGCTTAACTACTTCTACTGATAACAAGAAACAACCTCCAAATCGGCAAAAAAAAAAAAAAAAACAACCAAAACCCAAAACCAACCCCAATTTCAGTCAGTGTTAATGCTGAAAGATTAACAGGTAATACATGGATCAGTTTTTTCTGCCGAGTACAGTATGTCCTTCCACATTGTATGTAATCCGGTTCTGCCACAATGAAACACAAGCAATTTATACTCTTTGGGTTTTCCACTTACTATTAAAACAATAACCACCACCAGAGACTGTGGTTCATACACTCGTATGTGTCAAGTTCACCTAAGCATGAAAACAGATACCTCTTCTCATTTATAAATACATGGAGTGAGTTGTAATTTAACTCTGATCTATTGCATCATATTCCCTTGACGTGAGCCGCACCGTCGCTACAGACGGGCACTTCATGTTCTGCAGATCAAAATCCCTGCGGTGAATCCTCTCTGTGCAGCGCCCAAGCACCCTGGAACGATGGAGAGCCCTTAACGCTGCGGCTCAATTAGCTCCAACCCCCCCTCAGTTTTTTCCCCCAACGGGTGACGTTCTCAAGCCCGCTTTTACCCAAGGCGAAGCTGAACATTAAGTACAACAGACTGACAGGAGGTTTCGTACTGCAGTCCATGACCGAAGCTCTCCATTCCCGCCTCCCGTATCCCAAGGAAAGAAGCCTCCTTCAGGCACAGAAATGGAGAGAGGCTCAGCCTCCCTCATCACATCCTGCATCACGCTGCTGGCTCGACACAACCCATCCTGGGCGCTTCTGGAGCCTGTTTTGTAATTAATTTCTGTAAGTGGATAATTGAATCCTTAAGCTGAATTAGATCAATATGATAATGCACAAAATAAAAACGTAGCTCTTATTTATCTCACTGTTCTCGTCCAGCCTTCAAAACCACCGCCATGCGATTGCTGCTGTCAGGGACTCCTGAAGGAAACAATTTAACCTGGGAGGCACCACACTGTCCAAGCTTAAAAAGAAATAAGAAAAAGGATATTTATAAAGGTATTTGGTTTATATGTAGATTGCACCAAATGCCTCACATTCTTTTACTAATGCTTTTAATTTTCTCCCCAGCTTTTTAAGACTGTTCCACTTCCCTTTGCATGGCATCCCACGTGGCCAGCATTGCTCTAAGGGAAGGCATGTGAAGCTCATCTGTCTTCCCCACACAGCTCCAAACTCGACACATGGATGTATATACAGGAAAGGCAAGGAGACAATCTTAAAACACATGATGGTGAAGGGATCTGTGAGCCTGCAAACATGCCAGGAGGGCAGATTACGAGGAGACACCCCCTCTGAATGGTGGCAAAGGTTCGGGTGGCTTCAGTACAGTGAAATCTGTACCTTGTTTGTTGAGAATCAAGAAAAATCAAGCCCGAAATGACACTCGTGTGTGAAGAAGATATGAAAACAGGGCCACAGCACACTGTCCATCACAGCAGGGGAGGGAGAGTGAAGTTCATGTCGTTCACTCTTTGCTGCACGAGTGCTGCTATTCCCTATTGATCTGCACAGCAATTGTAAGTAGCCACAGAAAGCCATTTCCACTGCCAGGACAGTGCTTTCCAGAAGCAATTTTGCCGTTTACAATACCTTGGGGAAAAAGGCGGAGGAATGCGGCGGAAGGAAGGAGATTCTTCTCCCTCAAATTTGTTTTATACTAACAGAAATGAATGGATCTTGTAGGACTTTTTTTTTTTCTCCTTTGGAGGTGTCCTTCCATTCCCTGCTCCAAAACCAGGCTGCTCTAAGCATAAACTGCGGCATTAGAGGCAGATCCAACAAACACCAGACACATGCACAGCAGTGAGAAGACACGAGGCCACGGCAGATGGTTTGTGGTCAGAACAGGGCAAGAGGAGGGAGCCAAGGCTGGTGATGTGGCAGGGACATGGGCATTAAAGGGGAGATGCTGCCCCGTGTCAGAAGTGACCCAAGAAGGATGAGCTCAGAAACGCAAAGAGCTCCTGGTGCTGTCCCTGGAGTCACCCATCGCCTGCTCCCAGAGAAAGGTCTCCCAAAGAACTAAGCTGAGACTCTTAGTTCTTTTGGAAATCTGGAGAAGGGGCCGAAAGCAACAATCATTTTGGCTCCAACAGGGAGAAGATTTTGGTGGAAGACTGCAGATGGGCATTGCAACCGAGAAACTAAGGATGGTGTAAACACCTCCCCTGAGCATTTCCAGGTAGCAGCCTGTGAGAGGATGGAATCGGCCCATGTAAGGCCATCACGCAGAGTTCAGTCAGGGCATTTAGACCACATTACGGTGGCATTCAAAGTCTCGGACCCAACGACCACACATCACCGGTCGCATTTGCCAGAGCACAGGAGATACCTCTTCCTTTCCACCACATCCTCCTTTTTTCAGGAAGAAAGCAGCTTTGCCACAGCGGGCTCCGAGCTCACAAAGGAACAGGCTATATTTATCCTAGAACATTTGCAACTCCTGATGGATCTAGAACATACCATGGTAAAAAGAAATAAACGCTGTTTTACAGTATCGCTGTTAGCACTTGCACAAGCCAAGTGTTACAAAACAGCATCTGACGTGACAGCGCTTTACACAGTCCCTGCAGGGACAAACCACCACCTGGAAGAAAACAGAGAGAAATCAGGCCCTTTATTACTAAAACACCCCAAAGTCCCGTATCTCAGTGAGAAAGTTTTGCAAATTCGTGGTTACGAATATGTACCTTACCCATTCAGCATGTAACTGGTGCATGATTTCCAGGCGTATATGCTACTATAAAGCAATTTATTCCTTCAGACAATAGGAGGGAGCAGTAGGTTCCTCCAGAGCCAGTACTGCTCCTGCTTTTAAGCTTGGCTAAATGCAACGGTTGCAGACGATGGCAGCTGGCAGGCTCAGCCACAGAGCCTGCTGCGAATTACTGTTAACAAACACATTTGGTTTCATTAAGCCTTTCTTCTTCCTCCAAGTGCTATAGTCGTGGTTTCTGGAGTAATCGCAGGCACTGTTTAGAAACATCCCGGGATTGAGCGCTTGAAAAACCCTCACAAGGTTCCCCTCTGAGCTGCTGAGCGCAGGGGTTTACTGCCTGCACCAGAGATGTCCCTGCATCCCAGTGGAGGGATCAGTCTCAACTCCACAGTCCTCAGCTGCTTCATCCAGGGTGTCCCCCTTCCCTGTGAGGTTCCCCAGGCTACCTCCCTACCCTGGCAATAGGGCTTCCGTGACAGAAGCCAATGTTAAAACCCATTTTCCATATTCCTACCACGCGTGTTTTCAGACCAGCCCTGAAGTAGGGACCGCGTATGAATGAAGACTCTCCATCTGCGGCTGAACGGGAAGGGAGTGGGGGAAATGCAGAGGAAGAAACAACTTTCAGGGTTTCAGATCTAAACTGTTGTCCGGAGGAGCTGGGACAGACCACCCTAACACAAGTCACGTACATGAAGCAGTAGCACTCACAGCTTTCAAGATTTCCACTGGGAAATCTGTAAGATTTCTTAACTGCCAGTGTTCATAAGGGGGCTGTGCCCACGGTGACGGAGAGGGCAGTGTAAAGGATGCTACAAGAACCCGCATCAGGAAGCCAGCGGTTTGGCAGGATTACATGCTCACAACCCACTACTGGGGTTCCCCACCAGCAAATGGATCCGAAGAGAAGAGTCCAAGGCCGCTGGGTGCAAGGTGACAGCAACATGAGGACCAAGTTTCCAAGAGGCATCCGAAGTCAGACAATAAGTTTCGCATGTGCTGAAAGGCCAAGAGGGGAATGTTGCTTCACAGCTGCTGAGGCTGTGAGCCCACTGCCCTACAAATGGATCTGCTTCTCCTATTGTCCTGAAATTCCAGGCTTGGATCACACTGCATTTAATGAAAGTTTGAAGCTTTCTTCTTTTTTTTTTTTCCCCCAAAACCCAATAGTGAATAATTCTCCTGATTAGCCAGCAAAAGAGACGATGTGCTATTGAACTGAAAGCTATAAGTCATCCGTAAAGTCTCAAATGGTACGAACCCGAGCACCGATCTAATGCAGTAGAGAAAAAGAGGTAATTGCAGACTCAGATATTATAGAGCCAAAGCAAATTACCTGCTGACAATGTCTTTATAGCATTGATGCTGGGTGTGGAGGGATAGCTGCTAGCTGGAAACCCGCTCAGCCTTTGGAACCGACTGACATTCCTATAGCCAGGAATCACATTGTAGATGCTCACAACAGATGGGAATTGATGGCTGTAATCTCCAGGAGGAGGACGCTAGCTGCACTCAGGCACCGCTGCTACCCACCTTATGTGGCACGACCATCAATCTGATGTGTGTGATTAGCACAATTCGAGGTTGCAGACCACTGCTGGAGAAAGAAACAAAAAAATCCACAACGTGCAATTGCCACGGGAAGCCAAGAAAGAAGATGGCAATTTTTGTCGGTTCACTGGATGAAGATATGACCCTTGAGCAGCTCGAAAGTTAACACAGGGGTATGAGCGGGGCACACGTACGTTTCTGTTCCTACAGCCACACAGTGTGGTTCTCTGCCTGCCTGGTCACAGCATCAGCGCGGCTGGTTTTTATATCACCAGGTCACATCAAGGGAGGAGGACGATAGTGGAGATGACATTTAGTCTAGCATCAAAGGTGTATTTTGAGGAGTTGCACTGAAATACTGTTCATCTCAGTGCAAAACCAGTCCTGAGAGATACTGACATTCCGGAGAGCGATGGCTGGCGCTAGGCAGGGAGCTACATCCAGCCACACGAGCGCTCGCAGCGCGCCCACGCGCCTCCCGGTCGGCGCTGCCAGTTCAGGGGATTCGGGGCCACCTCCATCCCTCTGACTTTCTGGAAAAGACAGAATCAGGGCAACTAACTTTTTGCCATGTGTCGCGCTTGCTGCCAGCAGATTTTCTAGCATGTGCAGAGCCACAGCAGCAGCCAGATTTTCTTCCCTCCCCCTCCTATATTTCCACGGATAAATAACCTAGCATACATCAAGATGCATTTATCTTGGGTGTAACCTCAGGAATGTCGTCGTGGTAAGAACAGAAATTGTGCGGGCCATAGTACAGATGAAACCCTGGCACTGGGGGAAATAATTTCAGGTGTATTTCTCTCACAATTAATGGCAACTAACTTTTTTTAGAGGAAAGAAACATTGAGAATATTTTACCAAATGCAAGTTTAAGGGAAAATAAAATATTGATTTCAGAGAATAATTTTCAAATGCTTGTAATGGTAAAACATTCTCCTGATAGGTAGCTCAGAGAGATAACCCCAGGCCAGAGTAGGTGGAGACTACCAAATTGATTTCATTGAAGCAGACAGATCAGGCATCAGTTTGAAAGCTGGCCTTAACATTTTCCTTCTTTGAGTCAGTAGCAGAATGGCATAAGAGGAAAGCATTTTTAAAAATATCCACTGTGGCTGATACAGCTGAAAATATGTTCTGAAACAGCTCGGATGACATAC
Source organism: Rhinoptilus africanus (assembly GCA_013400135.1). Taxonomy (NCBI): domain Eukaryota; kingdom Metazoa; phylum Chordata; class Aves; order Charadriiformes; family Glareolidae; genus Rhinoptilus; species Rhinoptilus africanus. Next base: position 480,606 of record VXBO01008297.1, on the reverse strand, counting down.
AGAGTGATAAAACGTGGCACTCAAGATAAAGCATGATTTGCATAGACATCCCTGTTAGAGAACATGAGTTACTTCTTGAGATTTATGCATCCTGTAATGATTTGTTGCAATTTTTAAATTAGAAACAAACAGGGGAAAAAAACCACTCAGAAGTCCATAATAGGACACGCAGTTATGCTTGTGTTCTTTCATCGTTATGTTTGTGTTCTTTCATCGTGGTGTTGGTAGGCACTGCCGCAGTGCGCTTCCCATCCATCATAGGAGGATATTTTGTCTCTACCCCCAAGCCTAGCAGTAGTGGCACATTCTGCTTTCAACAAATGGTCCTGAAAGGCTGCTTTGCTTTTAAAAAGGAATATGAAAACAGTAGAGCAGTAGAGAAGGCCAAACTGGCTTGTCCCGAGCCTTGCTATGTAGTGAAAATCTGCCCTCCAATTTCACAGAGATGCTGTGGTTGAACCCCCTCCAGTGTCATCCCCCACAGAGCAGTCCCACCGCCAGGAATGGAGGATCTTGCTCTCCATGCCCAGAGCCAGGTTAAACCCAATACATTATTCAGCTACCAGATTTCACTGCGGATTTGGCAGTTTGCTAAGGTACAAAGGTTATTCAGCACACATTATTGCTTAGGAATCATTTGCCTATTCATAGCTCATAATTTACATTTTCTGGGTTTTTTAGCAAGGTTGTTCTAGGCACAGTAAATATGAAAACATTCAATACATATTGAAAAGTCACCAGTTCTTGTTTCATTTTTGCAGGCTGAAGGGTGAATTTCAGGACAGGATGAAGCAGGTGTGTAATTTTGTATCCCTTGTAGGGGTCTCAAAGAGAGAGTGAATAACCATCATTTCATTCTGATGGCAAGCTCCCTCCGGCGACAAAGACATCCCTTCTGCAGCAGAGGCATTTCTGGGGGTTTTGCAAGCTATCCCCATCTCTGCCTTTTCTATACCCACCTCTTCTCCTCAGAGATCCCTCTGCCCATCTCAAATATTCCTTTTGAAGCCACATCCACACAAAATCCAGTGTCTGAGCCTGCACCCCACTCACCTTACTGTCAACAGAAAGGTTCTCCCCCTCCCTCAAACATTGGCAGTTTCCATCAAACTACGTTTGTTGAAGTAGAAATTTTTGATATGAAAGTGAGAAATAAAAAGCCCAGGAAGAAAACCACGGCAGCGCGGCTTCATCGTCAGATGTGCCTTAAGCAGATAAAAGCTGCTGTTGCAGAGATTATTTTTACAAAAGAGAAAGTAAAACTTTGCACAACTCTACAAAAAAACCAATTCCTCCTGTGAAATCTTAGTCTTTTCGTGTATGCTGTCCTCTCTGTACAGACTCCTCTGCTGCTTTGTGGGTGGGTTTACCACTGCCTCGAATACTGTCAGGGTGCCCCATGGTCCCAACGGAGCAGGGGCTCGACCGCCCGCGAGCTCTTTCTAGATACAAAGGCTCTTCAGGTGCCCAGTGACCTGGAGCTTTTCATTCGGAGCTGAGTTGAGTGAGAACAAGCTACTTTTGCCACACACAGCCTCAATTTTTCAGTTTTGTTTAAATTAGATTAGGACCATCACTGTGACACTCCCACAGCATCTTCTAGAAACAGGGAAGGGAAGGGAACAGAGAAGAGAATCCTTCTTCCTCTCCCAAATGAACCACCATCCATCAAACAGGACTCCTCTCTGTTGACATCTTTCAGGAACACAGTATGAGAGCGCTTTTAATTATTTGCTTTTAATTCTTGGCTGACGTGCTACAGTCTTTGCTTGGGAAGAGCAGGTAAAGAAGCATGGGAGGAAACTTATGTGGTCTGTGGCTGTTCTTAGCACGTCGGTTTTACTGCGGGTTTTTTTTGCTGTTGTTGTTTTAATGAGTCTCTTTTGTCTTGCTGTCAGCTCTGAAGCAAGTCTTCCTGCACAGAAAGCCCAAACTTTCCATTACGTAGGGACTACATGCAGTTGTTTCCAGTTGGTGATGCCAGAAAACTCACCCAAAGCCACCATGCAGGTGAGTGGCCAAGCCCGAATCAGACCCAGAAGTGCCAGATCACCAGGCCAAAGCTCAGATGCAGACGGTAGGGCCGTTCCTCCTCTGCTCACCCTTTTCAAACAAACCACTACGCTCGTAGGAAACCTCACCCCAAGCCCTCAACAGCTACGTGTGGCAGAAGGAGAAGGAAAAAGAGAAATAACAGCAGTAACAACAGACAGCTACGACCTCTAAATTTTCACCATCTGCACACTGTATTTCCTAACAGGGCACCTCCATAAAAAGAAAAGCTTTTTTCTCAATGCTGAGGATTAAATCCCAGTCAAATCTGACAAATAAAAGCGTATTCAGAAACTCGGATGTATTTCTTGGGGATTAATGACACTTGAAAGTAGAACAAACCACCGCACTACAATAAAGAACCATAAGGAGAAATCAGCACTTAATGGTGATTTATTTCCCTTACAGAAAATGGAAAAATGAAACCCTTTTGGATGAACCAAATTAAAACCATAATTTTGGGCTATAACAACCCTTTTATTTCAAATTAAACTAGAAACTAAGTGTTGCTTTCCCAATCCGGGATCCTTTAAAACCTTTCTAATAAAAGCAAAGGCTAGTTTCATAAGAGGACTTAAGAGTGTGATTTCACACCACTGCAGAAGATCCTTTGGGTTTGTGCTGTAGATCTCTGTTCTGGCCATCTCTCTTCCCTGGAAGCGAGACATTCCTACAGGGATGCAGTGAGCTGGGGTGGATGCTGCACCTTGGGGTACCACCTCCCTCCCTCCCGCCCAGGCTCCTTCCGAGCACACCTTCATCTCCATCGGGGCCTGCAGGTTGTTCTTCCCAAAGCAATATGGGGTTTGTACACGGGGTTGATTTGTATCGCTGATATTAATTATGATTTAAATCAGTAAGAGTAATTAAAGGAGAGTTTCCTGCACTATCTCTGTTTTGGCTTGCATTTGTGCTTTTTAAAGCTATTTTCCCAAAGGAAACACTTATTGGTTAGAAGAAACTTGGTGCTTTCTTAGGTGATCAGGAGAATACATTATCCAGTATCTAAACGCAATAAGCAATTACGCAGATTAAACATTCCTTTAGTCAGAATTTTAATTTTAACATTAACCTACGCAAAAGTAAATGATGTTCATTTTGAATTTCATTGATTTTTTTTTTTCTGGTTTTGATTTGCCACGCTGTGTAGTGATGGAAATTTGAATTTTAATTCACAGCATGCAAAACTAAGCTTGCATAACTCCCTCAGTGCTATTTAAAAATTAACTTTCAAAATATTACAAAACAGAGATTAAGTATCATCTGTCATCACACCAAACTGACAGACTCTAAGCTTGGTCTCCTCCACAGCTTTGAGCTAGCAGGTCTCCTTGATTACATTTTTATTTAATTAGAATACTAGGGGGAAAAAAAAAAAAACCAATGCAAACTTTATTCTCTTCAGTTTCCAAATTTTGAACTCACATTATTCAACCGATGCAAGTGAACTAACAGGAATTAATGCAGCCCTTTTTCTACTTCTGCAGGAAGAGGCAACAGTTGTTCAACACTTAAACACAAACTACTTTCAGAGTTCCCCCTTTTCCGTCAGTGGGCATTCTTTGTAACCTCAACACCCAGCATGTAGCATTGACAGTGAAGGTAGATTTTAACAATTTTTTTTTTTAAAGATCTAAAAAAACAAAAAAAAACCTTCATCCAACCAAGCAATGAGCGGTGGCACACACTGACAAAGGCTCTCAGACCAAAAAATATAAAATACAATTTATATATTACCTTATCAAAGGTAAAACCCAACCTCTGAATCTTTCTACTAGGTTGCTTTCTTGTATAGGTTTTCCACCCCAGGTGAATTTCCATATTACTTTAATAATAGCACATATTTGATAAAAGCTTTCTCTCTTGTTTCAGAATGAGACCTTTATATTAATTTAATTTACGCAATTCCTGATTTCATTCATGATTTGCCACCTGATGCTGCTTCTAACCAAGTACCGAGTAAAGAACCTTCTCCCAACCTCTGAAGCTGCTCAGCCATGAATCGACACGTAGCCACAGAAGTATTTCAACATCTGTAGCACAACTTCAAAGAAAAACTGCATCTCTTGCATTTCCCACCTTTTCCAAACAGTGTTCAGAATAACGATCAGGTACCCAGATCCACCGAAGGCAGAAAATAATCTAAGAATGGCTTTCTCAGCCTACAATTCTTCCAACACCTGTTTTTCCTGCTGTGTTTCATATTTCAAAGCTCTTTTAAAATAAAAGATAGTGCTATTTGCTTAAAGTCCTCTTTTTAAACAAGCCTGCTGAGTATGCCATTAATAACGCCCCAGTAACAGAGACACCAGGATAAATACAAATAATTACAAACACACTATTCAAGATTAATTTTAATCTCCCGTTAACTCCATTACCTCCTCTATTTGTTTCACATTTAACTGTCTTTTTTAACTATCTGCTTTTTTTTTTTTAATCCAATTTTAAAAATCCTGAGAATAAAGCATTTTGCTTTTTTATTTCTTAACTCAGCTGACCCCAGACTGGCGATATGCTCCCACCTACACCTTCTCTGCTGGCTCATGAGACATCCTTCTTGCAGCAACACACTTGACAGATGTGCAAGATGGTTCGGCCACAACTAGTGTCCAGACAAGCTTTAATGGGTCCTTCATTAGGACTTATAGATGGAGTTCACCACTCCAGGAACAAGACCTGTCTAAGAGCTGCTCCAGGGTCTTGTGCTACCTCTCCTATAAGGACAAGCTGAGAGAGTTGGGGTTGTTCAGCCTGGAGAAGAGAAGGTTCTGGGGAGACCTTATAGCCCCTTCCAGTATCTGAAGGGGGCCTACAGGAAAGTTGGAGAGGGACTTTTTACAAGGGCATGCAGTGATAGGATGAGGGGTGATGGCTTCAAACTGAAAGAGGGGAAATTTAGATTAGACATCAAGAAGAAATTCTTTACTGAGAGTGGTGAGGCACTGGCCCAGGTTGCCCAGAGAAGCTGTGGCTGCCCCATCCCTGGAGGGGTTCAAGGCCAGGCTGGATGGGGCTTTGAGCAGCCTGGTCTAATGAGAGGTCTCCCTGGCAGGGGGCTGGAACTAGATGATCTTTAAAGTCCCTTCCAACCCAAACCTTTTTATGATTCTGTAATTCCACGTGCAGTCCAGGTTCACAAGATCACTCCTGCAGGGCCATCCCAACACTTCTCCCATGCAATTTGCTGTCCCCAGCACCGAGCTGCTATACAGAAATGCCACAGAAGTTCTCCTACCTCTTGCAAGTTTTCTACCTGCCTTTTGCAAAACCAAAGGCAGCATTTCCTTCCTGGCACATCTCACAGCAAGAGGGAAAAACTGTTCTTGAGTTATTCCAGCCAAGCAACTGGCCCGGTTGTAGGTTTCCTCCCCACAGCAGGGAGAGAAGAGAGATAAGATCAGGGGAAGGGAGATGGGGAAAGATGCAGCAAGAGGGGGCAGGACAGAAAGACGGGGACACTGCTTGTTAGGAAGGAAAACAAGTGAGTTTTTTTGGTTTTGTGTTAATCTAGTTGTCCTGGGTCAAATCCAGGGGAGGCTGGCCAACCTCCATTAGCTAAGCAGCCGGCCCACTACATATTCCTCTTGAGGATTGCTGTTTCATTTCTAGAGGCCTTAAAGACACCTGCTAGAGCTCTCTGCTACCATGGCCAAACATTGCGTACGACTAAAAATATGCTTTGTTTATATAAATGAAACTTTTAACAGACTGTAGGGCTTGTGGACCGAAGTCAACAGCAGTGAATTTCTGTTTACCCACACAGCAGGTGCAATGAAAGCAAGGGCGCTCCCCTCCCTCGGCACGTAGCAGGGCGCTGGCAGCAGTAGGAAAGGGAAAAACCCAAAGGAGAAGAGAGTGAAGGTCTGAAGGATCAAGAGGGCCAAGAGGGAGAGACTTCAACCTCCCTTACCCAGCTCATTGCTGTCCCAGAGAATGAGATCCCACATTCACTCCTGACCGTGAGAAAAGATGATGCTCTTTGGCATGAGGATGTTGGTAGGCGATAAATTTTTAGGAGATTTTCCAGTGCAGAAGTCTCCTTCTGGAGCACACCCCAGCATTTCTCCTGCTCCAAGACCCCGCACTCCAGCCATGCTCGATGGCTGGTCATAGACCAGCTGCAACTGTGGGATCCCAAGCTGCGAGAAGCCCTGCGACGCAGCTCTGGAGGCATGTGAGATGCGGCACAGCTGCAGGGAAGTGTGAAATGGGTGTCCAAAGTGTGAGTCACACATTCCGGGTGCAGGCTGCACACCAGGGAGACAGGCCAGTCTTGTTTCTTCTCTTTAACCCCTGCATTCACTCTCTGCTCTTTGGAGCTAGCTACCTCTTCCATGCTTAGGCACTACACTCTGCTCCGAGGCAATCCGTGCTGGAGGGCAGATGGTGTGTTTGGGAGGAAAGGGAAGGAGCAAGAAGTCTCACCTTGCAAAGAAGATTTTGTGAGTTTAAGTTCAATCCTCCAATATAAGCATTTGGAGGGAAGCAGGAGTTGCAGAGACTCCGAGTCTGGTCCTTCTTAGTCAAAAAGCCAAGGAGATCCTGGGAGCATGAGGCCATGGCTGGCAAATCAAGACTTCCAGGAAGAAAGAAGAGAGGCTGTGTGAGTCTGTCCTCACAACACCAAATATAATCCACACAGGGCTCTAAAACAAGTTAAAGCAAGAATATGAATAGATGTTTAAATAGACTGTTGTCATCTAGTACATCTCACAAATCTAATCAGAAGTAACTAATACCACAAAAAGTCTCTTGCAATGGCATCAGATGTAGCATTTAATAGTTGATTTGCAAAGGCTATCAGTTTCTTTCTCCCTTTTTGGATGTGTTTAGTTGATGTTTCACATCAGGTCCTGCTCCTGTCCCAGTCCACATTCACTTCAGTTTGTGACCCTACAGACACCTCTCCTTGTCTCCCATTCCCCCTTTTCTTTCTCCTACCACAGCAACAACACCTTCAGGGTGTTTCTTTACTCACAGTGTTGGACTGTGGCAGAGGCACATCTCTGAAAATAAATATAAAATACCACCAAGAGTCTTCAGATCAGACTCATGGAGCAGGAACCCAGGTTAACAAAACCGTCCAAAAGAAGAGTAACTTTGTACATTAAAACCACTAAATTTAGTTTGATAAAGCACTGAAGACGTGTTTTAAGTCCTAAGCTATCACAAAGCTTTGAAGCACATGCTTTGAATTGAAGTACGCACTCAAGTTCTCTGTTAAACTGGGGTCCATGCCCTGATTTGAATCCAACTCTTCTCATCTTGCATTGAGTTCATGGAGGCCACCGGATCAGCTGGAGAGCAAGACTAGCAGGATCTGCAAAATGAGCATCAGATCCCCTACTTCCCGAGGACAAAGGGGTTAAATTCCTTAGTGTAAGAGTTGCTCCAATACAAATATAATGGAGGCAATGCGAAATCTCAAAAATTAACAGTAAACAGGACAATTTGCTGACAAGTCAAGAAATCTTTATCTAAACTGCTGTGCCTCACGAGGATACTCGCAGGCAGAATACAGTAGTAACAGTAAGAACTACTTTTAAGCAGGAAGAGGCACAGGAAACATTAGACACACGTTTAGATGTGTGTGCAGTTAAGGACTTGCTACAAAGCCTGCTGAAGCCAATGGGTATAAGAACAGCCTCAGAAACCTAAATTTAGGTACATTGTAAGAAAAAAACCCCCACAAACCAAGATGGATGTATTTGTGATCCATGACTGAATACAGCTAAAGGGAACTGGTTTTCCTAATTATATTTATCTGGAGAATCTTTTTGATTTAAACACTCGCATAGCTGTAACAATGTTATCTAATTTTGGCAGAGCAGAATAGAGTAGACTGACTAAAATTAAGTTTGCAAACATGCACCCAGAGACACAAGGCCTGACATGACTCATCTACTTCTCTAACTAACAGCCTCCCTGATAGACTAATGGAGGAATCCTCAACAAGGATAATAATTTTCTCAGTAAAGGCAGAAGATTTAAAGTAACCGTGTTATGAGAAATAAGGAGATACTGCATTTGCCCTGAGGTAGCACATTAATTTTCAAGTCATCTAGCAATAGAAAACCTCTTATCTGGAGAAAGTACTTTTCAGTATTTTCCTGGAAAGGTAGTTACATCTGAACTAATGTCTTAAAGCCTATATATCCCCCCCCTCCTGCCACAGGTGGGCTTTGCTGGGAAGTCACATTATATGTGTGACTAATAGTGACTAATAGTGTGACATGTAAATATACAAGTAACTTGTAGAAGTTACTTGTAGTAACTAAGTAGAAGCTGTTTCCTAGAGAAGGGTGTCTCAGCCTTGGCAGGTTTACACCATGGGAGTCTCCCCATCTCCATTTTGCAGACAGTGAATCCGTTTTGCCCAAAGTCACCCCACTGCTAGCACAAACCTTGAAAGAAACCCCAGGTCTCCCAGGTGCTGCTCCCAGTTCACTCACCACATCCCACCATCTCCTTTCTGAAACCCATCCTGACTCTAGGTTTCTATAACAGGGGTGGGAATCAGAATAAATTTGATAACGTTCTGCACTAAAATGCTGAAGTTGCTGAGGTCAGTACTTTCTACCTTAGTTCTTGAAGCTCAGAGAAGAGTTCCTACATGCCATAAATGCCTCTTGCCCTCCAAAGCCCGAGACAAGACACAACACCCCTAGAACAGGCTCTTCTTATCAGTGCCTCTAAGACCACGCAAGCAGGCAGCAAGATTACAATCATCTGAGACACGGGGGGGGTTCCTGCGATGATGCATTCTAGAAAATTTGACCAGTTAATCAAAACAACACTGGGTGACGCACATCGGTGTAGGAAAGACAAACTGTTTCACAGACAAGGATGGCAGAAGGACAAACACTGCGCCTCTCCTGCAAACAGGAAGTGCGAGCTCAAATTCTGTGCGTACAACTCCGTTAAAATTTATCCCAGCACGGATAAGCTATGATCATGCCAAGGAAGCCTTGGAGGCTGAGACAGGGGAGGCCATGGAAGAAGATGGAGTGGTTTCCTACTTTCAGACGGATTTAGAAGTCCTAGACCAAACTTTTCATGCCACTTGCCCACCTACCTTCTGTTTGTGGCTAGCCTCCTGGGGCTTTATTCCACTAACGGCTGCAAATTCAGCCAGAGTAGTTGAACCCACAACTGCTCTTTGTACCGCACTCCCGCAAGTTCAGCTACTCGGGTGCCCCTGGTCTTCCCTTTTCCCACAGGCTCTTGGGTGCCTTCTTTGAGGAGGCTCCTGGGAGCAAGGCAATACAAAACTCCCTGGTCTTTGAAGGGTCAGGGCAGGCTGTAAAGAGCTCATGGTGCTGGAGACTGCAGAAGAGAACAGACCTGTATAAAGCAGGGGCGTTGTGATAAGAAGAAGGAAAGTTACTCTTTAACTGGTTTAACTGGTGTAATTGGAGACACGATGTCTCTTTTTATTGCTGGAGGAATACGAAATAGTTGCATCTCATTCTCTCTCTTCCACCTTACACTCAGAAACACAACGGCACCAACATTTCACTTACTGGAAATAACTCCATTTTCTCTGCAAGCAAAAAAGTCAAGGAACTTTGTATTTTTAAAAATGAAAACTGAGATTAGACTTGACATTTAGAAGCTTCCAAAGCGGGCAGGCCCTAGGGCCAGGGACTTTGCAGTACCAAGAGGGCAGCTGTGCAAGTTCAAAGAAATGAAGTGCAAGGGAATTGCCTAAGTTGACCTCCTCTTCTGCAGCAGGGAGAGAAAGCCCAACGCTTCCATGCTTCACTGGGCAGGCATTCATAACGATGAGTAAAATATTATAATCAAAAGCCCAGTCTTCACAAGGGAACTCACTGAGGCAGCTGGTCTCCCTCCCAGCTTAAAATTTCAACTCTACTGTGCCCTGTCGAGGAGCAGGACCCCGACACAAGCACGTTACCTTCAGCTTTCTTTCCTTACATGACTTCACAACCCTTCTTATGCCCGTAGATGAATAAAACCCCTTAGCATAGCCACCGTCGTTTCACTTGCGGACTTGGGCAGCGATCTCGCAGTGGGGAATTGAGTCCAGCAAGCCAGTGAATGCATCCTTTCTGGCTTCAAGAAGTGCAACACAGCATTTTCTGCTAGAAAGAAGGCTCCATTGTTCAGCACCTTTTGAACACACGCTTCCAGAGGAAAAATATCTGCCGCTATAATTAAGGGTAGGGTGCTTAACTAAATACTTCTTTTATCAGCCATTCATTTTAAAATGATAATTTGTTGCCACATTACGCCATTTTAATATTGGATTGCCCTCATCCAGAACATCTGTGTACTTAACCAGCTGCTTTAAACAACTGCCTTCTTTAAAACTAAGTCAAACAGATTATTTGTTTTATTATAGCGACATTTCACTGCAAGGTTCATTCTCTCCCATGCTGTAGTTGGCAAAAAGAGGACTATCAATTCATTTCCAAATTAAACAAACCCCCCAAAACTAAACCACTCCTACTACAGGGACAACAACGAGTGCCTTATAACTGTGCTAAAGATGTTCGCACAGTAACATTAAAAATTATTTACTTATCAATCTGCTTAATATTTGATAAGGCAGTTGGAAGCATGCCCCAGTAAACAGCCAAGCTCAGCCACTCCGCAGTGGGCAAAAACAGGGCAAGAAGAGACCAGCTCCTGGGACACGTAGGTAATCATAGCCTTCAGTTCAGCGGAGGCTCGGCGGCTGGAGCTATCGATTTAGGATATTCACGTGCACTTTTAAAAGCATGGCAGCATCTCTCAGAGCAGTGAGATGCAAAAGCTTAGTCAGGAGAAAGAAGGGATATGGGATTTCTTCCCCCGGCGCGCAACTTTTGAAACAAAAAGTTATCCGTTATCCCTCCGAGAAGGGATTTAAAATGTAAACTGGATGTAGTGGGCTCGTCTGCCCAAGTTTTCAGAAAGCATGGACCACGCTCAAGCTCCGTTCTTAAGCTGTTTGCTTTCATTATTCCCTGTTATTTCCCTTCTTAATGAATTACAAGCTGGACCCAGTACAGGAATAACATAGTACCACATGGAGAAGATCCCCAGCTACTCTACACAAAACGCAGCAGTTTGAGACACTGACAAGATGAATCAGCAGGAGCACAGGAATAATTTTATAAAGGGAATTTCCTTTTTAGTGTTTAGGAACCACTGCATCAGTGAAACTAGGCTGGTCTAGGATGACATTTAAAACAGAACACTCAGGAAAAATAAGTGGTTTCAGGCAAATGTCAGCTATCCCAGCTTCATTAGTTAATTGATTCAAAGCATAAAGAGAGTAACACACAACCGAGATGACAAAAGTTACAGGCTGTCAGTATAAGTCACAGACCAGGAGGAGCTCAGCGTACACTTTGATACATCTCCTTTTATGTTTCAGTTGCTCACTACGTCTGGAACCTTCTTAAAATCCCCTGCAATTCTCTACACAACTTCTCCAGCATCCCGAAGGGGAAGGTAGGTAAATCATGAAGGAAGCTATTCTGAGTCTTCCTTATGTGGATGGGTTTTACTACCCAAGCATAGGTAGCTCTTTGGACCTGTCAATACATTTTTCCCTTGGAAAGCTTCATGACACCACAGTACAGACATTTCCATGGTTTAGGTGCTATAGGTCCTAAATAGAGCCAAAGCATAAGAAATGCTGGTAAACTACAAGGCACATCATCCAACTTAGCATAGAGCGAGGGCTTTCATAAATAGTCTGTATGAATACATGGGGACATGCAAGATCAGTTTGGATAAATCGACCTGAAAATACCAACGTAGTAGTGCTTAGGGTACCCCCGTAAAGGTGGTCTTCAGATGGTTGTGTAAGCATCTTAGGCACTGCATTAGAAATAAATTTCAAGGAGAATTTAAATTAAACTTAAAGAACAAGGACATGCCATGGGATGCTGTCAGCATCAGAGAAGCAAAGAACACAACTGCTAAATGCTCACTGCAAGAGGGCAGTAGGTGATCTTGTTTGAAGAGGTGCAATCAGAGCTGCATGAAACATCCCAAGTAACACTGAAACCATTCTGTGTTTTGTACCCCAATCACAGGCAAAGTTCTGCCTTGACTAACAGCACATATTGCAAGAGAGCTTATTCACTCCATTTCCTGAAGTAACAAGATGCATTCAAGCAATGAAATGGATTCAGAGCTGTGATCTCACCCAAGTCAATGAGACACTACCTGGGTCATTCCATATCTGTGCTCTAAAACTGTAGTTAAATCCAATGGACATTAAAACAGAGGGGCCAGAAGATGAAGTAAAGATGAGAACGATGTCGCAAGGAAAACCCCACTATAAAAAAGAAGAACTGCTGTAAAGCCACAGTTTTGGGCCAGGTGATGTATTAAAGCTGCTCACACTGTCCTGAGTTCTGCTTTACCTCGCCCAAGCCAGACAGCCTCTAAGTTTCGGTTCTTCATTTGGGCTCCCTTAAAATCAGAAGAAACGAAAGTGTTTCTAGAGCATGCTTCATCTCCTCCTAAAGTAGGCGGCGAAAACAGGTCAGGTGAATCACCTTAGCAGCAACTTTTTCTCTCCATTGACTACACAAGGAGCCTACAGGGACCAGAACCGACGTAGACATTCAGAGTTAGGGGAAATGAAGGCCATCTCAGACATCTGCGACAGCACTGCTTCTCCTCTCACCGCTGAAAGTGGGGCTCATTTCCACTGCAGAAAACAAGTCAAAAGTAGAAGCCAACCAGCTTTCCGAAGACTCATGCTGAATCTGAATTCCCAACAAGGTCCTTCCGTTTCAAACATCTGAAAGAAGAGCTGAAAGCATCTGAGTCATGATCCCTATGTCTAATCTGAAAGCTGACCTTTGGCATGTCATCTAACCTCATCTTTCCTACTAATTGGAAAGTAGGGATAATTATAACAATCCTGCAAGAAAGCTGCGTCTTCATTGATGAACATCTTTAAAGCGTCCTGGGATTCCAGTGCCTCTCATCAAAACAGAGATACTATTAACTGTTATATGAACATTGTCATGATTACCATTACAAAGACAGCATTTATCCGATATTTACCTTTAAAACAGCTGAAATTAATTTGCATGTGCTTTTTTTTTTTTTTTTGGATAGTCCTTCTCAGTGGTATTCACATGTCTATTTCCCGGGGATTTGTATCTTTTGATCTGTCACTTTGCAAGTTTACCACCATGTTCCCTTTTTTTGCTGCCTGTTAAAATCATGTACTAATGAAAAGAATATATTTTTTGCTTTCTGCCTAATTANCACTACGTCTGGAACCTTCTTAAATCCCCTGCAATTCTCTCCACAACTTCTCCAGCATCCCAAAGGGGAAGGTAGGTAAATCATGGAGGAGTGGTTATATGTAAATCAATCTCTCTATATATTTAAAAGCCCACACATTCTGCCATTAAGTTTAGCAGACAAATAGATTTGAATTTCGGCAATGTAAACAAATCTGCAGCCTTTTGCCAAATCTAATAGGCAAATATGAATAATTCCTGTCTAGAAGCCACACTTGAGTGACTGTACACAGCAGCTTGGGCTAGAAATCAACCCGAAGTCTCATTGTCTCCATCCTCGACCCTCACAACCTCAGCAAGGAAAGCTCGAGGAAATCACATAATACAAACGCTTTCATTTTAATCTGAAAACAGCTTCCATTTATAGTTTGATGTAGAAATACAGACAGAAAAATATATAGACATGTAAGTGTGTATTTGTATATATGTACACGTACAGCCACGCTGCAGAGGGAAGGCATCCTTGGGCCAGGGAGACCCACAACAGCAAGTTGTTGGGATCCTGGAGCCAGGATCTCCCTCATCAGAGCCGCTCTCAGGATTTAGAACACCCTGTACCTGCAGCTTCCCTTTTCTTCGACATTTATAGATGGAAACATCTCTGCTGCGTAACACCTCAGCCGTGGGCCTCATCCTGCACGTGCCCCAGCACCTTGCGCTGAGCAGAGAGGGATGAGTTCCTGTGGCATGCAGAAACCCTGGAGCACCCCACCAGCCTGAGCATCGCCACGTTGAGGGGAAGGCGGCAGCAAGGAAAACTTTTGGAGGAGTGCAAGTGCTGAGGCAAGGTCCTGCAGCCACGCTCATGACCTGACGGACACACGCTGCAGCGAAAGCAACCCACCGGCAGCAATGGGGACCAGTTTCAGCCCGTTGAATTTTCAGCCCGGATGTGAATTTTCCCCTGTCCCTGCCAAGCTGGGGTCACATCACTGCTCTGCTGCCCCTTCTTGTTTAAACAGAGGACCCCTCTGCCCCGTGAGAGCTCCCAGCCCCCCGGCAGGGCTGTCCTCAGCCAGGAGCCAGCAGAGCTCCCGGCAGGTACCACGCCGGGATGCTGGCGCTCTGAAGCACAGCACCCCGTGTCCGCAGGCACACACCTACCACTTCTGGGGGCATCTGCGCTAAATCTCAGCTTTAGAGACAAATCCTCCGTTCTCTGGCACAACCGTCACTGTCAGATCTCATCCCCTCTCAAGGTTACGGAGATTTTGGGTTGAAGACTAGAGCCCGCACACTGAACACTGACTAGAAAAACCCCAGCTGACTCCTCCAGCCCATGTTCCTGGATGAACGGCTTCCAGTGACGCAGGTTTCCGGGGGTTGCAGCAAGCACCGGCAGGAGAGGCTGTGACTCCAGCAGAGCCGGTGGACCTGCACCTCCTCACTTGTCCACCAGCTCTGTCCCCACTCGCCTCAGCTTGCTTGAACATCAAAGTGAAACTCAAAGTGACAACCAACACCTGCTTCCACAGCTATTTTCCACACCCAGCTACATCTAATCCTTGCTTCGCTGCCTCCCTTAAAGTTTAATAATAGTTTCAGTGAGCAGTCTTAGTCAAGTTTCTGACTTTTTGACTTAATGCTTCCATGGCTGAGCTCAGACATCTGAAGGAATCTGGGCTTAAGTAATCTGCTCAACACAGAAAGCCCTGGAAATACACTTCCTGCTCATCAGCATCTTAAACCACGAATACTAAGCTGCAGTATGGTGTGTATTTTTCCACTGTAGCAACACAATGGCAGGGTTTTGCTTCCCTTGCATTGGATTTTCTTAATAGCTTCTCTACCAGATGGACTCAGTAAAGTATAGAACAGGATGTATGTCTCAAAATGCATTCTTAAAATTCAAGTTTCTATTTGTGGTACCCACCAAAAGGTTCTGTATCATCCTTTCAAAGTACTGAGAAACAACTAAAAGACCTGACTGAATTCATAGATTAGTTGTTTTCATTTACATATGTGCAATTTAGAGGCGTGCAATTTGCAGATAAGGATTTTTAAATCTCAGAGGTCCCAAGAAACTTTCATTTGGCAAAGTGTGACCAGCTGAGTGCTGTACTTGGATCACAACGGACACTGGAGACACTGACGGGGGGGAAAACCCCCAAGAAGTAAAATCACAGTGGGCTGGGGCTGCCACCCTCGCCATCGCCCGGCCAGCCAGACCGACCTCAGATGCTCCAGAGTGAAAAAAAAAAAAAGAACCAATGCAAAACACATTCCAGCCCTCGGAAGCCAAATCGCACATCTACAAGGAAAAAAAAACGGTCCGTATCTGACCCCTGTCTCTCCCCTCGCCCACACACGCAAGGGCCGCCAGCTGAAATCCCCAGTTTTTGGCAATCGCTGTTGCCCTGAGGTAGGGCCAGACTCACAGGAGCGTGGCCAGAGCTCAGGAGGGACGTGGGAAGCTGCAGGGCCTGAGCTCACACCCACACCCACACCTAGCACTCGTCGGCAGAGATGTGATCCCTTCTGGGGGGAGAAAACTGGACCCGAAAGGAGCACGACTGCAGCCGGAGCTGAGAGGACGACAAACGAGCCACATCCCCCTCCGAACAACCTCTCCCTTTCCTACGTCTCAGCGCTAGGAAATCACATCATATTTCAGGATTGATCTTCTCTTACTTCAACCTTCAGAACTAGGATATTGTTACATCTTTGCCAGCAATGTCAGGATTTTCCACCACAAATCAGACCTCTTCTTCGTGTAAAATTTTCTAGCTACCTTACACGTGCTGTACCCTGCGGGTACTTCATTTTCACCCTCTTCTGTAATCGGACGTTTTCTTCCTCCTCCTTTTCATGCTACACTTTATAAATACTTTAAATAAATGCCTAACTTTGTTTAATGAGCCTGTGCTGTCTGGGTGAGCTTGGAAATTACCATTAGTTATTGGCAGTAGCTAAAAATGATGATAGGGGAACTACTGACATGAATGCATTAACACTGACTAGCGCCGATAATCTACCAAGTCTACCAAGTCTACCAAGCCAGTCTTTGAAGTGTCATCCTCAAGCTTTGAGGGTGATCCTTTTCCGAAGATGGCGGTGTGTTTTTGCCCAGCCTTTGCAGTCCTAAGTACTTAGGATTCCCAAAGCATTTGCTGTTTCTCTTGCAACAGAAATGTCCCGATACCATGATGGGATGAGTCCAGTTGCACACCTACGTTTGACACAACGGACCGCTTCAGTTGCTGTAATGCATGGTGAAGCTTGGGCTGTATTCTCAGTTTTCAAAGGGCAATTATCTGGCTTAGCTGGGACATGCATTTATTTATGCCCAAGCAGTAACTGCGTGAGACCTAAGGCACAGGCTCTAGGCAAGAACCTCTTTCTGTAGTAACACGGTCCCAAGCAAAATGCATTTCATTTGCTCTAACAGCATCCTTCTGGGTTACAACTGAATTTTTTCTTGACTTTGTCCCTCTTGTACGTGCCTCTGAAAAGGCTTTAACCACTATTGCCTACCTATACTGCTCCATCAATTGCCAACATTTACTGATACACTTTACTGATGATGTAAAAATCCCACGGGGAATGTTGTAGCTTGCCAGTTTTAGTGTGCTGCTGTGGAAGAAGTCTTCATCTACTAGTCTTATTATCCTGCAACATGATGCACTGAGAAATCACAGATTTAAGAAAATAGCAGCTTCTACAGCGTTAGGGTCATAATGCCTGCTCCCTTCGTTCTGCAATACACACAGGCCAGTTTGGAATCACATTTTCCACATTCTTTACACTGGGAAACAAACATAAATTTTCAAATAATTCAAACATTCCACATCAATGTGAGCCTTTAAAAACAAAGGCCAATTTTCTAGGTAAATAGGATCCAGCTGGTCCTCCTCCCTGGAATAATGTGAGCAGATACACACTCCTGTGAAAATCTGATCCATGTAAAATGAATTTTTCTTAATTTTTGAAATATGGTTCTTAGATTTCCATTCCCCAATTAAAAGAAGAATGTGACTTTGATCTCAAATAATTTGTAATGGATGTCAAAAGGAGTTTTATCTGCTGCTTCCATTTTAACCCAGCTTGATAAGAAACAGCCCCTTGCCAAACAGCAGCCAAGCTGCGCTGGCTGGGCAGAGCAGTGTTAACTACCTGAAATGCAGTTAGCATGAAATGACATCAAAAAGTGCTGTCTCATCAAGCAAAGACGATCTGTGGAGGCAAGGTTTGCAGGAATAGTTCTTTCATTAGACCAATTCTTACAGTCAGAAGAAAGGACAAGCTTTTTTGATACCCCTTCAGTCTGAAACAAAAGTTTCAACCACTTCTTTCCCTAAATTTTTATCTTTCTTTCTCGCCTTTTGTTTCCTTCAAGATTATTTTTTCCTTTTCTTTCCTTCTCTCCCACAGACAAATTTGATGGGAGGTTAGTCTGAGGCTTTACAGCATTGCTAACAATTGACATTTTAATAAAAAGAAGTTTTACTTCAGATAATTATTCTTCTTCTGGGTGGCTTTGATATTTTCTTAATTTCTTTGTTTGAAACTTCTGTTTCAGATCTGCAAAGGGCTTGTGTAATCATAAGCTTGCCTGTTTTCGCCAGTTATAGAAGTTGGTCTAATAAAAGATATTTCTTCTCCCTTCCAACACCGCCTCATTTATATCCCTAGACTGTGACTACTAGGACAGCACTACAATAGCAATTTTTATGGAAATATATCATTTTCCACAAAGACAGCATGCTTTTCCACAAAGACTCTTGTGCTCTGTAGCTAAATGCCTAAGACACTTGCCTAGGATGCGGACAATCCAGATTTGAAACCAGCTCTAAGTGATTTTAAGAATGGGTTTTCATCCCAAGCCATCCAGAATCAGGCAAAGTAGAATTTTAATTTAAGTCTTCACATCCTGAACCAACACGGGGACCCCATGCTGCCTGACCGATCCACACCAAAACCACCATACTACAGTGTGTATTTTCACCAAAGAAGAGCTGGAAAAATTTTATTCTCATTCCATTTCAGATCCAAACCCTCAACGCTACACCTGTGAAACAGAGCCACCATCCTCGAGCCTGTTATCCCCCAAACTTCATGGCCTTTTGCAACACCAACAGCATCTGCTACACACATCTTTTGCCTGGGGAAGTTTTCCTCTATGTTCCTCTTGCCCAGGTCATTTCCTTTCTTCTTCAGAGCTCAGCTTTGCTTTCATGGCACCTAGATAGAAAGAAATGGGCTATTTCACAGACTTTACACTAGCAATTTGATCTGTTTGCCCTTGCCAGAAAAGGCGAGAGGGAAGTCAGATATCCATGTTGTCCTGTGGCAGGGACAGGGATTGCAATGAGGATGGTGAGAGACTGGAATAGGTTGCCCAGAGAGGTGGTGGAGGCCCCATCCCCGGAGATATTCCAGGCCAGGCTGGATGAGGCTCTGAGCAACCTGATGTAGTTGAAGATGTCCCTGCTCACTGCAGGGGGGTTGGACTAGACGGCCTTTAAAGGTCCCTTCCAACCCAACACATGATTCTATGATTCTATAACCAGCATCTCTGGAAGACACCAGAATAGTAAAATGAAGCATCCACACCTAAAAAGCTGGCATTGCAGGTAAGAAGCAGTTTAACAAAAGTTAAACTCAAGTGCTTCAAATCTTTGTAGACTTTACACTCAAGGCTCAACAGAGGCAGGCAGGACTGCGAAAGACTTGCTCTAATGGGTGCCCATAGGTGGATTCAGAAATTATCATAAATTCTGTTCTTTAAAGAGGCCATCTGTACTCGCGTGTTTGTTTTCATTTTAAAGACTGACACCAATTTCCATGTGTCTTGATAACCAGCTTCAGTTCTCAAAAGTGTGTCTGGATCCTCATTAAACAACAGCAGCCACTTCTTGTTTGTGAATATTACTACAAGGATGGTTAAAAATAAAAGGAGAGGGGGGAATAAACATGTACAGGAGACGAGAGATGCAACAGAAGAACACAAAAACAGGTTACCGCACCTAGAAGGCAAAGGGAACAGAGAAAATGTCTTGGTTTTGCAAATGAATTATCCTGCAGGAGACGACAGGTAGCCAAACCAAGCTTTTGCCACCAGTGAGATGGTCACTCTGTAGGGTGTACAGCTGGACCACGGAAAGGATGGGAGCACTGCATACCTCCACTGACAGCCCCCCGTTTTAGCACGAAATACGCACCCCACAGACGATTTACATTGATTCTAATGTGACTGGAATTGACCTCCTAATGTACACACCGGAGTTCCTCTAATCCAACAAATATCCTGCGATATATCCAGGACAAGACTATACTCCCAGGCACCACAATATTTTCCTCTTAAAATCTGGCCAAACGTAACCCCACATTCTCCAACAAAGAGCCTCTAGTTATTTTCCTCTTCAGCAGGAATATTACAACATAGCCGCTATGAGAAGAGTACGTGCTTATCTTCATTCCCAGCAACGGTATTCTCACATTCCTGTCTTAAAAGTATTCCTCTCCTTCTCTCCAAATCGTTCTGCGCTAAACCACTGAGATATGTGGCAACTGCAGTGTCAGTTGTCACGGGGAAAAATATGTCAGCAAAAACATTTGATTCAATCTGCTGTTTAAGGAAGCAACATTTCCTCGGGGTATATGCCTTGTGTGGATAAATAACAACTGTCCAAAAATCAAGTATCTAAAATCAATTTCAAATATCAAAGGGCAGATTTCAGGCAACTACCTTCAGGAAAAAAAAAAAAAAACCAAAAAAAAAAACCTAGTTCCTTTTTCTCCTTTAGTTTAGTGCAAGTCTGTTTCAGAGCAAACCCGTAAAATTTAGCCTCTTGGTCACAAACTGAAGGGTGAACTCGCAAGTGGAAATGATGCGAAAGGTATTACGGACCTTGGAGGAACCCTAACTTGCCCCCCCGGGCACATGTATTTTCTCTGATGAAACATATCATATGGAATATTCACATTTGCAATGAGAATGACTACACTTGCCAATTCCTGTCTCAACAATGTATTTTAAGCCAGTTTTGCATTACATCCCCCTGTATCCAACGCAAGGACAAAAGCGAGGAGCAGAGCCAGCTGGGTGGCTGGTGGCCGTAGCCCACGGAGGCTCGGCAGCATCGCCTCCCTGCTGAAGCTGAGCTGGTCATTCATTTGTGGTCATTTATTGAGCGTCTACAGAATATTTTGAACGCAGCAATGCAATCATCGAGTTCAGCAGCGCTGGTTAGAGGGGGCTGAGATGCTGCAACCAATTATGGTCCAACAAAGTACAATCCTTGGGTTTTCTCCATTTTAAACTTGTTTGCTCCTTTCCATTTTAACGCTTTTTGACTTCTGCAACGATTACTCCCTGATTCTTTTTTCCTCCTTGTCAGAAAAGACTAACTGCACTATTTGGTGTGTTTTTCACTAGCTGCTCCATGGGTTAGATGGTTAGGGAGGTCAGAATCACCGACCTGGAACAACAATTTGTTCCACTTCTCCGTAGTGCTGCAACCCCATTACCCCTCTCCACAAAAGCTACACTCTTGTAGCAACGAAAATAGCCTTTTGGCAACTCTCCTGATGCTTGCTCATCAATATGATCATAGCTCTTGTAGAATAGAGCAGCAGATCTTTTTTTGTTGTTTTTAAAGAGCAATTCGTGACAGAAGCGAATCCCTTCAAGTGCCTCACCTACAGCTTTCTGAAGTCGGTCAACTATTCAGACTGCAGTTGCACTTCTGAAAATAAGGATTATTTAAAAGGCTTCCTCCTTAGAAATTTTCAGCAGGAAAATCCACAGGAGACAGGCCTGCATCCCTTCGGAGCACCAGCATTTTGGCCCTGTCATAATTCATCTTGCTATTTCTTTGGGGGAGGGGGAAGGAAAAGCCACCTGCCTTCAAGTTTCAATCTCGTGTCCACCTGTACAAAACGACTGCACTTGCCCTTTATACTGTTCTTTAATAAATGTGCCACCTGCCCCGGAGGTGTCTGCACTGCTGGCCGTAGTGCGGTGAATGCTGCAGCCAGAATCAGAGCAGGCGTTCGATGGGCACCTGCCGCCGGAATTCATTTTTGCAGAAATGCGTTAAAACCAGAATTCTTCACTAATTTGGGGGATTTGTTTTTTCCTTCGGCAGTAGTAAAAGGAGAGTCTTAGACATCAGAATCCCTGAGTTTGGTACCAGTTCTGCAGCTCAACTCCATCATGAAATGCCCTTAGGCAAGGTCAGCTCAACGCCTGCTCAAAGACAGAGGGATCCCCTACTCTCAGGAGCCACCGCCTGACCCTGCCTTGGAGACTAGCAGGTGAGAGGCTCCAGACACACCATGGCACCCAAATGCTTTGCCTTCATTTTGAACTCTGCTTTCTATTCATCAGTGGGTTACGTTTCCTCTGTTCCTAGCCAGCTCCTTGAGAGACTCATTTTCCCTCCTGTAGCATTCTCAGTTTTGCGCGGTGGATGGGGGAATAGAAGATGTAGTTAAAAATACTGCGATGCCGTGGTGGGCGGTGTGTCAGAAATAGACAGACACCAGCTCCCTGCGAAGAATACCAAGTAATATCCCAGAAAGATAAAGGCATGGCAACAAAAGAAAGGAAAATGCATTTGTGTGCTGCTGCTGGAGAGCTAAATCTGGACAGACTGAGTATTGTGAGGAGTATTGCTTGTGGCCAAGCGTACCATCCATCCTCCTGTTGGCTTCACGTGCAAAGTCATCTTACGACAGTGCAGTCAGCAGGAGATCATAAAAATGTGGCTGATGAATAATGTTGCCTCCAAATATAAAGAAAGCGTACGTGAGTTTGGGGTTTTGTGAAGATGGTGCAGAAAATCAGTAAGAAAATGGACCCAAATGGTATCGCACAGAAACCAGCAGCCTATAGAAACTGAGAAGGGGCTTAGCTCCTTTAACCCTCGCCTTAAAACCAACTGAAGTTTTTCAGAGGATATTAGGTTCTTTCCAAGAGGAAGATAAACCAAGTTTGGCTGATGCAGGGAACTATGAGATTATTTGATGGATTTATCCCCTATTTTTTTCTGAGGCTTAAGTCTCTGCTCATCCCAGTAACCACGGGGGTAATATTTCATCCCAAAGGGCTTCACAAATAAGCGTTTTACGAACAGCACACCAGGGTCCCTTACAGCCCTTAAGTGAGACTCTCCTGCAGAGAGGTCTCGCGGATGCTTAACACTTCACAACCCCCCCCCTCCCGTGACCATTTCACCAGGGCAGTGAAGGTGGCTGCATCACACTGAAACCGCCGGGGGAACTCAGGCAGCTGGACCCCAGTGACACCTCTTGGCATTGGGCTGGGGTGCCACGACCCTCACTGCCCATCCAGGGAGTCCTGCGGGTCTTTGGGGGCCAGCCTGGAGGCAGAGAGAACAGTGCAGAATAGCACATACAGAAATGACGTGCATGGGTTTGCCTGAGCAGGTATCAGTCGGGGTCACCGCTTCTCTAGATACTTGGGTACCCAAGTAGGTGCACGGAAAGATGGAGACAGCCGTGCTTCTGCAACACGCAAGTGAGGTCAAAGTCAAGATAAGAGAGAGATGAGCGCAAGCTTATGTTTTATGCACACAGAAAATGGCACCTGTAAAATGCGGGCCCACCAAGGACCAGGGGCCATTGGTCCAGAGAAAAGGGCCATCAACTTCTTCATCTTTGCTTCCAGGAGCCCATGGGAGTGAGACTTCCTCCCCGCTGCTCAACTAGACCCTTTTCTTTTTTCCTTTATCTTGCAAGATACGTTTTGATCCCACCAAAATGTAATATAGCCACAGGCACGAGAACAATCATACCATAAAAAAAACCCATCAACATGCAGATACAACCATAACAAAAGACCACTAAAAAGCCTAATAAAATAAATGCCATTTAAACACTGCTATGCAGAAACCACAGCCCTACCAGCGCAGAAGATGTAAAAGGTCTAGCAGTCTGCATATCAAACGTTAATACTATTTTCAAAGCAAATCTAAGAGAGGATGACAAGTAATATAATAAGCCTAATGGGTGCGTAATCAGCATTTGACCATTTTTGCCATAAAAGTAGGTGTCCTCCTGGCCCAAGATGTCTAGGAAAGCTGCTGAAAGACAGCTAAGGCTTTTAGAACAGATTTCTTTTAAACACCTTTTTTTCTCCTGGTGTAGATTTATTGAGAGTTTCACTCTATTAAGAACAGTAGCCAACCAACTGGGTGAAATACAAATAACTCTGCACGCATAGTAAGCGGCACAGTAAGTTTGGGGCCCATTCGCGGCTTAATTTACTGCCAACAATCAGCGATGTCAAGATTTCAAGCATCTCCTGACAGCCCTGTGACAACTGCAGTTACACAGCATTATCTGGTCTTCCAGTAAAATCTTTTCCCTCAAACAGCATCACGCTGCATATCACAATAGAAGTATACACCGTCAGCCTGCGTCTCCTCAGCTTTTATGGCTGAATCAGGACATTTTTGGGGGTGGTGGGGTGTCCTGTGGTTGCTTTTGGCACCGCTCCCTTCCACGTAGAACCGATCAGCAAGACACAAAACAAGGGAAATTGCCAGTATATGAAATGCTTTAACAAAAGGCAGAAATATTATAGCAACATTTCATCTGAGGTTAGGAAGTTTAATTTGACAATATTTGGTACAGAATGCTCCTTGTCTATAGAAAGAGAATCCATCCTCTCCTCTAGTTGCATACTTGGTCAAACAATCTCTTTAAAGGGTATTTTAATGATACATTATAATAATGGTATTCAGACAAACATATCATGAGGTGATCCCTATCTGCTGTTACAACGTTGTCACCCTTTTATCTGGGCAATTTTACAACAGAAGTTATAACAACTGAACACACTAAGCCAAACAAATTGAAAAAAAAAAAAAAAAGGGAGACATCCCCGCCCCACAACTACTGACCAGAATTTTTTCAAGTCCAATATTGTTTTATTGCAGGTAAAATAATCAACTGTTAGAGAGGGCAGAATTTCATGTCTTCAAAAATCTGTCGTGGTTTTAAGAGACCTCGATGCTTGCATAAGGATGGAGTTATATCGGGGGTGGGGAGGGAGGAGGAGAGGGGGCAGAGGCAATACTGAGCAGAACCAATATCAAATAAAAGGTGCTAATTTTATACTCTAACAATCACAGTTGCTCAAATGTTTGCAAACAACAAACCAACCCCAACAAACTTGACCATATTGTTATTTTAAATGTAATTCATACGGAATACTGCAGCTACAAGATTATGAAAACTAGACATGTATACTCTGCAGCAGCATAAAATATAATCCTATATACAATCCAAGCATCAATTTTCTCTTCTCTACCACAATCAGTATTCTATCTATCTCAAAGGAGCATCTGTCAGATTCTCCGGAACCAAAAATAGCAAAGACCCTTTTAAACAGAACAGTTTCTGGTTTATATTTATAACGACACTGTACTCGCCGCTTCTGGCTGCACGGCGATGAAATTTGTGCAAGACATAATCAATTACCCAGCTCTGCACTTCATCATGCGGTTAGCTACCGTTACCTGCATCCTACCCTCCAAGCACTTCTCCCCATGCAGAGGGCCGAGATTTTAAAAACGCCAGAAATATTTGCACATCGAAGAACTAACTACAGAGCTGACTGACATTACGCAGCAAAAACCCTGTGAGAACAAAACCCGAGCACACTGATGTATAAAACGGAGAGCCTACCTGAATTCTTCAAATGC
The DNA here is from genome assembly GCA_013400135.1 of Rhinoptilus africanus. Taxonomy (NCBI): domain Eukaryota; kingdom Metazoa; phylum Chordata; class Aves; order Charadriiformes; family Glareolidae; genus Rhinoptilus; species Rhinoptilus africanus. The sequence goes on along the minus strand of VXBO01008297.1, from coordinate 455,597 downwards.
ATACATGGCCTAGTAACTACCCAAATGCTCTGCAATTTAAAATAATCTTCTTAACGTGCAGGAGGAGCATTTAGTTTGTCAAGCTGCAGCAAAATGCATAATGACGAGACAGTATATTTGAAATATTCGGAAGAGAAAGGGTATGCAGATACTGGCCTGCAGCCTACAGCTCAGCCAGCTGCTGACAAGCAGCAGCTAACAGGGAAAGGCGATAGAGTACCATGTGATCATTCCTGCAAGTCTGATTAATGCAGTATACTCCAAGAATACAGGCTGATATCTTCATTATTCAAGCCAAATAAGTCAAATACTGCACACGACAGGCTCCATGGCGAAATTATCATTCACACGCTACATCAACATCAGTAAATTAAAGCGGAGGACACTAAAGAGCTAAGAATATCACAACCGAAGAGATTAATTAGGCCCATTCAAGCTGATTTTCTTACCTTGTAGTGATATTTTAGTCTGTTTTTATTCATATAAACCACCAGTGATGGAACAAAAGACTGCAGCCACAAACCTCCCCTTCCATGAATGCCAGAACATTTTAAGTAGTTTATCTGCTAGAAATCATTTCCTCTGTAGTCTATCCCCAACCACCTTAACTCCTTCAGCCCTGAATTCGTTGCCATAAATCCTATTTGCAATGCCACGCGGGCTTTTTAGGGCTTACAGGGTTAACACCACGAAATCGCGGCAGCGCAACTGAATGAAGCGGGATAAGAGCCAAAGGAGTCATATCTGCGAAATCGAAGACGGGAGATGGGAAGGAGGAAAGTTGAGAATTTCGTGGCATTGCAGTGTGCGAGCGAAGATGCTTCAGCTGCCTAGCAACAGCGCACGCAATCTCCACGGCAACAGCGCAGCGAGCGCTGGGGTCAGAGCATCCCTGCCGCACACATACACCCAGGGGTGGCAAGCGGAGCCACCCACCCACCCCCGAGTCCAGCCATAGCATCCCTGCACCAGGCACCCTGCACCAGTGGGACTTGCCCCAGTGCCAGTGGCGAGAACCAGGAGCCACGAGGCACCCTGGGCGCAGGGATGAATCTTGCACCCTGTGTAGGGTGGTCCCACCGAAGCAAGGGATGGAGGCACATGGGCACGCTCCTGGAATAGCTCAGCGATGGGCAATGTGACTGCTCCTCCAAAATAACGTGGCTCGGCAGTGTTGCACGCCCTGGCTGAATAAACACAGCTGAGAGGGCAGGGGAGCAGACCCCAAAACACCAGGAGCCAGAGCTCATCATCCCCACAGCAAGCCCCTGGAAACTGTGGATGTCTAAGAAACACAGGCAGGATGACCGCCATTATCCATTCGCTCAGGGATTGCACGGATTTTATTCATGGAAAGACTTTGCCAAGGCCCCCGACAGCCCCAGGCGGACTCGGCAACATGCTCAGGAGGGACGGGAGGAGGTTTATTCGCTCGGCTGTGCACGCACTAGATTAGCCTCAGCATCTCTGCCACAGCAGCATGCAGCCACCTAAGGAAGCCAGCATTGGCCAAGTAGAAGGGGAACAGGCTCAGCCACTCAGCCCCTGGCTGGAGAGCAGATTATGGGAGAGGATTGCTGGAAATGACGGAGATTCAAATCCTGGGAAATCAACGCCTCACCTCGGAGGGAGAGATGATGGGGCAGTGGGAGAACATGCTCCCTGGGAAAATCAGGAGGCAGCAGCAAATTCAAAGTCACCTCTGGGGCTGCTCCTCACCTTGGCTTGCCTATTTCTTTTACTGCTAGGGCTGGTCTCCAGTACAAGGGAACAGTTTGGAGCAGTTTGGCTGGAGCCTGGAACATGCAGACCCAACGACAGCTCCTGAGGATCACCCCGCTCTGGGGAAGTGACTGCCCCACTGAGCTATGGGGTTGAGAGACTGGAAAAGCATCCCGAGTGCAACCAGCCACATCTCCTGGACACAGCAACCTGGGACAAGCTGCAGTAACTGTGGCACCCCACAGCTCTGAAAAAGCATAGGCAAAAAGGGTGGGGGCAAAAGGGAAAGGAACTCTTGGCCAAAAAAAAGAAAAGCGCTGGAAACAAAAAATTTTCTACATTTTCCACATTTATTTGCAGTAGTGACCTTGAGTTTGGTCTTATTTCCTCTTAAACAAATGCGATAAGTGACAATAAAGGCACACTGTAGGAACACCAAAACACATGCAGTCACACCATCTGACAGAAATTAATTATTCCATATGCATCCAAAAGAGAGGGACTGCGAGGTAGGTGCTTCTGCCTACAGCCTAATAAAAGATTTAAACTAACAGAGAGGAGAACAATACAACCGTAAAAAAAAAAAAAAAAAAAAAAAAGTCCTCTTCCATATTTAGGCTGAACTTTGAAGAATGGTTGCTATATACAGCACCCAAGCAACCGGGCACGGGTGAGGCAGCCCCTTGCAAGCAAGTGTCCTGCTGCTGACTTGGAGGAAACTGGTTTTTACCTTCAAAGTCAGAGCCAGCCAAGATCCCTCATGGGTGAATGAGGAAAAGTCTCAACTTCTGTTCTCTTGCTCAACCCAATCTTCCTCTAACTTGTATTCAAGTAGAAGGGGGCTGGTTTTTCACTTGAAATGTGTTTATTTTTCATGCTAGCTTAAAAAAACCCAACCCTTCTACAGGAGTAACAGCAAACGTAGTGTACTGTTTCCCTAAGCGTTCATTCTCCTTGAAACAGTGTTGACAAAATCACTGCATGGTCGTCCTATTTCTGCAACCTCTTAAGAGCCACTGTGCAAATAAATAGACAACTGTTCAAGTCAAGGCTTCCCTCATCAGTGAGTTCACTGTGAAGGACTCGAAAGGCAAACGCTCTCCAGAAAGCTTTCAGATTCAGCAGAGGTCAGTAGCTGCCGAAAGGTTTCAGTACAATAACTTTTTTTACCTTGATTTTTCTTTTAGCCGGCACTTTCACAACAGCTCGCAGCACTACAGACAGCAAGACCAGGGCTCCTACCCTGTGAGATAACCGATAGTGTCATTTCTGGTTAATTAATTACCAGGATTCCCACATTAGACGGCAACATCTGAGACCATCATGTCATATTGTCGACATGAATGAGGCTCAGCGTGCCGTTACCTAACAGAACTCGCGGGGCCTTCAGAAAGTCACATGAACCCATACAATGGCCAAATACATAAACAAATGCAGGATTATAATACCTCCTTATGACTTTTTAGCAAAGACGACCCTAACTTCTCATGCCCTGAGCTAGACTGAAGGTCTCCAGAAGCAGACAGAAGGTACGTCAGAAACCACAACCAGCAACGAAATTTTTTACGAGGAGGAGTTGTTTATTCCCCGCCTGGCTCTATAATCAGGCCAAACCTTGGAAGAAAAATGTCCCGCGCTTTACCACAAAATGAAATTACATCACGGAAAAGAAAAAATGACACTAAACATAGTCGAGGCGGGGCAACTAACGTAAAGGGAACTGAGGGACCCACATCCCCAGTTCTGATCCAAGGCCAGATAAACATGGCAATGGGGGGTTCCTTCCCACTGAAGATCAGTAGCTTTTGGAAAAAAACCTGCAGTTTTAATTCCAGGCTCTAACAAACAAGTGAGACCATGACAGAAGTGGTTATCCTGGATGAAACTTTGAGAAAGAAGCAAAGATAGAATCACAGAATGGTTTGGGTTGGAAGGGACCTTAAAGATCATCCAGTTCCAACCCCCCTGCCCTGGGCAGGGACACCTCCCACCAGCCCAGGCTGCTCCAAGCCCTGTCCAGCCTGGCCTTGAACCCCTCCAGGGATGGGGCAGCCACAGCTTCTCTGGGCAACCTGTTCCAGTGTCTCACCACCCTCACAGTAAAGGATTTCTTCCTAATATCCAACCTAAATCTGTCGTCCTTCAGTTTGAAACTGTTATCCTTCATCCTATCGTTACACTCCCTGATAAAGAGTCCCTCCCCATCCTTCCTGTAAGGCCACTTTAGGATGCAAAAAACAAAGAAAAAAAGCCTGGAAATACGACAAACCAGGGCAAGGCGGAGGATGCTGGTAACATTTTTGGCTTTAGCTAGTATTTAAGTGTCATAAAAAGGCCTTGTGTTGATACTCTGCATAAGAACCTAGTTTCCTCAAGAATAACATCTTGCATTATTGGTATTCAGTACATCTGCGTGTCAGTATTGGTCCTCTTGACCCGAGATTCCACCAAAGCCTTGGCCAGATGCTAGGTGACATTATCCGATCACAAGCAGACTGCGGTATTTTAATGAGGTGACTATTTATTCCCTTGCTGAAGCAAGGAAAAAGCCACTAACACAGTGGACTTCTGTCATTAAGCCTGTATTATCATTATGCTGAATTGAAATTCAGACCACTAAAAAAACCCAACTGCACTGAAAAATCCAGCATTCACTGCAATTCATGAGGAAGAAAACAGAAAGGAGAAGGGAAATGAGCCAGCAAGAGCATATATAATGAGTGTACATCCACCACAGCTCTAACATTTCTGCTCAACGGAGGATGTGGCAATCACAGACAGCATCCCAGAAAAATCTCCCTTCAATAGGATTTTCTCTGAGTTCAAAAGTCTTTCTTGGGCTTAAGAAAATAAGATTTAAAAGGATTATTGAAACAGAAGAAGGAATGGCTACCTTAGTTTGTTCAGGTACTGGGAAAACTGTGGCAATAATTACAGTGCCCTAAAGTTTACCGAACAATGGTATATTCAATATTGGAGGTTCGACTCAAACCTTCAGCTGTTAAAGGGGAAGGTGAGTGGGGAGGAAATTAACTTCTTTTTCCCCTTCTTTTCATTAATGAGATTTCTACTATATGTTGCCTTAAAACACTATGTGAATGCTGATGCACAAGAATAGTCTGATCCACATTTTAGACTGCTCCTTTCACTCTGGTCTTCAGTTTGACCATTAAAGTCTGAGTTTGTGACATTAACCTTCGCCAAAAAAAAAAAAAAATCCTACCAGCGTTCCCTCTTCATTTATTCAGCTTTAAATTATCACAGCGCATGAACGTCTGCGCAGCAAAAATTGCTTTTCACTCCCAGATTTGGCCCAAATACACTCCATTCTTTGCAGATCTTGAGGTTTAGCCAGACCACAGGACGGCTGATGTGAGGTCTTCCCCGTGATTTTCTCACACGGCTTTACTCTCATCATACTGGGAGGAGCACGTACCAGTTTCATTAACAGACACTGTGCCAGGTACAGGTGAGCACCCAGCATCGCACAGGGCTGAAATAGGGTGTTTGTACAAATACAACCCCATCTGCCTTGTTTTAGTGTTTAAGGGACGGTCCACTGGAGTGAAGTAGAGAGAATGGGATGCTTACTGCTTTTCTAATCACTCCCGGGGACTGCACCAAGTCACAACTCGCACTCCAACAGAACTCAGCCAGTCGGGAGGAAAACTAAAAGCTTCATACGGATTAAGTTATCGATTGCAGCAAAAATGCCTGAAATATCCCGTCGAGTTTAGGGCTGTGTGGCGCTGATTGTCACGTCAAGCTGAAAATGCAAAAGGTCCCTAGAAGTTTTAATAGGCCAGACATAACAATCAGCAACAGATAAGGATATTTGTGCCCTTTCAATACCTAAAGGGGGCTTGTAAGAAAGATGGGGACGAACTTTTCAGGAGGGCCTGTNACAACCCAAACTAGTCTATGATTTGAGATACATGTCAAATCAGTAAAAGAAGAAATATGGTCATACCACTGAACACACAAAAATTTAAGATTTAGCCTGTATAGGTTGCAAATGTTAGTTGATGTGACCAATACGTGGGTATTCCTGCTTGAGTTTCTGTCTGCTTGTGAAAAATGATTTAAAACCATACAAAAACTCTTCCAAAGAAAGGTACAGGGTTCCACAAATTTGAAGTGCAAGGCATGTATTATTTATACTTAGATAAACAATTATCAACCACAGCTTTTTCAATCCCACACAGACTAATTAGAATCACGCTGCACACAGAAGTCCCCTTAACGCTGCCTCAATATTCACCTGACAGCCACAGCATCTTATATCCGCTGCATCTTTGCTGTTTAGCATCTTAATCTGTGCAAGCACAGAGCAGAAGACACAGAGGACTCTTCCAGAGAAAATAAAAGGAAGCATAGGCTTCCATTTGGAAACTTCCTTCAAACTAACCATAATTAGTCAATTTGTCTTTTTTCAAGTTGTGAGGGATTAAGTGGGGAAAAAAAGAGAAGTGGAAGGCTAAAACTAGACTTGCATTATCACCACTATCAAATGACATGTCAATGGATATGAAAACAGTATCTGAATAAGCCACGGTCATCCACTAAAGCACACGCTGACAATAAAACACTGGGACGTTTCTGCGGGCTGTGTACATCATACATCAACAGACACAAACCTGTGTACTTCAGACATGAATACAAATAAAGGTATTCACATACCAGCATAAATACCCTGACTTCTTGCTATTTTCAACAAACCCAATGGCGTACATCTTACAAGCATTTAAATTACACAGTGGCATGTTTGCAGCCAACACGAACCAAGCCACTTCCCACACACAGATGAGTACGCTGATGCCTACTGAACTGCGGACTCATTATCAAATATATTGGCAGACCAGTAGTTATTCTGCCTGGAAAATACCAGATTTACTTGACGTCATCTCTGGTAAACATTAGAAGAGTACTCCTAGTAACAACTGGGTCTTATACTTCGGCACTCTCTAGCTAAATGGTAGGATGTAGACAGGGGAAAAAATCAAGGCTAGGTTTTATCCTTCTGCTTCTGTCTGCCAAAAGTAACCACACTGCAACGGATAAAACTCCACGGGTACCGTGTATCTGTCGAGCAAGCTCTCTGCAGCACAAGATCACAGCACCAAGGCCTTAGGAGCTATTAGTTTATGGGGATTTTACATGGACACAATGTCAAAGCTCGGATCGGATCGTGGCCCAGAATTTCACCCAGGACATGGAAGGATTATTCAGCACGAGGCACCGATGACGGAGAATTTGCTAAAACTGGGCTGCATTGCTGTCACATTAAGATGTATACTGCCCCTGCTTCCACAAAACGGAAGATTTTTTTCTTTCCCTTTCAATCAATGCAAAAGATGTCAGAATAAACGTTTGAAGGAATTTTTCGTTAAATACTGCAGAATTCTTTGTTCAGAAACAGCTTCTGACAGCAGCACCAGACACAAACTGTCGCAATTTCAGAACATCATTTGCTCGCTCCCAGGAGAACATACACAAGTTTTGATTCCTCCAAGGCTTCAGGACAGCCTAGCACTGATCATCAGCAGTTCTACACGCTAACCCAAACGACCTGGCTGGCAGGAGGGAGGTGCAAATGGTGCGATGCCACTGGAGCTATGCTTCTACTCAGAGAAAGGTGACACCAGCATCACACTGGTCAGGTTCTGCCCTGCTCAACTGGACAAGGTCCTGAGCAGCGGGTTGGACTAGCTGATCTCCAGATGTCCCTGCCAAGTTCCACAACTCTCTGTGAGCAGGACCTTCCCATCCCTCGGGCATAGCACAGCTTGCTCCCAAAGTGTGCCTGGCTGCTACAGCAGCTGCTGCACAAGAACCATCAGGTCATTCCCACAACCTCTCCCCTTTGTGATAACTCATCTCACATGGAATTCATCTCCTGATAACATATGCTCCCTAAATAAAACACACATAGTGAAGGAAGACCCAAAGATCTGCATCAAAAGAAGTGTGGCCAGCGGGACGAGGGAGGGGATTCTGCCCCTCTACTCTGCTCTGGGGAGACCCACCTGGAGTGCTGCATCCAGCTTTGGAGTCCCCAACACAGGAAGGACATGGACCTGCTGGAATGGGTCCAGAGGAGGCCACAAAGATGATGAAAGGACTGGAGCACCACTCCCGTGAAGACAGGCTGAGAGAGCTGGGGTTGTTCAGCCTGGAGAAGAGAAGGCTCCAGGGAAACCTTACTGCAGCCTTTCAGTATTTAAAGGGGGCCTACAGGAAAGCTGGGAAAGGACTCTTTATCAGGGAGTGTAGTGATAGGACAAGGGGTAACGGTTTTAGCCTGAAAGAGGGGAGATTTAGATCAGATATTAGGAAGAAATTCTTTCCTGTGAGGGTGGTGAGGCACTTGCCCAGGTTGCCCAGAGAAGCTGTGGCTGCCCCATCCCTGGAGGGGTTCAAGGCCAGGCTGGATGGGGCTTGGAGCAGCCTGGGCTGGTGGGAGGTGTCCCTGCCCGGGGCAGGGGGGGGGAACTGGATGATTGTTAAGGTCCCTTCCAACCCAAACTATTCTACGATTCTAAGTTTATACATAATCTTTAACAAAAAAAATCAATGCATTAGACTACAACTTTGAGACTTCAAGCTGCCTTCTTCCTATAAGTCTGGAAGAGAGTTATGGGTGGCCATGAGTATATTCAATAACAAAGGAGACAACTCAGGGATGTCCTTCTCTGAAATGCATATACCTTGGCAACACTGCGCTCTGCAAAGGTTCGGTGGAGTGAAGGTGTGGGTTTCTGCCAGTTTACCAATTTCTTTGCAGAGCAGCAGCAAGACCCAGTGTCCTTTCACCAGATACAGCAAGATCTGTTGTATGACATTCCATGGGAAATCAAAACCACAGCAGGCAGTTTAAGTTGCAAAGCACTGTTTTAAATACCATGTCTGTATCCTTTATTTGTTCTTCACGTAAAGACTGAAGATTGAGAAACTGATTTTTTTTTCTTTTTTTTTTTTTTTAAGAAACTGAGAAATATCATAACTCCTGCTCTTTGCTGCTCCTCCAAGACTCCTTGGAGAGGGTTCACTGAAATCTTCAGTGAAACATTATTAGGTCTGACACTTTAATTAAAGAAGGTGTCAAAATGAACACAAAAATAACTCTTTTACAGAAGCTGCACATTACACTTTAGAGTCAACTCATGTAAAGTACAAAAAACAGTATCACAATCCATGCCTTTACACAATCCATGAAACCGGGCAGCTTTCAGGATCCCACATCATCTGAACATCATCAGTTCTCCAGTTTCCAACGCTACTGGGGATGAGATTCCATTTCCTAACAAAAGGACAAGCACTGATATTCATAAAGAAGCAAACCAGTAACACAAACACCACCTGTTTGGGGCACCTTGCTTTGTTTTCCACATCCAGAACTTTCCATCTCCCTCCTAATTTTCCTGTGAGTTATCTAATAAGATCCGGATTTCTGAGGTAGGGAATGGTAGAATGAGGGAAGCCATGCCGCTTGCTTGGGGACTGCGCAGCAGTCACTGATGAGGGTGATGGGTCACAAGGAGGGTGGTGAGGCACTGGAACGGGTTGCCCAGAGCGGTGGTAGATGCCCCATCCCTGGAAACATTCAAGGTCAGGTTGGAGGGGGCTCTGAGCAACCTGATCTAGTTGAAGATGTCTCTGCTCATTGCAGGGGGGTTGGACTAGACGGCCTTTAAAGGTCCCTTCCAACCCAACACATTCTATGATTCTATGGAGTCAGAATTCTCATTTGGGCTCTGCCCATCCCCAGACCTCTGCTCAACGGACAGACCGAACTAGGGAGGTCTTTGACAAATCAAACCATTACAGCAATCCGCCCCAGCAGCCCCCAATCCCTGGCCAGCCACCACTGCAGTTCAAGACCCAGCGACGTTTCTTGCAGCCAGAAGAAACCAGGAGAGCTCGGGAGGGAGAGCAGAGCAGGAGGTCACACATACAAGCTACTTGTTCAGCTATAATTGCGTGGCTTATCATTTCTCAAGTGAATGATCCCATTTTCTCCTTCTCTCTTTAAAAAACTACCTACTTAGGCTATACAACTGTGATCAACTACCTGTAGTAGAGCTAGTAGCATTTTTACAGCCAAGTAAGGAGCAGCAGTACAAATTGCCCTACACTACCATGAATCAAGCTTAGCACTACACCTATTGCCTCCCTACCTGTGCTGACTGGGTCCTTTTCATCACTCAGGCTAGACCAGCAGGCAAGCCACCCAGAACACATCCAGTCTGGCTCACAACCAGGTCACAACCTTGGGAAAAGCAACGAGATACACTGTTGTCCACCCCAAAACTGCACAAAGAAGGTGTGTAGGACCAGGAAAGGACAGAAGGGGAAATCAGGAGTGGGTTTTGCAATCAGAGGGGGCTTGGCTCCAGACCCACTGACTGTTTTTTGTACACCAAACCCCAGAGTGAACTGCAGCAAATAAAAGCTTTTTCCTCCTGACAGTGCTCACTGCTGAAACACTGCATAGTCTCGCTGCCATCCCGCCTGGCATTGCGTGGGGTTCAAAGCAGTGACCTAAACCCAGGGGTCCAAGGATATGTACAAAACCTGGCATCCAGCTGGGCTCTGGTCTCCCACAGGTCATGGCCATCAGCCACACATCCATCATTTGGGTACGCCAGATCATCTGAAATGGAACTGGGCACCAATTCAGTTTAGACAACTGACTCATATCTTCGAGTATTAAATATTTATTCATGAGCCAAATGCTGCTTCCCTCATCTTCGGAGGCAAAGAGAGGTGAGCATGACCTGTCCTCTAGCATGAGATACATTTGTCTTTCGCAATGTATGAATGACTTCCTGAAGGAAATGGTCAGGTCATCGCAGATAAACACCCCAGTCAAATCCTGGCTTAGCTGATTTCTAATGAATGAAGCCACAGAGCAGCCAGGGCATCCCAGTGACCTTGAAAGGGAAGACAGAAGTAACAAGGCTCTGAAAATGAATTCCCAGAACTCACAAAATGAGAGAGCACCACAAAACCTCAAATACTACACAAAACTTCTTCCCGTTGCTCACAAAATTCCTACTAAGCTTCCAGCCCCAGACAGGCATCACTGCTCTTCCAAATTTTGAACTCACATTTCTATCTCAGCACACTGCAGATCCCCCTGACCTGACACTTGCTCTTTCCAGCCCCACATTCCTAGTTGCATTCCTCCTATCTGCTGCAAATAGCTCAAGCTCTCTTAAGGTGCAAGTATCTTGCTTTCCCATCCACTGCCACGGGCACTAATGCTTTTTTCTCAGGCTGCTAGGAGATGACCACAATATTAAGTGACATTAGTATTAGCAGGCAGTGTTAGTGCCTGGGAAATACAAGCAATGCCGGCCCCTTGGGCTGCCTCTGCTCCAGGCTCACCGCCCCCTCCACCTGCCCTTTCTCCAAGGACATGCCAGCTCTGGTTATTACCTTTGGCACTGCAGTGGTGCAGGGCTGAGGGCAGAGGTCAGCCTGTACAGCTGCCTCCCCACCTCCTCACAAACAGAAAGGCAGAGCAAAAGAGAGCTGCGATGTATATAGGGTCAGTAAGAGCACAGGAATGGCAAGGACCGGTCAAAGGAAACCCACTAAGGACAGTGGAGGAGAGGACGCGATATCCTGGGGAGAAGGATACTTTTGACCCTTCGTGGGATGTAAAATCTGAAGGATAGGTACTAGTTCCACAGCCAGACTGTGTCGACCTCACTTTTTGTACCTTGACTTCTCAACCTCTCCAAAAGCTATTATTATTTAACAGTACCGTTGATGCTGGAGGGTGTCCTTCCTGGTACCATGACAGCTCCATATGGCATTGTTCATCGCGCCCCAGGTCTCCCACATCAGTGTGACCTGGAGGTCCTCTTCCCTCAGGCCTTCGCTAAATTGTGTGGCTTAAGTCTCTGCAATATTTTTATATTCCGTTGGCTTATCATATGGACAGGGGACTCAGCTACAGCCATGGTGATTTTTAGCTTAAAATCACAACTTTCTTCTCTAATCCCTCTTTCTCTTTCAACTACCTCTTCTGAAACCATTTCAAAATGCTGCTAAAATAATCTTCTCTCTCGTTCTCCCCACACAACTCCAAGTCTAAAATGCTTCTGTCTCTGACACCTTCCCATCAGTTTATTATTTATCTTTATCATGCAGGCTCTTTTATCCCGCCACAGTTCCCAAGCCGTCAGGAACATAAAGGAAAAGTTCTCAAGGAGTGTAAGGAACAAAAGGGTGATGGCAGATGGGATTATTCCTAAACAATCCCACACTTACATAAACAGAAGGTAGCATTCATCAAATGAGTACTGAAAAAAAAATAGAGGGGGGCATAGAAAAGTAATTTTAACAAAAACATATGTGCATCTGCTCAGGAACCCTGAAATACTAGTAATTTTTACGTTTGAAAACCTGCTTTCTCTACATACTTTGGAACAGAGGTCCAAAAGGGTCTTTGGCCTCTTTTGACCAACATATTGGGTTTTCCTCCCACAAATATTCCTGGGGAGGGGAAAAAAGGCACGCAACACTTGCAAGTTATCACTGTACAAACACAGGAGATTCCTTGCTGAAGAACCATATAAAGGAAACTGTCACAGAGCCAAAATATTCTCTTGTGACAGCCAAGCTTCTTGCAACTTCCCAAATAAGGCCACGACTTTAAAGAGCATGTCTTTTCAAAGCCTCATCGATTTTCATCGCCTCATGAAGAAGCACATTGTTTATGTGTCTGGGTGTGCTGATATTAGAACAGGATGAGATGGGCACAGCTCGGTGGTTCCAAAGCCCGGCTTCCAGACAGAACGAACCGAATAATCTCAGGAAGCTTCTAGAGGCTGACAGCAGCCTTTGGCCACTGCTTTGGAGAGATTCCTTGTGCAAGCTGAAACTAAAAGGTGTGAAGATGCTAACAGGGACAGCCAGAATCTCCAAGTACTCTGCAGATAGATTTTCAAGCAAATTTTGAAGCACAATGTTATATTCCTTCCAGCCTCCCAATGTCCAGAGACTTTTTGATCAAAGGCAGAGTTCATGTTAAAGTGCAGGCCAAGTTTCAGGTCATTTCTTTATCTTTCAAATACCGGTTTACTCATCTTCAGAGAAAGAAAGAAAAAAAAAAGCTATGGAATTAGATCAACTTTGCTATATCTAGTTCATATTTGTTACCCATTCTCTTCCTGAAGTCACTCCAATAGTTTCAGTTTGGAAAACTGTTGAACGTAATCAGGTGCTTCCGTTTTACTACTTATTTTACAGTTGAAGCACAGCACTATGTAATCAGATTTTTTTTGCACAATCCTTTGAAAACAAAGCAAGTCCTTAAAAAACACCCTACAGGAAAAACTAGCAGGTCACAGCCATTCCAGTTATCCCATCTTTGCAATCATCATGCGTCCGTTCCTCTAATAATCAAATGGCAGAAAATACACTCACAGAACGTCAAAGCCAAGGAAGAAAAGCAGTAAGAAAGTGGGTCAGTAGAGCTTGTGTATATTGAAAGCACAAGCTATTCAGGTGATGGCTATTCAGAAGGTACACGCTGTAGTACTACATTGGCACAAAGGAGAGAAAAAGCCAAAGGAAATCAGTACAAGCCAGAGCCAAATAATGCATGTCAGTTGTACCTAAACATTGAACAAATCAAATTTGGTGGTATCTGACTTCCAGGAACTCCATCAAGACTCGTGACGACTTCTGGTCCGTGTGCTCTGTAAACCAAGGGAGAGCGAAGTTCCAGCGTATGGATAGTGCTGGAAGCAGGGTGTATCTTGCACAAAGGGTTGACCTGAGGTGAAACGAGTCCCCACCCTCTCCACCTTGATGACACGTTCACACTCTTGCCTCTACCCTGTGGAGCATCATACAGACAACAACCAGGCCAAAAACTGGCTAATCCAACAGAAAACTGATGGATTTTCTTTGGCTGGATTAACAAATTAATTAAACATTCCACAATGAAATGATCGTGAAGTCCCACACAAGGAGAGTGGTGGGAAGGTCCTTCTAGAGCCAGAGGGAATCAACACACAATTACACCCGTTTAGGCAGAGGTAACAAACTGTCCTGTAGGGTTTATCTACATGAGAAAACTCTAGAAAGGTAATCTGAATTAACATTTCTGTAATGAATCAAACCACATTAGATCCCTGCAGACACACTCATCATTAATTAAATCAACCCTATTTCGTATTTAGTATAATTTACTTTGATGTGAATTAAGCTTAATCAAATTAGGGTCACTTGAATGCTGAATCAGAGAACATATACAATGGTTTAATTTAGTTTACCTAATTTACATTCACACTTTAGGTGATTTGGATTAATTTTCCTTCACATCCTTGTGCAGATAGCTTTAGAAAAAAGAGAGCCAGCAGAGAACAGAAGAGATGCTGGAAAACAGCCCACACTATCAACAGTTTTGAGTTGTCAATGAATTCATTCCCCAGGAAAGGGGTACTAGAAGCTGTGTGTATCCTGCTGGCAGGATGCCTCTGGATGCCACTCTCCGTAAAAGCTCTCCCTTGTCTCTCCATCTCCTTGTCTCTAAAGTTCCTCCAGATCCCAGAGGCTGGAGAGACAGACTCATACCCTGCAGGTCTTCGCTTCTCCATCCTCCTGCATTTGCAATACCTGAAGAGATGTTGATGGGCCATCAGAAATGCATGTCCTGAAGGAAACTCAAGGAAGCTGAGGCATTTGATGTGGTTGTATTTTAAACAGCAGGTCACTAAAATATTTCACACGTTTTGTACTATTAGGAAAACATAGCAAAGCTGTTGTTTTTAATAAAATAACAAAAATCACAAAAGCCCGCTTCTTTAGGCAGATGTGTTAAAGTCACTTGTCATGTTTATTCACAGTTTTAAGGTCTTATTGGAAATTTGCTTACCCTGCTCCAACACTTGAAAAGTCACCACTGAGTGACTAGCAAGCTCCCTTCACATTCCTCTTACGTGACTGTGCTTTTTACCATTAAAAGATTTTTCTGTACACACAGCTGCGTAGACAAATGCACTCTGTCGTATTTAGGGCACTAGTCATCTAATATTGTCTGCCACGCAGGTACCATCTGTGAAGCTGAACTGCAGTTTAGGCCTATCATATTGGCACGGGTGTTGGGGAATCAGAGATGGAAATTGATATTAGATTATAATCCCACTGCCTTCAAATAGCAGAGGAGGACTCTAGCAAGGTCAGGCTCAACCGCAGCCTCTAATACCCAAGAATACCTCCAAAATGTTTGCTCAGGGAACCTGTCCCTGTGCTGTTTGTTTTGCAGTGTCCACTCAGGATTATCATCGTTTAAGGGTCACAAAAGGCGTCCAAGCCTCTGAAGCAAAAAGACGATGGACAGACCCTGATGGCTCTAACAGATGACAGCGGGTATCAGGGTGCGACTACGTCTGCATGGACAGACTTTGACCAAAGTGACAAAGAGATTAAAGACTGGAGACCAGCGTCAAGAATACAAGGCCATAGAAAGCATTCCTGAGCAAGGAAGAGAGATGATTGTTTTAGCAACTTAGCATGGAAATCCTTAGCAAAGCACTGGGCTAATCAAACCGTGCAGTGATTTCAATTTGAGCTCCTGGAAGTGTGAAGCCCCCCCCGAGAGGCGGGCTGGACACGGAGCATCGTTTCCATGCGGGCAGCTCTGGCGTGATGCTGACACACGTTTACACAGCTCCACGGTGAAGTGGAGCAGGGGACGGAGCCAGCTGCAAACACCAGCACTCTGCTTTCAGACTGGGAGCACTGACTAAACCAGACCCACCCCAGTACCAACACCAGAGCCCCCACCATGCTGGGGACGGTGGTGACAGATAAACGCACGATGCGAGGCATTCACCCTGCACACCTCCGAACAAGCTTTATAGCTTCAGACATGTCCTTGTGGGGCATTTATTGCTCTTGCAAATTCGCTTCCATCAGTCTCCCCTCTGCTATTTCTGTAACACTCTTATATTTAATACCATAAAAATTTTAAAATAGTATGCTGGCTCAGGTTTTTTGAGATCCCGCAAAGGGTTGCAGTCACACGGTTCTGGCACTATTTTTGCTTAGAAAGACAGGACAGAAGAGACAAGGAGGTTCCTGCAGCTCATCCTTGGGCATCAGCTTGAGGACCACAAGATGAGGGGCAGTTCCCTGGGATCAACACGACAGGCCCAGGGGGACCTCCCCCCTACACACACATTCTTCAATCATGCTAAACACTCTGCCCATCTTCCCATTAATTTATCATTTCCATTTCGGCTCATGAAGCCCCGAAAGGGGAGGACCAGCCTCATTAGGGCGGCTCCACCATTCCCAGCCCTCCCCACCACTTCCCAGAAAACCCGCTCCTTGCACTACCTGCCTGC
The DNA here is from genome assembly GCA_013400135.1 of Rhinoptilus africanus. Taxonomy (NCBI): domain Eukaryota; kingdom Metazoa; phylum Chordata; class Aves; order Charadriiformes; family Glareolidae; genus Rhinoptilus; species Rhinoptilus africanus. Next base: position 439,506 of record VXBO01008297.1, on the reverse strand, counting down.
CGCCTCCGCTCCCCCCAGGGCTGGGCTTGGTTTTGACTTACTGCCAGGTTTTCGCTTAATAACTGTTCATTTGGGAGGGGAGTATTTCAAACAAGAGATGCTCATGTTCCTATTTGTATATGTTAAAAGTGAGGCCTTCCATACAGAGGACAGGAATAGAACAGCTTTTGGCTCCCTGCCCAAAAGCTACAACACTTCCCCCACTGAGCTCTGCCCTCAAACGGAGAAGCGAGCCTTCACCGCTCCATCAGACCCCAATCCTGTCAATACTCGCACAGGCACTTAAATTTATTACGGTCAGTGGCCTTATCGCAACGGTCATTAGGTTCGCAAACATCAAGGATGCTGTTCCCAGTAATAAGGTCAAGAATGTGTACAAGTCTTTTCAAGATTAGGACCTTAATGCTGTAGCATCGGCCGGCTTTCCTCCTGCACCCAGCATTAGATGGGGGCAGCTGAAATCCCTGAGGATGGAGGGGGATGAGCATCTCTCCGGGCTCACTTGCAGGTAGAGCAAGGCACTGCTCGGGGCTGCTCCGGGCGTGCAATGAGCTAGATGGCCCCACCACTCACCACGGCAATCTTGGGGGCAGATGTACACGATTCGTATGCTGCAAACTAGCATTTGATCCCTCAACGCCAATTAAAAAATAAACACAGAGTCAAGAGTCAGCAACTCAGGCTGTGGGAGGATCCATCACAATGCCGGGCTACCAGTGGAGGTATCAGAGGATCCATCACAACACTGGGCTACCAGTAGGGATATCAGGAGCATCCATCACAACACTGGGCTACCGGTGGGGTCATAAGATGGTGTTGTGAGCTACAGATTGCTCTGGTAGCAGCTGACAAAGCAGCACTTCAGTGAACTCCTCTAATGGAAAACACTGCACGTGCCGAAGAAAAATGGAGGGACAAAACTCCTCGTTGGAGGATGTTCTTACTACCAGACAAGTGAAACAACAGTCGGGGACAGATATAGGACACTTTATTAAGCGTAGAGGTAAAATGAATATGTAAAACCTTGCTGTCTCCGTCTAGTCAAAGACATTAATTGCCTGAGAATAGCAAGGCCGATTTATTTGGATGACTCAAATCCCTGCTTCTCAATGTAACAGCGGTAGGATCAAAAATTGACTTGGATTCACCTACATGATGTATTTAGTTATTTAATAGAAATATTAGCATGCAAGTATATTGCAGCAGTCAACACTAATTCATGACAAAGTCAGAATATTAAAGTTACCTCATTCTGTCAAAATAAGCTAGGCCAGTGTTTCTCTCATTTTAAATCACAAATCCTTTTCGGAATTCACAGATTATCTCAAATCCCAGCACTGTTTGGCAGGTGGGAATGAGAGTGACAGACAAAACAGAGTCATTTAATAAAATGATGATGATTTTAGTATCAACAACTGCGTAATAACAGCTAATGGGCATGGGAACAGAGACTCAAAACTGCCTGAAAATATGTGCACATGTGGATGATTTTAATTTCCTCGTTTCTGATTTTTGAGCTCTCTTTTGACGTCCTGCGGTCCACAAACCACAAGCGAAGCAGCGCTGGTCTACTCATCCAGCACAGATGTAACTGACTTATTTCCAATTACAGCTTGCTCACTCGAATTCACTTCTTTAAGCTAACCTTTTATCATGAGCATTCAACAGTCCTGCCTGGTTTTAGCTGTTCCTGCCACAAGCAAACACATACCCATGGAACGGCACTGCAGCCAACCCCCTGACCTGCGTACAGCTACAGGGGAAAAAAAAAAAATAAAGGATACAGCATGCAATTAAAGGGATTAGGGTGACCATGGCCCTGCTTCTTGCTAATGCCATTTTTAGTGTATTTTCTAGATCTCCTTGTTACTGAGGGAGTGGCTTACTGACAAGGGATAAAGGAAGGAAGCAACACACGTGCTGACTAAGAAGAAGCAGCGAATGATGGGAAAGGGAAAAGAAGAAAGGAGGAAGGAATGAATGGGCAGCAATATGTAAGGAACTTTACTATAACGATTATCGCTCAGCATAAATACGCCCGTCATCCACAGAAATGCTTTTTGAACTCCATTCTAGCAAAGCAAGGGCTTCAACGGGACCAAATTAAGCATATCCTTAAATCCTGTGCTAGACTGAGACCTAGCTGCTTAATCGCCTTAATTCCCCCTCAGGTAAGTATCGTCATCCTCCAGCAGATAAAGAAATGAAGCCAATATGGTTAGAAGATTTAGCAGCCAGGGAAGCACAGTGTATCTGCACCATGGAACTCCCCACAACAAAGATGGGGCCTGAAGAGCTTCGCTGCAAAGCCAGACCCAAACTACATCCTCCCCACTGGAGCATCTACCCACGCCTGCACCCGCGGCACACTACAATTCACAGTACTATATTAAGCCAAGTTACTCTACACAGCTTTTTTGGGTTTGCTTCCCTCCCCCCGCAACTAAAGCCCAGAAAAACATGTCTAACCATCCTGGCACCTATGTGAGGCTGAAGAAAGAGAGAAGAAAACTGTAAGATCTCAAGTTGCAGGAATGACACCTACTGCCTGAGAAATGAATTGCTCACCTCAATGAGATCCGCACTCAGCGGCGAGGGGCTTCCAAAGAACAAGCCGGCATATGGACATGACCCTGCAATGTGCGCTCGCAGCCCAGGAAATCAACCATATCTTGGGCTGCACCAAAAGCAGCGTGGCCAGCAGGTCAAGGGAGGGGATTCTGCCCCTCTGCTCCCCTCTGGTGAGACTCCACCTGGAGTCCTGTGTCCAGCTTTGGAGTCCCCAACATAAGAAAGTCATGGACCTGTTGGAGCGGGTCCAGAGGAGGGCCCTGAAGATGATCAGAGGGCTGGAGCCCCTGTGCTGTAAAGAATGGCTGAGGAAGTTGCCTGGAGAAGAGAAGGCTCCAGGAAGACCTTAACGCAGCCTTTCAGTACTTAGAGGGGGCTTACAAGGAAGATAGCGACTTTTTACTGGGACCTGCAGTGGCAGGACAAGGGGCAGTGGTTTCATACTGAAAGAGGGTAGGCTTATATTGGACATAAGGAAGAATTTTTTTATGATGAGGGCGGTGAGACACTGGCCCAGGTTGCCCAGAGAAGCTGTGGCTGCCCCATCCTTGGAGGGGTTCAAGGCCAGGCTGGATGGGGCTTTGAGCAGCCTGGTCTAGTGGGAGGTGTCCCTGCCCATGGTGGGGGCGGGGTTGGACTAGATGATCCTTAAAAGGTCCCTTCTGACCCAAACCATGCTGTGATTCTATCAAAGAGGCCCACTGCTGACTATCAGGGTGATCGCATGAAAGCCTGGAGGGCAGGGAGGCAGGTTTAGTGAGGTGAGTAAGGAAGAGTACTGAATTCCTGGTCAACGGCGCGTATAACTCAAGGGGGAAAACCTCTCCATCATAAACCCAGGAGAATACCCTTTTGGCACTGGGAACACGGTAGTAGTTAGACAGTGCTCATCCATACCTGACCCTGGGCTACATGGTTTGTAACACGAGCACTGGGGAGCCCGAGTAGGAGCGCCTGCAGTGGATAAGAGGAAGAGCAGGAGCAGCATCACAGCAAAAGCCAAATTTTAAGTTGCAGTAATAGCATTCTCTGGACAAAGAGTTTCACGAGCATTTCTGGTGGTGCCAGGGAGCACTGCCTGAAGCTTTCAGCCTCCTGCTTGCTCCTACCCTACATATACACCCTTTCTGTATAGAAAATGTGAATTTTCTTTTCTTCTGTCTTTGTATGTAAAGACTCCATGATCTGGTCACCCTACCAAGCCACAAAGGGCCAACTTGGCACAGCTGAGGGGAGCAGGAATGAGAACTCAGAAGAAACATATCAACGAACACTGAGGTTGAAACAAACGTAAGGCTTGAATGCCTACATCAAGAAGGAAAATCAAAACTTTCTGGCCTCTACGCATCTCTCCCGCTCCAGGACTGTTGAAATATCCAGTGAAATGTAATGCTTCACTAGTTGTTGTGATGATACAGAATGGCACTGTGGATAGTCAGAAACGTGAAGGAGGTTTCCAGCCACGAATTTTTGGTAAGGACTTGCCCAGTCTGTCTCCTCTGATTAATAAGAATAGATATTCTTAACGCTTTTATAACTCTCAAGTGAAGAATAGTTTTGGAAAGGCTGTCAATACCATGCTGAGTGTTTGCTCAATGCAAAAATGCAAAGTCTCACAGGAAGAAACATTCTGCAGTGCTAAATACCCCAGAAATGAAAAATGAAAAAAAAAAAAAAAAAAAAAGAGCAAATTTAAACTGTTTTCAATTTCACTCGGTCACAACCCGGACTGAAACCCACTTGGAGTGTTACTGGGTGCTGCGCACACCCACGAGCAGAGAGCCATGACCAGGAGAACGTGATGGATGAGCCAGCCATCCCGTCACACCGCTTCCGACGGTGCAGGCTAGGAATGTCTCTGCTCACCCAGGGACTGGGAAACAGCCCATCCTTACGCCGCAAAGTTCCCCGCGAGCTAATTAGCCAGGAGCAAGGTAAATTAACCCAAGTAAGGCTGTGTGCTGCCTTACGCCCCGGGGGCCTCACAGCAACCTGTCTGGAGGTCTGGTGTCTTCTCCCTGGGCTGCATTACAGCCATAGTCCTGCAGGGATACGGGCTTTCCTGCTGCGTGACTCCAACGCGTCTTGGTGGAAGCTCCGAGCTGCAGCTGGGCGGCTTTCGGTCGCTGCCCCTCATTATGGCGCATTACATCAAAAAGCAGATGAAATGAAAGTCTTAGGTAGGGGACTGCGGGCGAAATCCACCTCAGGGCAAACAACGGGGTGAGGCGAAGGAAGGGTGGCGGAGCTACTCCACCTTCCTCCCTGCTCCGGGGAAACCCAACCTAGGCACAGGGCTGAGAAAAAGAAAAAGGGGGGAGAAGCACTGGGGATCCTTGGTCTTCTGCAGTGACTGTGAAGAAAACAGAAAATATATCCCAAAACTCCTCATACTCTTGTAGGAGCAATACTAATGTACGCTGGAGCAGCCTTCACTGCTTATCTGCTGCAGTGAAGGACAATACCAACCGTCAGCTAACATTATTTTTCTTAATGTAAATAGAAAGCAGATGAGATGATACCAAGATTCATATTCAGCAAAGAAACCTGAAATATCTGCGGTGACCTTCTCAGACACAGAAAATCTATAGCTCATTCAATTTGTTTTATCTTAATTCTGTAATTATTAGGATTGAACATTAGTCACGATTCATTTTATTTTGGCAGCAGCTTTAGAAATCTTTTCTAAAGAGGTTCAATGCTGCGCATCTTACGACATTGCCCCGAATTGAAAGAAATTATGATGGACAGCAAGAAAAAAAAGGAAAGAACTCACAAAACCACTAACCTGCAAGACGCAGGAAATTATTGGAGCCTGAACTGTGTTTGCACTTTTGGAAAGATTTTGATGATTTCTTCCAAGAGAGAATACTTAAAATACTTAAATACTTACAAAGAAAGAAGGATAGTACTGCCCAGTGGAAGCACCTAGCCGAGTGCAAGGCAAGACTACGCAGACCTTTAATCACAACACACTTCTAACGAACGGAGCCGTTCTGCATTAGGACATCTGTTGTTTAACATGGTCTGAGCGATCCGGGAAAGGACAGAAGTGAGACGCCACAGAAAGCCACAATATTGAGTTAAACACACCTGCACACCCTCACTTGAGAGACTGCCTTCAGCCTCCATTATACCATTTCACAAAGTACACAAACCAAAATACTCCGGAAAAGAGGGAACGCACAAGAAGATGTCTGGAAGTTTATGCTTTATTTTAGAAAGGGGAAAGTAAGTTTCTTTTTTAAGTGTAGAGAATAACAATTAGTGTGAAAGAGGCACAACTGGCCTGGCTGAAATGAAAAATGAAAAAAAAGTCACTCGGTCCCCCGTGAGCCACCACCTTTGCACGGCCGTGGCCGCCCCGCTGTGACCTTCCGCGGAGGTCCAAAACCTGCTGCCAAAGGAGTTTGCCTGCAGCCAGAGCTAAACTACCCCTCTAAAGGTCTAAGCGGAGCTACCAATATCAGTGGCAGAGTAGCCACGCTTGGGACGTGGCTGATGACACCACGAGAGCAAAAAGACTGCATGTTTTCTCATGGAGTGACACCGGCAGGACCGCCTAGCACAGATGTGGCTCAAGAGGCTGCAAACCCGAACACGGAAAGCAGGAACATGGAAGGCGGTGTGACAACTCCCAGCCGCTCCCAGCAGCCCCCTCCAGGCACAGAGCAAGGAGGCCGAACGCGGCAGGACGGAGTTTTCAAATTAAGCAAAAAAAAAAAAAAAATTAGCTAAGTTACAAGCGTATCGCTGCAGCTCAGAAATCAATCACTAGGTGACAAGGTTAAAAGACGCTTTATAGACAACTTGATTTTATTACCCCTCTCAGGGGATGCTCTACTGTCCTGCAGCAGACAGTACACTGGGCTACACAGGCCACTAGTCCCGCGAGGTCAATAACCCCAATTCTGACACTATAAACACAAACAACACCTTCTCTCTAATTTGTTACAGACACAAGCAAAAAGAAACAGTAAAGAAAGAGAAAAACATAGAAAAAACCCCCACTGTGTACACACAGCTCCAATTACCCTCCAAGCAAACTAAAAGCACTGGCAAAACTCCTGAGCTATCTCACGAACTGCTTAATGAATGGAAAACGTGGAAGACCACGAAATGCTCGATACATTGTGTTTGTTGGAACAAAGGTAAAGACTTTGCTTATGTCTGAAAACAAAAGGTTTAAGAAGAATAACATCTATATGCTTCCTGTTATTAAAAGGGGTGTATACTATGAATACTCGGCTGTCTTTTTCTCAGGGTGTTGCTCCATCCCTTTAAACTAGGGCTAAATACAAACGCTTTTTAGGCTTTCCAGTTGGCTGCTACACGGAAAGGTCAGAACAAAAAGTTGACTTTAGCAAGAGAACTCTACAAACGTTAAGGTGCTACGGGGCACCGTTTTCCCCCGTAACTTCAGCATTAAACTCACTACCCCGCGTTTGATTAAAGCCTGTGTTACCGCAAGAGAGTAAGGAGGTACAGTTTGAAGCTGAGTAATCCTGTTCAGAGGTTGTTTCCATCTCCAGATATTCACCTGAAGTTCTGTTTAGAAAAAACAAAGTGTTTAAAGGGGGAGGCTTTCCCTCCAGACCGCAGCACCAGGAGAGACACCTCACCCTCCCCACAGTCGTGGCAAAGAGAGAAGCAGGGACCATTTTTGTCAGGGATACACCCAAAAGGCTATTAGCTGGGGTTTATTTTTAAGAACTGAGACCACTGAAACACAGATGCCTTAATAAACTACACCTATGGCTAAGAAATGCGAGGTTACACCTCTGTTGACAGAATGTACGAATCTTATTTTCATCTACAGCAGTATTCATAGACATTTTTCCCCAAATATGAGCTAATTCTGTTACTTCCAAGAATAAATGAGTATCTGCTGTAGAATAACCTCAACATTTGTTCTACTCCAGCAATATTATATATACTAAGAAGCAATAACACCTCTGCACTTTAGCATTTTCCACCCAGGTATCCTAATTCATTTTTGAGACAGAACACCTATTATAGTCTTTTTTATTATGTATCATTTTTTTATTATATATCATGTTTTATTACTAAGACCTGTGATACACCCAACTATCCACACACTTTATACCTTCGAAGTGAAGACATAAAGGAATTATCAAAAAATGGAAACCATCACATAAACGCAATTGTGCACGGAATAGCACTGTAATCTTTTCACCACAAAAAGCAATAGAAACAGAACACACATGGCTAAGCAAATGTTTTAAGAAGGCTTTTATTAAATGAATGTATAGCCTGCCAGGGTCTTTTGGAATTATATAGCCTGTACTTATTAAAGAAGAATTGTTACCGAAAAAGGTTTTAGGTGATTTGCAGATATATATTTACTGACGGGTACAACCTATTCAGCAGTGACTGCATAAGCAAGGAAAAAATCAGTGATGGAAGCCTTGAAAAACAGGAATTCACCCAAAAAAAGACCAAAACAAGAATGTCCGTTATAGTATGAAAGTGGTCATTACAAGACAAGACTATTTTAAGTGGGATACACTTGCCAAAGTGTCACACGAGGACAATGGGAAAGGGCAGCACAAAGCAGCGCCAGTGGCACGTGCACCCCAGGTCTGGGGCTGCTCCCTCACCTCGGCCAGGCATGGCCCGGCGCCAGCTCTCCGAACCGCAGAAGGACCCCGTCCTCCAACGCGAGGGCATGGTCAACTCCTGAAGCCCCTCCTGGAGTTATGCTGCTTTTTCCTTCCAAAAGGCCCTGCAGCTCCCCAGCTCTCCTGGTCGGGGTCACCTCAGGGGCGCAGCCCACACTCGTTGTGGGTCTCTCTCTGTCCTAATGCCTCTGCCAACGAAAAGCACAACCGCCAACTGCGGAAGTCCGAGTGAAGCAGGGTACCTCCAGGAGGGAGAAACTCAAAATTGTTCCAGCCTTACACCTAGCCCGTGGTGCCTCCTCCGGAGTGAAAGGCTTCCGAGTCAGAGTCAGCTCTCCTCCTTCATGGGGCAAGAGCTCTACCAGCCGGGCTACAAACCCAACAGGAGGGAGCCAGGGAAAACTTCTCTCCCATCTGTTGTGTTTGATTTCTGGAGGCCTCTGAGCAGCACCGTGATCAGACCAGGTGAGACCGATGGAGATACACCTTTTGTGTGGAGACCAAAGGGGTCTAGGCTGCCAGTCCCACGGCCTTCAGCCCACCCCAAGAACCCACTTTTAAGCAAGTGAAGAAAACTAATGGTAAGATAAATGACTAAATAACTCCATGGAGCTCCAAGCCTTCGGCACACATGGTAATGTCAGGAGGAAATGTTAACTGTAAATGCAGGCGCAGGTTTTTAGACTTCCACTGTATTTCCTAGGAGCAATGCCAGCCTTGCAATTTGGGGATCAGGCACCACAGAGAGGTACCTGTCTTCAAACTGTTATTGCCATTTTTTTTTAAGGTTTCCCAGAGAGGTTTTACCTTGCTAAAGATAATAATTAAGTGGAAAGAATCCCTAGTATTAGAAGCTAAATCAGAGGCTGGGTTGCTCCGAGATACTGACAGCTCAAGTGAACTCTTGAGTAAACGGGGAAAGAGGGAGATTTGGAAGAGCATGAACCAAAACAAATAACATTTTCCTTCCTTCCTTCCACTTATCTGGCTGCAGGAAATCTGTGGGTTTGTTGTTTTTTGGGGTTGGGTTGTTTGTTTGTTTGTTTTCTTTTTGTATTCACAATAAGAGAAACTGACCTCGGGAAAAACTACGAGTTGGAGCCCTCGAGAGAGGGAAAGCCGGCGCGACCAGTGCTGGATGCTGGGGAGAAATCCCATCTCCATCCCTCTCACCCCGGGACCTGCCCTCTGCCAGCCCCTCACCGTCCCGCCCCCGCCGGGCGCTTCGGCCGAGGCTCATCCCCGGCCTTCCCCAGCGGGATTACGAGGAAGCAGCAGCTTCCAAGCAGGATCCCCGGGGGCCACCCACCGCAGCACCCGTTTCCCAGCCCTTTGTAACCGCCGCGATAATCTCCCACAGGGATTTAGGCGCTGACACTCAAACCTGCCAAAAATGCCACCACCCACTCGCGTTTATCCACCGGGCGCAGGGACGAGGAAGCGCCGCACGCCTTA